>CM064329.1:83322050-83357050 GCA_032595735.1 Pelochelys cantorii | reverse complement strand
TTGTAGAACAACGGTAAAATGCAAGAATGTGCAAATGTGAGAAATCGGAAACAAACTGAGATATTGTCTGGACAGAGACACAGTATTTCAGAATGTAGTGCTGTTGTAGATGCAGTTTAAGTCATGCACTACTTACACCTTGCATATCTTGTCGTGTTTCCATAACATTCATATTTCTGATGTAATGTGTTGTGCTATATGTGTGGCCAAAAACACAGAGCAGGAGTCAATAGTATGCTCTGGTAGGCAATAATTTAGTAGTGTGTGGTCTGTACACTGAGGATAGTCTCTAGACCAAATATTACTTTCTGATGCTCCTGCCCGAAGTCTGACAGTTTCCCTTTTTCAGTTTCCATATGGTTAATGATTTCTCCTTTCTCTTATCGTTGCATCTTGCTTTCCTACCCCCCCATTTTGACTGGCAAACAGGTACCCTCAATTATATCCATGGGTAATGAGCAATTCTGCATCTCAACAGTAAAGCCTTGCCAATTATATTAAAACTAATTATAACCCTCCTCCCCAGTAAAATCACAACCACATCTGAAAATGATCCACATCCTGAATAGAACACGGATTACATTTTCAGCAAAGTCCCAAAGGGATTGTATTTAACACATCTTTCAACAACAAATACTCCCACAAAATCAATGGCTCTAGTGCAGCAAGCCATTTTTAGTGTGGTTCACTTAAATTCTAAAAGTGAAGTTCACATACCTTTACTAAGACTACCAGTGAAAATAATTTTAGTGCTAAATCATACTTTCATTCTGTATTACTCTTCTACCAACTATATCATTTTACAGTAACTATTTTATTCATCTGGTATAGTTACAGAGCATAAATCAGGATTCATAAATGATCAGTTCATATCCTTTGGGAGGGAGGGATTACATATAAATAATCCCTTTAATGTACGCATTGCCTCTAAGCATTTCACACAGCAATAAATTGGTAAACTGAATATGAGCAATTAAGAAATTAAATGAAACTAATAAAATGGGTATTTTTTTCTTGATGGTTATTTTGTTTGGGGATTAGTGAATATAAGAAAGTCACTCTAATTTTGTATGGAGGTAAACAAATGGTAGAATTTTAATACATGATATCTGTCAGTTTTCCACTATTGCATTTCAATCAAAACTCTCCTCTAGAAATACTTCAACATACCTTTCACTATAGGCTTTGGATTATTGACTATGAAATTCAAGTACCCATTTCACATAAATGCAATGCTGTATTACATAATGATGCACAACAAAAATAACAGATTCAAAACTGGATACATTTACAAACACTAAACCTATGCATTTGAAATGATACAGCAGTCTGGCAATTATAGAGTGACCCCATCTTCCACACATCTCAACCAACTGCTTGCATGCCAGAAGAAAAAAATCATGGTGAGATGGCAGCTTTGTCATAAGTGAAACAGGAAACCACAGGAACAGGCAGTGGTAGAGATACAGAAATCCATAGGACTTATGATTCATAAGAGGTGAATTTATCAGATACAGACCTTGATCATTTTAACTTGCCTTTAAAGAATAAGCTAGAGACTTTGAGTTGAAGAGCTAATGAGGAAGCGGTGCAACATCTAGGACATCTAGCAAATGGATGGTGATTGATGTCCATGATGGATAGACTGCAAAGGGTAATAGCATCACTCATACTTTGTTATCGCAGGTCATTCTCACGTTGCCAAAGGGGAATGAGATTTTATATGTGTATATACAATTAACGATTTTTTTCCCAAGAAAAGTCTGATGCAGGAGTTACAAGATGTTTTTTCTGCACAATATTACTGTAAAATAGTCTTTAAAGTGTTGTAAACAAACACAGGTCTTTTTTGATGAGCAACAGAAGCACTTCTGACAACAACACTGACATACTTGTGAAGTGAAATGAAACACAAAATGCTATTAATTTCTTTTTCTGAGGCACTGGATTACTAAAATAGGCATGATATACTTTGCTATTACTGCCAATTTTAAAATAGAGCAGAGATATTTCAAACCCGAGACTACAGACTAGCTACACCTTCATGACAATAACAACAAAAATCCCTGAGAAAGTCACTGCAACCCTGGTTGACAAAAATGTGTCGAGCAATTAAACAACCAAATATCTAGGGGAAACATTCTTTATTTCAGCCTTACATTTAACAAATACAGACCGTAAGAGGATCCATCAGACAGAGAAGATTCTATGGACAGGCTGGGGCTTGTCATTAGCCTATATATCTCTCCTCATCTTTATGCAGCTATAGGAATAACAAATGCTTCAGGGTGAGGGACCTGCTTACTAATGTTGGCCCTACAAATTGTTCCATTTACTACTTTTTGCAAAGTAATTCAGTACAATCATTTGTAGTTCATTGGCTATTGCTATATACTACTGAGAAAGTGGCACTTCCAGCACTCTGCAATTCAGCAAAACTAGAGAATATGGTGTGTAGCCTATATGGCGTGTAGCCTAATCCTGCTTGCTTGCCTATATATCTTATTTTTCATGGGTTTGACTATGTTTGAATAGTTTATAATAGGTTTATAGTTTATATTAGAATATTCATTAGCTACAACACCAGGGACCTACCGGCCATATCCTGTACGCTAAGTCAGCGTACATATGTTTGGTACCTTTCACCAACGTAATGGTGATGAACTAAAGCACAAGATCTATATATAGTTGCAATGTTGTACATAGATAGATATGCATTGAAGCAGGATGTTCTGGGGTGGGGGGCTACTTTAGTTCATACCCTCTTTGTACTTAACAGGTGCACCACACTTGGAACTTTGAAAAAAACAAAATAACCAGTTGGGACAGAAAAAAGAGATGTAAGAATGAGCTAATGTAATTAATATGGATGACAAGTCTCAGAGGGATAGCCATGTTAGTCTGTATCTGTAAAAACAACTAGGAGTCCTGTGGCATCTTAGGGTACGTCTAGACTACACACCTTTTTCGAAAGAGGCTTTTTCGAAAGATAATTTCAAAAAAGCCTTTTTCAAAAAAGAGCATCTAGATTGCACTAAGCGGATTGAAAAATCGATCAGCTTTTTTCGAAAAAGAGCATCCAGACTGCCTGGAGGCTCTGTCAAAAAAAGGGCACCTGGAAGCACTTGTGCCAGGGCATGGGGGCAGCCTTTACTTCCGGGTCCTGCAGCATGCTCTTTGCAGAGACACGTGCTTTAAGGGAAACCCCTGAACAGCCGTTACTCTGCTCCTGCAGCTGGCTTGCCTACCTCCTAGAGGGACAGCAAAGCTTCTGTAGTGCCCTGCTTTCTGGGACACCACAGCATTTTTTTTCCTGGTTGGTTTTTGTGCTTTGAATTGTTTTTTTGCCATGGAGCCGGAGCTGCCCCTGGGCAGGCGATGGCCCCACACTGTAGTGCTTCAAGTTCTGCTGCAACTCCATGAGACCTTCATGATATTCATGCCAGGTCTGGATTCTGAACCCAGCCATCAGCCCCTTGCTCGAGCTGCAGCAACACTGTTCTTGCCAGCGAACTTCTTCCACGAGAGGCGATTTTGGAGGTTGGAGACAAGTTCAGACTGGTGGGACTGGCTCGTCATGGAGCGGTGGGATGACCAGGCTTGGCTCCGAAACTTCCGTATGCGGAAGTTCACCTTCCAGGAGCTATGTACCTGGCTCGCCCCCGCCCTGCAACAACAGGACACCCACCTGCACCCTGCCATCCCCCTGAGAAGAGGGTAGCTATTGCCCTCTGGAAGCTGGCCACCCCTGACAGCTACCGTTCAGTAGGACACCAGTTTGGCGTGGGGAGATCTACTGTTGGCACCGTGTTGATGGAGGTAAGTCCCTCTGGGGGGACAGTCCATGCGGGGTAGGGGGACTGTAACAGGAAAGGGCAGGGGGGGGCAATGGAGTAGGAGAGGGGGCGGGCTTCTGGCCTCACCCTGCCCTACTGCTGGGAGCGGCTGCTGGGAGAGGGGGGGGCTCCTGCGGCCTTGGGGGGAGGCAGCACCTCCAAAGGACTCAGGCAACCGTTCTGTGCGTTTGTATGTGTCCATTTCTGTAGGTGGTGAGGGCCATCAACTCGGAGCTGCTGAACAGGATTGTCCACCTCGGAGACCTAGACCCCATCATGGCCGGCTTTGCTGGGCTGGAATTCCCGAACTGTGGAGGAGAGCTCGATGGAACTCACATCCTGATCCGTGCACCGCCCCATCAAGCAGCCCAGTACATCAACAGAAAAGGATACTTTTCCATGGTGCTGCAGGCCCTGGTTGACCACCGGGACTATTCACTGACATTTGCGTGGGGTGGTTGGGCTGGGCACATGATGCTCGGATCTTCTGAAATTCCTACCTTTACCACGGGCTGAAGGCTGGAACATTCTTCCCTCAGCGAGACTTTGCTGTTGGGGATGTGGAGATGCAATCTGCATTGTGGCCGATGCAGCGTACCCCCTCGTGCCCTAGCTTATGAAGCCGTACACTGGGCATCTGAACACGAGCAGGCAACAATTTAACGTGCACCTGACACGGGCGCGATTGCAGGTGGAATGCGCCTTTGGCCGGCTGAAGGGAAGATTTAGGTGCCTGCTCACTCGCCTCGACATGGGGGAACGCAATATCCCTGAGGTGGTGGCTGCGTGTTGCATGCTCCACAACCTGGTGGAGAGCAAAGGGAAGGCCTTCCTCCCAGGGTGGGGGACATGGGCTGATGTGGAGGGGAGGCGGTTCGAGTAGCCCCAGACAGCTGCCATCCACCAAGCCCATCAGGTGGGGGTCCGCATCCAGGAGGCTCTGTATGAGAGATTCTCAGCAGGAGCCCAATGACTCTCCCCAGGATCTTCCCAATGGGGCCTGTTGGCCTGGCCCCCCCGCCCCAAAACCTCTCCCCCCACAACCCATCCCTGCACCGTCTCCAGACAGTGAACACACACACACCAGGTTTAATATAAAAAAGCGTTATGTTTATTAACAAACTATGTGCAAATAAATAACTTTTTGTAACAAAATAAAACTGTGTGCAAAATGTTTTCAAAAATAAACTTTCTTGTGCAACTAGCAAAGTGTTTTTAAAACTGGGGAGGAGGGGGGATGTAAACCTGGAGGGAGGGAGGGAGGGCGGGTGGTTTAGGTCTCAGGGTATCGCCTGGCGTGCAAAACTCTGCCGCCTTGGGTCCGTGGCCCTAAATGTCCTCGGGGTTGAGTGGGGTCTGGGGCAGTGTGTGTGTGTGGGGGGGGGGCTGCAGCTGGCTCTGCGCTAGCAGGGAGTGAGGGGGGTGGCAGGGGCTGAGGGGGAGGAAGGGGGGGCAGAGGGGGCTGGAGCAGGTTGAGCGGGAGGAGCGGCAATGGGGACAGGACCTGGGATAGCCAGGGCCTCTTGGATACTCCCACACATTGCCGTCCACTGTGGGAGGAAATCCTCCAGCAATCAGTTGTGCCACCGAGCCTCTTCCCGTGCCCTTTCTGCCATGGTCTCCTTCATCCTTTCGAGGGCCTTTACATGCCTCCACATGAGGTCATTGTAGACCTGCCAGTGCCTGTGGCTTCTGTGGGACCGGGTGGGTGGTGGCAAGGGTGTCGCATGGCGCTCTGATCTGGCAGGTTCGCCTGTGGAGGAGAAGAGGGAGAAGTGATCAGTTTTATGAATGCACACACTGTCCCTGCTTGCGATCAGTGAGTAAGTCCTTAGAACAAGGGATGGGAATGTTGTCACTGCAGGCCCACATCTGGCCTGGCCAGCAGCCCCGGCCTCACAGGGGCCCCAAGGTGGCTAGGGCAACGTCCCAACACCCCCCCTCCCAACATCCTCCCCCTCCACCATGGCCATACAGCCCAGAGAAATGTGCAGCCACAGTGGGTCACAAGACGTAGGACAGGGGCCTGGAGCAGCTTGGGTCTCCTAGGGCCCCCACCCACATACCCACTGTCTGCAGGACTGATTGTTGTGTCGCTTGTGTATACATGCCCAAGTGCTAGGTATGACACTTGAGGTGGTCGGTGTGGTGTCGTGCGTGCGCCCTGGTGACCAGACTGCTTCCCGCAGTTCCTGGAGTGGGGAGGACAGCCCTTCCTGGGGTCAGACATGTGTGGGGCCCTCCCCAAGCTGTGAGTAGCTGCCCATGTGTGCCCTGGGAATGAACATGCTTGCACATGCACAGAGAGGTGCAAGCTGTCCAGGAAGAGCATGACATGTGCAGACTGCCCTGCATCCCCTGTGCTCCCACCTCCCCTCTTCTGTGTGTGTGACCCTGACTGCACTCACCTGATGTTCCTTCAACAGCATCAGAGGATGCCTGCGAGGCCCCCTGGGTCTTGGGGACCGGCTCCAGGATCAGGGTAACCACACTGCAGTTGGGGTCCTCCTCCACCTCCTCCTCTTCATCTTGCAGCTGGTCCTCGGGGTTGTCCTCAGCCCCCTCCTGGCAATGCTGCACCGGTGTCTGCAACCCGATCTGGACCAGAACCAGGGCAAAGAGGGGTTCCCCACCACCCAGGATTCTGTGCAGCTCCTGGAAGTATGCGCAGTAGCGTGGCGCTTCCCCCGAGGTGGAACTGTGCTCGCGGGCCCTGGCATAGCCCTGCCTTAGTTCTTTAACCTTGGCCCTCACCTGGTCCAAGGTTCTGGGGTGGTGTCCTTTTTTGGCCAGCCCCTCGGCCATGCAGCCGTAAATGTCTGCATTCCGGCGATGCGAATGCAGAGCCTGGAGCGATTCCTCCTCTCCCCATAGTTCTAAAAGGGTCAGGACCCCTGGCCCAGACCAGGCTGGAGCTTGCCTCTTGCCCCTGGAAGGCTGCGGGGATGGCTCCCTGGAAGGTCCTTGGGGGCCTTGTGTGTCTTGGGCTTGTGCCATGATGAATTCTCAGAGAGGCAGGGAGAGCCGTGTGGTCAGAGGCTTCCTCTGGCTGCCTTCCTGCCACAATGGCTGTCCAGAATGCCTGTGCCTTTAAAACATGGCTACAGACAGGAAAATAAAGGTTTTTCCTGCAGATAGATTGTCCACCAGGGCTTTTCTGTTTTTCAAAAAAAAAACCAAAAACAAACAAAAAAAATCCCACATGCACACATGCCTTTTTTCAACAGATCACTGTCGAAAAAGGTGTTATTCCTCATAAAATGAGGTTTACTGCTGTCGACAAAACTGCTGCGTTCTTTCAATTTACTTTCGAAAGAATGCGGCGGTAGTGTAGATGCGGGTGAAGTTTTTTCGAAAAAAGGCAACTTTTTTCGAAAAAACTGTGTAGTCTAGACACACCCTTAAAGACTAACAGATTTATGTGGGTAAAAAACACTTTCGGAGTCATACAGTCATGCATGGAGTCTTCATGCAGCTGACAAAGTGGTTTTTACCCATGAAGGCTTATGCACAAATAAATCTGTTAGTCTTTAAGGTGCCCCAGGACTCCCCATTATTAATATGTTTGTAGATGTCATCAACACATGCAAGTCTATGGAGTAAGTGTAACCTAACATTTTGTGGATGAGGAAACTAAGTTTGGACATAGAAAGGAGGGGGTGTCACATGCTCAAGACTCATGATGACAAGGCAGCTTCTGGACTTCCAGGCTTCTTTGTTCTTAGTTCTTTATTATCTTTCTGTCTTTCAGTGTATTTGTTCTCAATTGTAAGTCTCAAAGATAGTCCTTTGTCACTTACCACTAGATTATCAAGGGAAGGTGTGAGTATATTAATGAAAAAATTGTAAATGAATAATATTAAATGTATTTCTAGAACAATGTTATTGCCTTTGTAACTCTGATTGTTTTGCCATTTCATTACTATTTGATTACTAATTGGTTCTTCTCAATACTAGGGTTGTTAAATTTCGATTAATTAATTGAGATTTCCATCGACTATTAGATTAGTCAATAAGGATTAGCAGATTTCAAAGACTGAAATGCTACATGGAGCCTGGGGCCAGCGGTCCCCCATTGGCCCCAGGCTCCATGCGACACTTCTGATTTGAAAAGTACAAGGGCCCCAGCAGGGATTCTTGTACATTTCAAAGTTGGAACACCACTGCTGCACCCCTGCCCCTTCCCATGGAGCTGGAGGGAAACTGGCTTTTAAGCTGGCTCCCCCCAGAACCCCCTCCTCTTCTCCCCTTTGCTGCCTATTTGTGATAGAGACAGCAAGGGGGACACGTGACTAGTTGAGTATCCGATAGGCTTTTGCTTATCGGATGGTTGACTAGTCAATTAGTCCCTTACATCCCTACTCAATACAAGTTTTTAAGATTATATTTTTCTCAGTACAAGTACCCTTGTTGTACATCCCTCCCTCCCAAGGGTCCTTACAAACTCTATGTGGCCTGATTCTGGGACAAGAAACTACTTATCCTCTGATCAGACAAACTAGTGAACCTATAATATATCTTATATAATATAATAATATTAACCTCCTAAAAGCAGGCAACAGGTGAAACCCACTGAAGTCAATGGGACTTAAGTACATGCTTAAGTGTTTTGCTGAATAGCAATCATTTGCTGAATTGGGACTTCTGCCAGTAACTTTTAACTGCCTTACTGTCATCTGCCACTTCTACTGCCAAGAATGTTAGCTTGCTGGATGTGGGACAGGTCATTTTAATTATCAACTGTTTTACCAAAGGAAGAAAAGCAGTCCATTTTTGTGGATGACAATAAAATGGATTATGCTCGATATACTTGCTTTTTGGATGGTTGAAGGCATAAGTTGACGGCTTCCAGTGTAGCCATGTGTCTCGTGTTATTACTTACGTAATCATTAATAAAAACACTGTGGAATGGACAGTGTTGAGTGGCTTACAGTCAGGTCATAATTTATAACATTCTCCGTACTTTGTATACAAAAATACTTCCATGAAAATCAAGTTGTTTTATATCTCATTTTTTGTACATCTCTTTGTATGATCAATAGCAGCAAATAATCACATTCTACAGTAACTAAGATTGATGACTGGTGCTTCCTAACATTCATAATTATCATGTATGAAACAGGAAAGGTATCACTGTTTTCACACATTACTCTGATTAGTAGAAAAACATGTTTTCTTAGTGAGCTGAATAAGCATACAAAACATGGTCTGGACGCATCAATACCAGGAGTCAGAAGGGCCTGAGAGCTAACTCTGGTTATACTGCACACTTGTTTTGATTCAGGATCCTCTTTATGACTTGGTTTGTTGGTACAGTTGTAGAATAGTCACCCTTAAAGTCAATTAGTATTTGCCAACCGTTACTGCACAATACAATCTGAGATGATATAGGTTTTTTCCCATTATCTATACCGAGAATAAGAACTATGTGTGGTAACTGTGTAATGTCGGAGGGGAGGGGGAAACGTTGACTTCTTAAACAGTAACTACTGATTATGAATTTCTGCCTTAGAAGATACCTATTGGTTGTGCTCAAAAGTGATTTTTTCAATTGCACAATTTTTCCACCCAAACCAAGCAAAAACTCTAGTCCTCAGTGAGGACTCTCTACATACCAACGGCCAAATGTAATGCTCCAGGTAGTTGTGTTGTGTCCTAATTCAGATAAGCATATTTATTCTTTTTGACAATGGGAAAGTTGAATTTTCCCCCAAACACTTACAACTCAGAAACACAGGAAGACCATTTCATACAACTATCCCAAATAAGTTACCTTTGAGCAAAAAACAGGAATGAAAAATTTCTGCTCAAGGAGGTTTTAGCAAATTATCCCTTAGCTCTCACTGTTTAGGAGGAGTTCTTGATCAGATAGACAGATCGACAAACTCTCTCAAATATATAGTAGATGAATATTTTTCTATGTATTCTTTATCTATCTATATTTACTATATTAAATGTTAAGACCAATACCATAAATCATTCATATTTTAATGGCTACATACATCACCCATTTCATACAACTTAGTGTGTTTCAATATACCTGATCCGATAAAGGCCCAATTAGTGTCAATTGTGATGATGGAGTTTTGCCATAGGGACACTTATTCATTATGATTTTGAATGCAACCAATAAACTGGCCACATATGCTTCTGAATTGGGCTTAAAAACAGGTTCAGAATTTATTTTTGTATCTCATTTAACCAGTGCCCAACTTACAACTTCCACTCCGACCCCAGATCAATGCACTCCATGAATCTGACCCAAAAGTAAATTTGGTTGTTTGGGACCATCACCATACTCATTTGACATAGTTTACAAAACACTCTGTGAGACTGTCGCAGCTTCTTCACTCCCTTATACTGGTTTTACACCAATGTAATGCCACTGACTTCATTAGAATCACTTCTGATTGAAATCAACATAGGTAATCGAGTATCAGACCTTAAAAGTTACTGTTTGAGAAATATTATGAAAAAATCTTTTTCGTTTTTCCTCACAGCATAGGGCCAACATTTTAAAAAGTAACCTCTGATTTTTTTGGGGGTGCCCACCTTGAGGTATTTAAAGTTGGGCATCTAAAAATGGAGGCATTGAAAATAAGAGCTCACTTCTGAAATTTTTGGCTGAATATAAGATCTTTAACACCTCCCTATGAAACAGTAATGTTTTCTATAAGAACTGGGTCAAGGATTGAAGAGGAATTCCATTCACTCAAAGTACTATTTTTTCATTATGGTTAAGGCTGCCAAACAGAACTTCTACAATCATCAGGTGCTAGACTGCGTAGGATGCCTAGTTACTATCATACGCTCTTACTTTCTTTTAGCTCAACTCCCACTATAATATTTTCATTTCTGTTTCCTCTGGATGCTGAACCAGAATGCCAAGGGCAGTTTATTACAATTACCAATATAACTCAACTGAGTGCCACTTGAAGTAAGAGGAAACAAAGATTATGTATAAGCCTCTCCAAACCTCTATGTGAGCTAGAAAAAGGAGCTTTTTGGATGTGATCTGTGGCATTTTCCCGGGCAAGGCCCTGGCAGTGTAGGGATGGGAGCACTGTAAATACCAATGGTGAAGTAGAATGATGCTAATGTTAATAGGTGAAGATGGCAGAATAAAAAGATGTTTTATATTGCACAGACCTTAAATTTTGGAGTTCCCTCTCAAACAGAGTAAAAGGGAAGGAGGAAATAATTTCACACCAAAAGGAAATGTAACCCTAATAATTAGGAAGGAAGGATGAACCTGCTGCAGGTTCAGGTTTCACAGTCTTAAACTATTTTTCAAATATTGGTGTACCACAACACAGAAAAATAAAAGAAATGCTCCTTCTGCTTTCATGGGAAGCAAAAAAGATTTCTAATTCTCTTTTCCTTAGATCAGAGAGAGGAGTGAAATGAATAGCCCAGTTCTGCCCACAGCATCCACTTACTCTTTCATTTGAATAAATGCTATTACTTACTATTATATTCATTATTTACATACCACTTTGGATGTGCAAGACACTTTACAAGAAACTTGACAATTATGTCCCTGTCCTAGCAAGCTTACAATATAAATGGGATGAATATATAACAAAAGGCCACAAGAAAGAGTGCTCTTCAGGAAAATAGTTTTCCGAAGGATGACAGATCATTTCTATATAAATGTTGCATTGCCATACTGCTGCTTATTACTTTCACTTAGTGCTCTTAGTGTTTTTTACATTAAATTACATGTCTGCATTTGATGTAGGGATTGCCGGGTTTGCTACTGACCTTCCTTATGTCATCTTTGGGGCAAACAAGCTGCTCCTTCTCCCCATATAGTTCTCCAGTCCAATTACAGATCTCTTTTGGAATGGCATCCCCACCACAGCTGTAGAAGCAGGATGGAGGTACCACTCTACCTGTGCTCTGCTGCCCTAGCCTTTTATGTCACTCTGGAGTGGACAAACATCTGACTACATTGGGTTCTGAGGAACTCCTGCCCAGACTAAGGGGAAATCTTCAGTATTGAACAGCACATCTGTCTTCTCTTTAAGGAGATTGGAGAGACTTTTCTCTCTGTGTGTCATCCATAGCTTTTCCCTCCATGAAAATTTTTCTTTCTCTAATCCTGTCTTGTTCATTCAGTCACTTGAGGTGCCAGTCAGGAAGAGATGAGATATACCTATGGGCTAGATTGTTTCTCTCCACTGGCTATTCAGGATGCTATCAGAGGGTATGTCTACACTACAGCATTAATTCGAGTTAACTTAATTCGAAATAGTTAATTCGAATTAAGCTAATTCGAATTAACGCATCTACACACAAAACCTATTTCAAAATAGCGTGTCCACACTGAGTGGACCCTGAACCAAAGTTAAGGCTGGCCAGAACCAGTGCCGGCAGGGCATCAGGTTAGGACGTAGTGTGTGGGGCTGCTGCCTGAGGCTAACTGAGCTCCATGCTTAAAGGGATCCTACCCCCCACTCCAGACAGACAGTTCTCAGGGTTCCTCGCTTGCTTGTCTACCTCAATGAGGGACAGCAAAGCAATCTTGTCTTGGAGTGCCCTGAGTGCCTGCAATTGGGACACCACAGCACTCGGCCACATGGAGCCAAAGCTGCCCCTGGGCACGCCGGTGCATCTCGGGGGGTCGTTGCCATCAGCCCGGCTGCACTTGCTTCAGGCTGCCATCTGGGGGGTCCATTGGGAGGCTGTCAGGATCCAGGAGGCCCTGCAGGAGAGCGTCCACCCCGAGGAGCTCTCAGAGCCACCCCGGTCCTCCCCACTGGGGGCTCACGCCCCATTCCTCCCTCACGTCCTTCCGCTTACCCCTCCCTAACTCCCTTCCTGATGTCAAACAAAAGACACGTATGTTCAAAAATAGAAACTGGGTTTATTGAACAAAACTGGGGGGGGGGGGGATGAACCTCTGGGGAGACTGGGAAAAGGAGAAGAGAGAAGGTGGGAGAGGGGAGGGGGAAACCTGGGAGGAGGGAGCTGGAAGGGGGAAGCAAGGGGAAGAAGGGGGAGGGGAAGCTCAGGGCCCAGGGTTGGGGGTCTCGCCGGACCAACTTGATTTTCATGCAAACCTGCTCCTGGGTTCGCATGTGGCCTTTGGCGGCCAGGCTGGCAGCTATCCTGCCATAGACGGCCGCATTCCTCCGTCTAGTGCAGAGATCATGGACGTTGGAGGCATCTCCCCCAAACCTGAATAAGGTCCATGATCTCCACCCTGGACCAGGAAGGCGCCTACCTTCTTCAGCCCCTGTCAGGCTCCTGGGATCTGGCAGACTGCTCCTGGGGAGCGGTGGAGGGCTGGCTGCCAGTGGCTTGCTGGCTCATGTTTTGGGGCCACTGGGTCAGGGGCCCTGGTGGCCACTGCTGGCTCTGGGCTGGCAGGCTTGGAGCTGGCACAGGCACTGTGGCCAAGGTCTACCCCTTTAATGGCTCCGGGGCTGGGGGAGAGGAGAGTAAGTTTTCCTGGTTGTGCCCAGAGTGGCCACCAGGGCTCCCTGGGAAGGGCTGGAGGCCCCCTATTTCGAATTAAGTGTCTACACAGCACTTAATTCGAAATAGCTATTTCAAATTTGGCATTACTCATCACAGAATGAGGTTTACCAAATTGGAATTAAGCGCTCCGCTATTTCGAATTAATTTTGAAATAGTGGTTTGCATGTATAGACGCTATTAAAGTTAATTCGAAATAACACCTGTTATTTTGAATTAACTCTGCAGTGTAGACATACCCTTAGATCATTCGACACTGATAAGCCATTCAGAGCAGTAGCTGATAGACCAACTAGGATATGTGATAATGCTAAGTAGTGGTCATAGCAAGATGAGGAAGAAAAAGGAGTATGACGCAACATCCAGAAGCCAAGAGAAAGCAGCACATGTAGGAAATAGGAAGTAAAGATACCAGGGGAAGATATTGATGATCACCCTAGAAGACAGGAGAACAGGATGGGAACCCTGAGAGTCTTGCCAAAAGTTAGGCAAGCCATGACTAGCTGGACATTATCTAAAAAGAAATGCCCTCTTGGTAACTGGGAATTAACTATTACATCATCCAATTACTTCCTTTTGGACAACAATTGAATTACTGTATAGTAAGACTGTTGCAGGGTTCAAGATTGTTTGTATGAAATAAACCAAGGTGGGATAAACTCTTAGGCTATGTCCACACAACAGAGCTATTTCGGGATTCCTCCGGTATCCCGAAATAGCTATTTCGTATCTTAAGAGCTAGCCCATTATATCGAAATATAATGGGCTTGCTATTCCGACATCCCTGTAAACCTCATTGCATGAGGGATAAGGGATGTTTTGGAATAGTGCCTCATTTCGAAATTTGGCGCTGTGTGTAGACCACCAAATTTTGAAATAAGCTATTTCAAAATAACAATGAAATAAGCTACGCAATTTGCATAGCGCAAATTACGCAGTTTATTTCGAGGTAAAGGTGCTCTGTAGATGCACCTTAATGTCCATTTCACTGGCTGTTGCTAAAGTTACTTCCTTATGCCCTTCCTACTACTCCAAGTGACCATTTAGCCTCATGTTTAAGAAATGGTCATTCCTTACTACATTCTTATGTATGTTAAAAATATCTTAATCGGAATGAATTGTGCTTGGCTCTCAAATATTAACCAGACTTACATTGCATAATAATGACCATCAGAATGCCAACATGTTATAGCATGTCAGTGTGCTCTGATGTTTCACTATAGTGTCCCTTTTAGTGCACGAATCACACTTCATATATTGCTGCTGTAATCAGTTAATTATTATATATATACACACACACACACACACATATATATTAACTGACCCTAGATTTGGGGCTTCAATTTATCAAGCCGAGCTGATATTGCTTGATTTTCAGTCTCGGTATCACACTTATCCCAATTATAAATCATTACCCTAGTGCCAGCAAATCACTGCAGACCATTTCCAACATTCTGAAGCACCCTTGTCTCGCCATAACTCTTGTCTTGTGCAGCACTCAAACCATTTGGAACTGGAGAGTACTTGTTGGCTTCTGCTGCAATATAAATCTCCCCCTCCCTCACAACTAGCCCTTTATTCTTAAGCAGAAGAGGTTGCAGACAGAAACAAATCTAACAAAAGGCTGAACATATTTCTCCTTCTGTTCCGCAGCAGTAAAACAGAATGACCTTGTTTTGATTTCATTTACAATAAAAAATATAGCATTTGCAATATTTGAGTAAAGTGACTTTGGCTATTTTATTTATGATATTGATTTCAGCATAAAGATGATATTTTCTGCATTCTTCCTTGTACTTGTTCGTGAATGAGCACTAATACTGGCTCTGAGATGAGTCATAGCAGGCATTACAAGAAACACTGCCGAGGGCATAACAAAATTTTTGTTGTGTTATTTAACAGAACAATGCCAACAAGGTTGGGAATGGCCTATTTCTCTATGGGGACTAGATCTTACTCCCATTGGAGTCTGTGGGAAATTTGCTATCAGATTCAACTTGAGTTGCATCAAGCTGTTTTACAGTAATTCATAGAGCTCTATATTTAATATAAAACAAGACAAACTATGCTCTAATATATTATGAGTCCAATTTCTCTGGGAAGAGTAAGATTTCATTCAAACGTCAGACACTTCAACTACAATGCCCTGCATTTCTTCTAGCTTTAAAAATATTTTTGAAGTTACAGTACAATCGCTCTGTTTTTTCCACAGAACAGGAATAGCAGCACATCTTTTCCATGCTGTTACAACAATATGCTCCAACCCAATGTGAAAGAATCCCTTAGGAGAGACATGGTAGTTCACACGCTCCATGACCGCCAACAAAGATACCAACTGGAACAAACTATAGTCACATCTATCTACTAGGAACAGAACTGAGTTTACTAATACTATATAAATTCCAGACCATCTAAAATGCCCCCAAAACTGCACTTTAAACAGGTAAAATGGACCCAAAAAGGTTACAATTGTGACAGCCTTCCAGCTTCTGACACAAACATGCTGAATGTGTTACTTTTTCTCCTCATAAGAATGCACGGCTGATTATAAGGAAGTGGAGCAAAAATAAGTCAATTCTATTTAAAAATATTCAAGAGATAAAAGAGCCTACAATTTTAATCTTTAAGTACATAAATCCAACATGGATATAAAAAGTCCAAAGTATATAGCTGCCTCTGACTTTTTGGGAATAAAAGATGGTCATACACAGAGCCTCTCATGTTCAAACAATTTCAAAGGGCTTTCAAGAGTAACTGGATTACATATTTGCTACTTATATTCAAATGTGGCATCCAATAGGTCAGGAGTGACCAAACTGTGGCTCGTGAGTCACATACAGCTCTTTTACTGTTACAATGTGGCTTGCAGAGCCCCCACATCATCCTCCATTCCCCTCCTGCCAGACTTGGGGTGGGGAGCTAAGAACCTTTGCCTAGCAGCGAGGCGGTGAGGTAGGGGATTCTGTCCAGCAGAAGTCAAGGGGTCTCAGGCCTTCTGCTCTGCAGGATGCAATTGCTGGGGCTTGGGGCCTCAGCAGGAATGAGGCGAAAGCCCTAAACCCTGGGAGGCACCTCCTGTGTGGTGCAAGCTCCAAGCTGTAGCAGGCACACACCAGCTCCCAAACTTCTGAAGTTGTATGCAGTTTGGAGGGACAGTAAGTTTGGATACCCCTGCAATGCGCATTCAGAAATAACTCACAGATTGCTTTAGATAGTGGGCCCTTTTCTGACACGGGATGTTTCCCAAGGCAGCTAGTTTATTCTCTGTAAATGTGTGGTCTGTAAAAGTGCCCTAGAAAATTATAACTCCTACCCAGACAGCCACAACTAATGAACCAAAAAGACCTCCATTTTGCCTTATTTGTTGAACAGCAGCTCTAGCTGTGGCACTATGTTGAACTGTCTCACTGGATCTGCAGTGCATTTATGGGTAATGATCTTAGTGATATAGAAGAGTGTCTGTATATACTGCTGAAAGTAAGTTCTGATATCATCTTAGCATGGTCACCACTGTAAATAAGAACTTGTTCTGAATGGTTTTACCAAATAATGTAAATATTGTTATAGGGAAATTTTGTTCACATCTTTAAAGAAGCAGCTCCATCTGCTTTCCCATCAGTAAGACCTATAAACATGGTGCAGTTGGTTGTTTCCTATTACAGATTCAAAACTGAGAATCACTGAATGACCTGAGAGCTTAGAGATTCTCAACTCTGAGCCTTCTTCTTGGAAGTCATATTATTTTATCATCACAGTGTCAATAAATTCAATGTGTTGCTTTGATTTTTATCTATTATCTACTGTATTTGGTGTAGGTGGAACTTCTCACACAATCATTAAGAAAACTGACTTGACCCAGTAAGAGAAACTAAATGAAGCCACAAAGCATTAATACTTTTCTACAAGAACTCTTGAATATCTGAAATTAGCCAGTGCGCACACAGTGGAGGTGGGACACATCACCAGTAGTTATGATGCTTCACTGATTTCATCTAGTCAACCAGCACATTTTCTAACTTTTATCTGCAAATATGAGAACAGTCGTAGAAGGTTACCACGCCCTTTCACTTAAGCTTGAAAAAGCAGCAGAAAAGCAAAAATATTACACAGAGGAGAAAACTTATTACATGCAGAATTGGATTAAGAGTTGATCAAAATCCAACTGTGATTTTATCATTTCAATGAATTTCAATGAATGGTTTAAAATCTGTTTGAAATCTATTTGAAAATGAATATGTAATGGTATAGACATATTTCTTTCAAAGTTAGTATTGTCAGATGTATTCGGTGCATTATAATTCATGAACAGAGCAGATGACTATTTGAGAAGTATTAAAGTGAGCTGACTTTTCAATACAACTGTCTTCACAATAAGTTTTTCTATTCTTGGCAATTCAGAAATGTAGACAATTGTGCTAGAAAAATAATATGCATTGTAATATTCATTGTACAGTAGTAGTATAGTAAGTGGCAATTCTGGACATTACAAGAGACACAAGGATTATTTTCTGTGATTGCACAGAGAATACTTGGATTTCTTGTGAAGCTTTTGCATTGGAAATGAGATTCATCAGTCTGAACAGGGCAGGGTTAGAGCCCTTAGCAACATGCTTATTTTGTAGAAGGTCACTCAATAATAACTTCCTCTGCCCTCCAAGCTTATTAAGACTGACTGGCATATATTAATGAAAACACCTGATTCTCCAACCATAAAACCCAGACAAAGACTTTATTTTAATATTAAGGAAGGAACCCTTAATTAGCAGGGTTTCAAAAATGTCAGCTTCTTCTATTAGCTGTTCTGGTCCATCAAAGCCATAATCCCTACTGTCAAATTTCATCACATGATAGACAGTTTGCTGGCTGTCTTTTTTTTTAAACCCTGATCACACTGACTGAAGCTTTTTTTTTTTTTATTTTGCCATCACATTTAACAACTTTGCACGCATTTCCCTGTTACTCTGCTGATTTTACTCCTTTCAAAGTCCTCATGTGTCAGCTAAATGGAGAAAAAACAGAGGAAACACAAAATATTACATGTTGATACACAGATGTATAATTAAGAACTTTTTGGAAGATTTCTCATTCGTAATATTGATTTTTTTCTCGGGCATGCAAATGTGGTTCTGTGAAAACAAACAAAAACCACAGATTCACACATGCACTTCCATCTGAGACATGTCAGATAAAAAAGAATGAATATTTGAAACATTTCTAAGACCTTTAAAGATACATATTTTTTCTACTTACCTATAGAACACATTCATGTTCGAGGGAATTGTTAGCACTGCTCTTCAAATAACTGGTAAGGTTATTTTTTTAAAAATAAACAGTATAAATACATGCATTTTAAAAGATGTATGTTTTAATGTCTATAAATTCTCATGTAAATGGAAAAATACTTTACTATACCTACAAACAAATCCAAGCAATTCCTGCATATATGTAGGTTGAACACACACAAGACGTATTTGAATGAATCACTCAGTAAAGACCTGACTTGCTGTCTTTTGTTTTATATAATGAAGGATACAATTAAGAAAAATACTATAAACATAACATTGGAGAAATAAGCACCAGGAGCATGAAATAGTGACCATCATGCAAAGGCTTTGTAAACAGTGCAGTCAACACATTCCAACCCATACACCATTCTATTCTAAATATAGTTTACACATTTGATTAAACAGATATCCTCATATTGAACATTTACCTGTTTCTCTCCTTGCTGCAATCTTTCCTTCTTTTAGCAGCCAGAAATGTATATATTTCAAAGGCAATGATACAGAGATGCAAAATGTTGAGGGGAAACATATTCCCATATACTTTTTATGTTGCCTTTTCTCTAAATTAAGATTATTTCCATCAGATTTTTAAATGTCCTTATATTTGTTTTGTTAATATTATTTTAGGCAGTATTAGAAGGCACACGGTGCCTTGTAAACATATAGTAAAATAAAAGAAATTACTGTCCCAGAGAGCTGATCATTTAACACAGACAAGAAAAAAAACCACACAGGACAATTAGTCACTTAAGAGAGAATGAGGAGAGATCATTGGGAGAACACGCAGAAAAGAAGCCAGGAAGCAATTGAGTTTAAGGGAGGATCTGAAGAACGAGAAAATAGGGTGGCTGGCAGACTAGAAGTGCAAGACTATTCCCAATGTAGCAAGTAGCATGAAAGAAAGTATATAGCAAAGAATAAGAGGAAATGAAGGGAATGGGGGAATAAAAGAAGGAGAGTATTTTGGAGTAAAGACGAAATCAGTGCAGAGATATAGGCACTTATATGTTTACACAGGACATTGAATTCAACATAGTAAAAAATATGAAGTCAATCAAAGAATTCAAAGAGTGGAATGATATGGCTGGAGTGTGAGTAGGAGGGATAACTGTACCAGTGGTATTTTCAACAATGACATTTAGGAGGGAAAGGAAAAGTGAGACTCTGAGTGGCCAGAGAGCAGAAAGTAATCAAGGTGAGAGAAGACTAAGGCTATGTCTACACAGAAACATTGTGTTGAAATAATTAGCATTATTTCAAAATAACGTAGTCTGCATCTACACAGCAGGCAGTTATTTCGACATAATGTAGTCCAGCTGGAGGACTCTTTAGTCTGACTTCTATAACCCTCATTTTATGAGGACTAAGGGAAATCAGAGGAAGACTGCTCTATTTTGAAATAAGTGCTGTGTAGACATCAAAACTTGAAATAAGTTATTTCGAAATAAGCTATGCAATTGACATAGCTCAATTTGCATAGCTTATTTCAGGTTAAGCCTGGCTGAGTAGACACACCCCAAGGGATTTAAGAGCGAGGACTAGAAAGGAAAGGATGGATGAGCTGTGTTGATCTCAAATGATGAAGCTACTTTACTTAGTGAAAGACTGAATGTGTAGAGGTATGGCACAAAAGGATGAGACAAAAATGACACAAAGATTGCGAGTTTGGGACATGTAGAAAATAGTGGATTTTAAGTGGTAAGAGAGATGGGATTAAGTGGAGAAAGATTTGTGTTTATATGCACTGCTATAGCATTCAGCACTAGTACAGAACAGAATTAGAACAAAAAGTTCTAGAACACTGGAAGATTTCTACCCACTGTAATGCACTTCCTAATTTTAAAGACAGGGGACCACTCTGGAGCTAGTAGAATCTTTCAAACACTTGGAACTTTTTGAAGTGGGCCACTGCATCTGAACTTTATAGCATCTATTAGCTAGGTCAGGGCTACTCAACATGTGGCCCGCGGTGTGGTTTGGGTTTGCGGTGTGGTTTGGGTTGATATGTGTTTTAGTAGACAAATTACAGCACTGTTGTGAAGCCAAAACAAAAAAGTAGTCAATATAACAATCTTCTGTTGATATGCATTTTAGTAGTTAAATTCCTGGACTGTCATTTCTCATTAAAAGTGCTGTCATATGGGTAGAAAAAGAGTAAATATTGCATTTTATTAATATTAGCAGAACTGACTTAAATGGGGCCTGTGTGTTGTGTAGTTTTGCCTTAATCTTTGTATTCATGCCCATCAGCGTGAAAGAAGCTATTTGCATATATTTGCATAAATAAGAGTATAAGAATGGCCGTACTGGGTCAGACCAAAGGTCCATCCAGCTCAGTAGCCTGTCTGCCGACAGTGGCCAGCACCAGGTGCCCCGGACGGGGTGGACCGAAGACAATGATCAAGCGGTTTGTCTCCTGCCGTCCTTCTCCAGCCTCTGACAAACAGAGGCCAGGGACACCATTCCTACCCCCTGGCCTTTTATGGACCTAACCTCCATGAATTTATCTAGCTTCTCTTTAAACTCTGTTATAGTTCTAGCCTTCACAGCTTCCTCTGGCAAGGAGTTCCACAGGTTGACTATGCGCTGTGTGAAGAAGAACTTTCTTTTATTAGTTTTAAACCTGCTACCCATTAATTTCATTTGGTGTCCTCTAGTCCTTCTATTATGGGAACTAATGAATAACTTTTCTTTATTCATCCTCTCCACACCACTCATGATTTTATATACCTCTATCATATCCCCCCCTCGGTCTCCTCTTTTCCAAACTGAAAAGTCCCAGTCGTTTTAGCCTCTCCTCATATGGAACCTGTTCCAAACCCCTGATCATTTTAGTTGCCCTTTTCTGAACCCTTTCTAAGGCCAAAATATCTTTTTTGAGGTGAGGAGACCACATCTGTACACAGTTTGCATGTATATGCAACCACACAAATATGTGCATGTATATGCAACCACGCTTAAGTTGCGGCCCTCAGCATGTGCTGTGAGTATCATTGTGGCCCCTGGGGCTTCCAAAATTGAGTAGCCCTGATCTAGGTTAACAAAAAAAGCAAGAATATCAGTTTTGACTAGACTGAGTATCAGCAAAAAAATCCAGGCTCAGATGTCATGTCCGAGATATGGACAGTCATATCCATATCCAAATGGCTGGAGCAAGAATCAGACCCAATGGTCAAAGCAGGAATCAGCCTAGTGATTAGAACAGGAGTCAGTAGCCAGTATTTGGAGCTCTAGACCAGAGGCTAGGTGCCAGGGCCAAGGGACACAAGAGTTAGAAAAAAGGGTCAGAACCAGACTCAGATGCTGGATGCCAGCGCCTAGGCTCAGAACTGATACCAGGGTATGTCCACACCATGATTAAAAACCCGCAGCTAGCCTGTGCCAGCTGACTTGGGCTTGCAGAGCTCAGGCTGAAGGACTGTTAACTGCAGTATTGATGTTTGGATGTGGGTTGAAGTTCAGGTTCTAGGACCCTGGGGGGGAGGAAAGTCACAGAGCTCAGGCTCTACCCCAAACTGAACATCTACACCATAATTTAAGAGCCATGTGAGCCTGGGCTCAATGTGGGTGTCTAACTGCTATGTAGACATACCTTCAGAGGCCTGGAGTTGGAGCCCAGGGGCAGAACTGAGGTCAGAGGTCAAGAATTGGAGTCGAGGGTCAGAATCAAATTCAGAGGCCAGATGCCAGAGCCAAGGGTCAGAGCCAAAGTCAGAAGAAAGGAATTAGAACTGAGTGTCAAAACTAGGATACATGGAAGGAGGCAAAGCAGGAGCAGGGCTGGTCTAAAGCTGGAATCAGGCAGGGGCAGGAGTTACCACAGCCAGGGGCAAATGTTTTGAGTGGTGGCTGGAGTACTCTCCCAACCAATCAGGTGGTGTACTACAGGCCACCTGCATCTGCTAGATTGCCCAGAAACTGGCTCTGCTGGAAGCCCTACTTCCTGACAGCCTCTGCTGTGTCCATGATTCATGACAAGGTGTCTAAGAGACAACTGGAGATGCTAGACTAGACAGAGGTAGATGGGCAGATCTGAGAGCCAAAACTGGAAAATATCTAACTGAAAACTTGGGAACAGATGAGAGTGGTACATGAAAGGGGGATGGGAATAGATTAAGGGCTGACCCAAAGGCATGTTAGTACAGGCAGAGAACGAGAGCTGCCAAAGAAGACACAGAAGAAGTGGCCAGTGATATGACAGTAATTGGAAAAAGAGTTGCAGAGAAAGTACAGCAGAAAATGATGTTAAAGGTGTCAAAGGCAATAGATAGACCAAGTGTAATAGGAACAGCAGGTGGTTCAGGTGGTTGGTTTAGTATAAATTAATTTTAGTTCAGTTTCCTTAAACATTCGACTCCTTCCTGGCACCTAAAGAATGTTATTACCCAATATCTGTTAATCCTGAGTCTTATGTTACTATCTTTCTGTAGGTAAGGAGATCAAACACAATCCAGTTGTATACAACTGAACTAATTAAACATTATGGTTTTTTTGCCTGACTTTGTTGCTTCCTTGGTTGCAACATCAAAGGTGATAGGTGAGTTTCCTTGTTCAATTTACAGCTGGCAGTTCCATCTTGTGTAATGGCTGTAAGTGACTGTCAACAGTTACCTCTATGTGTTCTTCTCCCCATTTAATTGATTAATTTAGAAATGAAACCCAGTCATTAGAATGGATGAGTTCCTGCCTTTTCTGCCATGTAGTGAAGGAGCGGCGTGAAAGCGAAAGGCAATGGCTTTAAAAGCAAGGTATCTTGTTTAATTCTCCATCACACAAAATGCCTTTGATCCAAAATTATGGCTATAAGAGAAGCTGCAAAAGTTGCATGCTTTGGGTAAGGCCTATCCTGCTAGGTATGTGACTACATACTTGGCTTTTGATCAATTATATTTACAATTACAACCATATTATTAATTATTAATTATTATTATTATTTATAACATAGGAACACTCTTGGGCTCAATCACTCCTGGAACCCTATTACACTGCTTAAGACATGCCCTTCACCTGGAAGAGCTCAGCATCTGAAACCACACAAACGGACAGCATTGGATGATGACATTGGTGTGTGTGTTTAACAGAGAGACTGATACAGAATCTCCAGCTGTCATAAGCTCAATTCTTTCTCTAGGGCAAGTTTCTTCTTTTTGAATCTAGTGGGACTGCTACCTGGGTTAAGAGATTAGATTTCCCTATTTCACCTACAGGTCCTCACACAACAAAAAACTAGCTTAAATTTCCTGACCTTCCAACCCTGACTCCTGCATACCCTCTCCCACCCAGACCACTGCCCTCCACCCTGACTCCTGCATCCTCCATACTCTTATCCCCCCTGCCCAGAGCCTCTCCTCACCCCCAACTCTGACTGCTGCGCTCCCACACTCCAAGTCTCCTGCCGTGAGCCCCCCCACATCCCCAAGCCCCTGCCTTGATTCCTGCACTCCCCCATGCCTCCAGCCCTGAAGGACCCAAGCAACACCAGGTAAATCTTCTAGCATACAATATACAGATATGACAAAAAGAAAGGCAAAGAGATAGTGTGTTCATAAAGGACAAAACTGAACAATGCTTCATTTTTATTTTCTTCTGACTAAAAATGTTTAAAGCCACAAGCCAAGAAATACTGTGAGCAGTTGGCATTGTTAGCCCTTATTGTGAAATCACATACTAACGTTGTAATGGAGAAGGCAGGCCTGGAACTTAGAAGTAAAAAGTAAGAGGAAATGCATGTGCCTAAGAGGTCCAGTGCTCACTGAAAAATCAGGAAAGTGCTGACACAACTACGATTTTATCTGATGAAAGAAAATATAAGAGCTGAGTGTTCATGCTACAGTCTCCTCTCTGTGTGTCACAGCTCATTCTGATTCCTTCTTTCATTTGTTAGTACAGTCACTGAGATAAATATGAGAAGCTGGTTGTTGACTGTTTGGTTGTCTCCAATGAGTGCAGGAAACAGTTTGACTATTATATATTATAGCTCTGAAGGTCATTTAAGAAATGTGATACTTCAGGGAGGCCTGTCTTTAACAATGGGTTGGCTACATCAGGTGTATAGTTAGGACTGACAAATAAGGATCTCAGCTGGTTAACACATTACAAAGGCAATTTTCCCTCTCTGGATATTCACATCTCCAGACGAAATACTATGAATAACCCTACTTCCACATTGACTTTATTAACTTTTCCTTATATACTCCTGCTTCTGTAATTTCCACTCCAATTCACCTGATGAAGTAGGTTTTACCCATGAATACTTATGCCCTAATAAATCTATTAGTCTCTAAGGTGCTATAGGACTCCTCATCATTTTTGCAGATACAGGCGAACATGCTGCACCTCCGAGACGCCTGATAAGGAAAATCTGGTAGATTGATGCCTAAGAAGGAATGCCAGAAACGGATTTCTTAATCACATAATAATGGCAGACATATGAGTAGCGCAGTATTTCTCAAAGTGGTCCATGAAACTGTTAACTGGCCGCTCCGGTGTGTTTGTTTACCGGTACCGTGGCCACAGAGCCTTGCAGCTCCTATTGGCTCTGTTTTGCTGTTTGCAGCCGTGGGGAGCTGCAGGAAGTGGTGGCCCAGGCCATGCCACTTCCTGCGGCTCCTTGGCTACAAACAGCAAAACGGAGCTAATGGAAGCCGCAAGGCCGTGGTGGCGGTAAGTAAACACGCTGGAGTTTTGCAGACCACTTTGAGAAACACTGGATTAATGATCACATAAGTCAGGACTCCTGAGTTCTGTTCACCTCTCTAACACTGTCTTCTTGTGTAGCAGTCGGCACATCTCAGATAACTTTGCTGTGCTACACTTTCCCCATATGTTAAATGGGTGTATTACTACTTACCTACCACGCTCCATTGTTCTGACGCTTAATAAATGTTTGAAAAGTATCTTAGGTGTATGTATAAAAGGCACTGTAGATACGACCAAGGAATGTTATAAAACAGATTCAGACAATGGCCATGGCATCTCAGGTTAACAGTGTCTCAACTCTAGATATGCTGAAGTTGTTTCAGTGTCACACTTTCAATATAGACTTTGAGAAGGCAAATATGTTGTCAACTAGGCAAACCCTAGTCAAGTAAATATTACTATTGGTAATATTTGCAGTGCAGGTGTGGTGCCTCACTCAGAGGAGAAATCTATACAGCATTATCTCCTGTATTAGTGTTTAACAGGAGCATCCAGGATGCTGTGTAAGAGAAATATGGTCTCAGGTTACTATGAGGTCTTCATTGGGATTAGTTCTGCCCACAGATAATTGGGGCGTGGAAGGAGCTGGGGAAAGCAGATGTTGGTAAATGAAAAGCACCGGCATTCTCAGTAGCTATTAAGTATGCCTCCTTTAAAGTTGTATACTTTTGTGGGTTGGAATGGTCAGTATTTCTCTCTCTTATAGGCAAGAGTATTCAATACCCCTCAGCTGACAAGAGAAGTCTGCCTGCTGGCAAGGTTAACAGTACTATTTTTGTACATAATGTGCATAATTAATGCTTCTGTATTTGGACAATTTTGTGCTGCAAATAAAGCTGTGGCCTTTCCTTGCCAAAAACAGTGTAATATTAAATCACTTGTGACTAGATCTTGGGAGAGGATAGAAGAATTAACATGCCAGTGTTAAAATGAAAATGTGCTGCTCTAAAGAAACAGTGGTTCGCTGAAACTAAAAGGCATGAAACTGGGTTCAAAGGCAGTTAAAGTTTGCCAGGTCTCTTCTTTCCCCCTTTTTTCTGTTATTGCAGGAAAGCAATACAAAGGAGCTATTACGATGTTATTAAATAAAAATCTAAATGAGATCTTGATGCAAATATAAGGTTATTGCTTTAGAAATAAAAAAGGTGCCAATAAAGTCTTTTACATGTGTATAATCTGTAATTAAGTATATGTAACCCAATCCCTGTATACTGCCAGAGTTTTATGGAAGTTGAAATGTATCTATCACATTGAATTTAGTATACAGTATGTAGCCCAGTACATTAATCATACATTTCAAAATCTATACAAATCTTCCATTTTCCTTTCCAAAGTGGTTTTACGTCTTCTATATATTCCCTACCTTTTACATAAAATATTCTTCACTAAATTGCACAACACCCACATATGTATTGTTATGCAGTGAAGCCATCAGAGCTCACTTATCCAAAAGAATTATACATACACACGCAACTGCTAACAGATGCTGGATAAAACAAATGCTGTGCTATTTGTGATTTAATTTTCCCTTTTACCCACAAAATGGATTTTGGGAGTATTTGGGAAAAAAGGGAAAAAATAAGAGTGCTTTGAAGTGAGTTTGTGCACAAAACAATCTTCATCTGCATTGTTATCAATTAAATTGCCATCAGTGTAGCAGATAGCTCTGGCAAAGTTCCAAGTTCTAAAGAGGCTGGATTGACTCACCGTTTTAGAAACAGGGGTCAAATTGACTCTCACCTTTGCAATGCTGATAGGAGCCCTATATAAATCACCTGATACATAAATATTTATTCAATTTGCTAGTCAGTAGCACGGTGTGGTCTGTACACATTTTCTAAAGCAGATGGTTTGGATTTTCTGAACTCAAAGTGAAAGGCAAAACTATAAGGCATTGTCTAATGGTACATTTTAATTGTTAAGAGTTGGAGACTATTCTTAATATTTCATCTATTCACCTGATGGATGAGCTTCTGAAATGGACTGCACATTAGATGACCACTCTGGACATGTTGTGGTCTGTCGTACATATGAGAGTACTTTGTTAACATTGCAATATCTCTGCTAGCACAGAAGAGCTAATACAATTTCACTTTCTCTTTGTGCCTATAATGGTTTCCCATTATCCTGATAAGTGGGCAGCCATTTCATTTCTTCTTTTATTGATATAGCTGTGAAGAAGAATTAGATTTCAACATTTACGTAACAGAGATTAATTGATTGATTAGATTATTAATTAAATATTCCATTAAATTCTCTTTTAAAAACTCACAGGATTGTAGATCCCCCGGGTTTTTTCTAACCCTTGAAATCACAAACAAGAGAATGCATAACTAAACGTTGTGTCTTATCTGCTGGAGAATAATTAAGCAAGTAGGTGCACTGCTATGAAGGAAACTGATTCATAACTCAGTTCTCACTAAATATTCTTTGATATGTTTTCAAATTTTCTGTAAACCACACTAAAAGTGAAACAGTTTATTTCCACTAAAGGAACTGCTACTAGAAACCCCAAGCTTATAGAAAATATTTTTTATTTACTTTAAAAAAACAAAAATGAAAAGAAAAGATGTATTTGGGCATGTTGTTTTAGATGTGAACTAACGTGGTCTACCTAGAACTTCCAGCCACATAATGTTTCAGAGATCTGTTGAAAAATAAAAAACAGCAAGTGGCCTTTTAGGTAACCCATAATTAAAAGCAATTTTGAGCTGTCTTTTCAGGGAAGCTACCCAGGGGAAGTATTTGCTACCTGTTTGACCTTCACGATTGTGAGTCCTTGGCAGTGTCAGCGACCCTCTGAACTGAATTCAAAACTAATCTCTAACAGAAAAAGGGAAACAGAATTCATGCAAATCATATTAATTCCAACATTTCCCCAGTGAGCTGGGTATAAACTACAGCCTAATTAAATATTTTTTAACGATGTGAGTAATTTTTGCCAAGGGGCGGATTCAGGGGAAAATTTAATATGAGATCACAAAAGCTGTTCCCAGCGTTGATTCTGTAAATTAATGACTATCTGCCTTATGATAAAAACATGCTGCCAAGAATGAAAATGAAGTCGGCAAAGCTTGCTCTATTTGTCTAACAACCAAATATACAGAATGCAAAACTTTAAAGGATATGGAAAATTTCCATTATCTGTAGGATGTATTCATGATAAAGATACATGGCACTGACAGCACAATGCTGCTTTGTACTATACTAGGTTACTAGCTTTTTGTTGTTGTTGTTTAGTAGTAGCTAATGTTATGAACTTCAGTGAGCCTGAGTCAAGCATCTACATTATGATCTTAACAGGTATTTATTTATGTATAGAGATACATGCTGCCACAGTTTCATGGGCTGTCTATCTCTAAAACACAATGTACACTGCACATTAGCTCATATTTACAGATAACAAGCCATCCATCCAACTTGGTACTTATACGGCCATCATTGTAGTAGCTGAGCACCAATTGTAAGTGCTCATCAGAAAGGAAATTGCATATTAAACCAATATTATTTTTGCTTTCAGCCTATAACATTATATAAACAGTGCTATGATCAACAAAAGGTTTCTATAAGAAGACAGAAGTTATCACTGGCCAGCTTCTCACTTTTACCATGATCTGGAAATTAAGTGACATACGGCATGTGATTGCAGGGCTAATTTTTAAAGTGTAGAGTAGACACATCAGAGCTATGGTTTATACCACCCACACTCTTTATTTCTGTGTGAGGAAACATTTGTTAAAAGGCAGCTTGCCAGATGCTAAAAACATTCAAATGTTGTATACTCAGTTTAACCAGTAAAAGACTCCTCTACTCACTCATTCTGCTTTGTGTACAATCATGATTTGTAATGAGTCAGGTAGTTAACACCCGGAAATTACGAGGCATTGCTAGATGACAGATGACTAGGACTTTGGTAGCCTCTTGGTCAAGAGGCCAGCCCATCACAAGGACTTTGCAGCCCTATTTATTTAAATTTCTGCCAGTGCTGGCCACAGAGACTGAATTTACAGCCTTTCAATTAGAAGGTCAGCCTGTGCTAACTAGCGCACCACTGCCTCATTATAATCATAAAATTAGCGAGAAAAGACTGGCATGAATAATATGAAAAAGCCTGTTTCAAAGGTGAAAAGGTGCTGTTTTCTTATATCCTCACAAAGGAGAATAAATACTGCTGTTTAAAAACAAATATGTCAATAGACTGCACTGAAGCTCTTATGAAAAACATTTTTATGAATTTCCTTTAGGTTAAAATAAATCATCTGATGATTTTCACCAAACTAAACTCTGATAACCAGATGAAAGGACAGTTTACAACTACTACAAATAACAACTTTTCCAAGACACATTTTGGCAAACGTATAAATTACTCATTTTAATTTACACAGCTTTTCACTAAAACTATATTATATTCTTTAATTAGAATCTCTTCTATTACCTTTTGTTTTAAGTGTAATTATACCATTTACAGTTTTGAATAAAAAAAATCCCAAAATAGTAGTTAATTAATTACCTATATAATTCATAGTATTTGGAAATTGAGAATGTCATGGAGACTTTAGTATGCTTGTGCTGTAAAAACCCTACAAATTATGAGTCACTGCTAAATAGAAACGTAAAGTACAGGAAGGACAAGAGCTTTGGTAACTGTCCCAGTACACTGTAAGAAAGCTCTAAATCCAGCATTTACAAAGCACAGAATGTAAAAATCTCCCAGAGAGCAGAAGAACTTCATAGCATACACAAGTGCAGAAACAACAACAACAAAGTGAGGTGTACCTGAGGCTTGCATAACAGTTAAAATGCAGTCTATTTAATTAAAAACTAAAACTTGTTTTTAAGGTTGTGGTTTCAGTCTGTAAAACACAGACCATCTTTAAGGGGAAATTAATGAGGTTTGCTAAGAGCTCATTCCAATTTATAAGGCACTAACATGAGACAATCATGAGGAAAAGAGGGCAAGATAATCTTCACAAGGAACAGTTAAAGATTACAGTGAAACCTGTGCTTATGGCCATCTGCTATCTACGGTCTCCTGCATTAACTGCAGGCAAAATCTGAGTCTCCAGGGGATTTCCTTTCTCCCAAACTAACTCATCCTGTATTCAGCAGCCACTAATGAAACATTATTTCCAGCTACTAGCAGACCTGCCCCACTACTTCAGCTAACCCACTAAAGTGATTTCAAGGAAAGGTGCTCCACCTAATTGAGAAGTTGAGGCCCAATGCTAAAGGTGTTTAGCTGAGAAGGTTTTGTGTTACATTCAACAAAAAATGGTGACTGTACAGGTTTCACTGTAGTTGTGACATAAACCATTGAACAACATTCAAAGGCTCTGGAGGTACCACATCTTACTCTTCCTTAATTAATTTCTAAAATCAAGATTTGTTCTAGCTCTACCTCTATATGAGATATTTTTATGGTCCATGTGACCCTAGTTACTGAGTGCTTCACAATCTTGTTAAGTATTTTTATCCTCACAACACCCCTAGCAGAGAGGGTTATTATAGCTATGTTACAGAGAAAGATTCAATGCTTAGAGAGGTGAAAGCTTAGATATTTAAAAGGTATTTATGAATTGCTCCACTCATCATTGCAAGACTTAACTGCTGTAGGAACCTAAGTCTCACTTTCAGAACTGATGTAGGCAATTAGGAGCCTAAATTTTATTGAAAATCAGTGGGTCTTCAGCTCCTGAGAATTAAACAGAATTGTGGGGCTCAGGCTAACAGTCTGTCTTATTATGGTGTAAACATTCAGGCTTGGCCTGGAGCCTGAACTCTGGATTTCCCCCCCCCCCCCCCGATTTGTATGGCCCCAAAGCTTGGGCTTAAGCCTGATTCCAAGCACAAAAACAGCCCCATTAATCCATGCCTTAAGAGCTCAAGTCAGTTGACATGGGCCAGCAGTGAATTTCTAACTGCAGCATAGACATAACCTAAGTTCCTAAGTCACTTTTGAAAATGGGACTTAGCAATCTACTTCTTAGACCTTGCAAAACTGAGTGGACTAAGGACTAAATAGCTTAAAAAATCAGGGAGACATAAGAAATCTGTAGTTGATCAGGGACTTAAACCTACCTCTATTAATTCCAAATTAAATGCCCTAACCATTAGACTAAACTCCTCTCTGAGCCAACCAGCAACTGGAGAATGCAAAAGAAGAAAATCTTTGACACTTATTTTCTATCATTTAGAGAACAGGTTTTTATGAAGACCCAGAGGTGACACAGGTTAGATGTGTGTATATAATGTAAAATGGCAAGGGAATAAGACAGAAATGTGCTGTCTCTCCAGAAGTTTCACATCATGGAACAGTAGCTGAGAAAACTGGCAAAACCAGCTTCAGGATGTCTTTAGTTCTGGCCACTCAGATTCAGAAACATGCCCTAAGGGAATTTGAGAAAAGTGATAAAAATACTTAAAAGCCTCAGAAGCTTGATTTATTTAGAAAGATTAAAAACTCCTTTTCTCACCAGCAAATTATACATCTGTGTGACTGTAGGTGCAAAAGAGATCCTTATAAGTGAAAGTACCCTGATTTGCACCAGCAGTTGAAAATACAAAAATGAAGGTACATAAATACAAGTACAAACTAGGTCTGCAAAAAAAGTGAGGGATGTCATGCTTCAGAAATGTTTGTAGAAATGTTTACTCCAGGATATATAACTTTACCAAATGAAAAAGTCATAAATGACCCCGAGAACATGATAATGTGCAAGAAATGAAAAAGAACAAAGAAAAGCTGGGGCAATACAATAGGAAATATTTTACCACAGTGATGTTGATTAGATTTTGAAACAAAGAATGTGGAAGAAGCCTCATTTCTAAATTATTTGAGAATTGTCCCAAAGAAAGCTTTTGAGAGTAGTTTAACATCTGCATCTCTATATTTTGTATTTTTAAGTTTAGCATGGTTGTCCTGTGAATTTAACATTTTCCCAAGTTGCCGCCTCTCACAATTTTACTGCGCATCTCTCAATATTCCATATTTTCCTTAAAGCCCAAGACTCTGGAGCCATGTGACTACAGCAGTACAACAGAATTTCATCTTTCATTTTTTAAAAGAAATTTCTAATCTTGATCATTGCAGAGAGAAGCCTGAAAAACTGAACTCAACTGTTTCAAAAGCCAGAAGGCAAAGAAAAAGGACTTTGAATTGTTTTTAAAATAGTCTGGTTATTAAGACAATCACATAATTTTTTAGATGTCTAGGTTGTCAGTGCTGCTTTGGTTTCACTTCTGATTAATTTTGATAATAAAGGGCTTGATTCAGATACCCATTGAAATCAATGGGAGTCTTTCTATTGAAATCAGTGGGTGCTGAATCACATCCATAGGCCATACTACAGTCAGTGGTCATCTCTCAGATTAAATTTTTCTTAAATTCTAATAGAATTTGGTTGAATATCTGAAGATTCTGAAGCATATCGTGTATTATAGGGTTCTCAAAACTAATCAACATTTGCTGATTTTGCATGTGCAGTGCAAGGCAGAATATCACTGCAAAGTGTCTGGAGTTTCCTCTTTCTGTTTGTTTATGAAAAGGAATTTTGAAACATCACCGGCAGACTATTTTATTAACCATAATGGATTGCTGCAGTGGTTAGGATGTGTAATAAACCTGTTTAAAGCTTCACTTCTGAGCTGTACATTACTGCACAATTGCTGTAGATTTCATTTATGAATCCAGAGACCAAACACTATTTTCCATCCCTTGTTTATTAGAGCGAGTTTGGTCTGTAGATTGGTGAGTAAAATCTACAGCATTTTATAGTAAGGAAAAACCTCAGGATGAATCTTCAAACGGTTTTTTGTACATTTTACTAAATGCAGCCATCCATAATAGTTAATAAAAATGTCCACTGATAATGTTTCAAAATTCCACTTGATATGCACAATGAAAGAGGAAACGTCACATCCTTAATGGTTTTAGTGACTGTTACTTATACTTTGTACCTTCACTAGGGTATACATCTGTTCTGTTATTCCTCACACTAATATAATTATATGTATGTTTGCATTTGCATTAGACCATTGCAATACACAACATATCACTTCTAATACATCAGACTCTGTATATTCTTGCTAATAGCCTCACTGATATAGCCTTTTAGTAAAGCTAATATATATAAAAATGCAGACACTATTTTAGAGTAGATATTGCTGTACAGGTAATATATGGTACTATTCTGAAATAAACTAGAGGTTTCAAGAAACATATCTTATTTTGAACGTGACTTTTCAATGGTAAACATTTGTGGAGCATCTCTTCTCCCCTCACATCAGTACCATCATCACTTAATATCTTTTAAAGGGTTACAGATTGAGACTGCAGTACCATACTGCTAAAAGAATAGTCCAGAAGCCCAAATTCAATCAAATACATGCTCTCAGTACTGGCTGAACATCCTTTTAACATTGCAAAAGACCAAATATAAATTAAATTAATAGAATTACTGTGTTAAAGGGACATTTGGGTACCATGCAGGGGGAGGGGGGCACACTGGCTTGACTGACACTGCACTTTGGTTGCAGAAAAAGTACAGAAGAATTAAAGTGGAGCTACCAAAATACTTGTCCATACCTTTAGAAAAGCTTGGTGATGCTACTATATGGTAGCAGTAATGTGTGGGAAGAAATGAATATAAATTTTCACACTTACATTAATAATTACATTTTCCTTTGAATTTTGTACACTTGCTAATTAAAGCCAAACTAAATATATATTATTTTCTATTTGCAACATCAGTATAAATGGCTTTTTCATTAATCATGTTAAGTTTGATTACACCTTTAATTCCAAGTATAGTGAGCATCTTGTAAAAGTCTGCATTTGCCAAGAATGACCTTATCATGGTATCTCAGATATCACATGTTCTCCTGTTCCAAGACAGAGCAAAACTTCTGAATCTCCAATACTGCTGTGTTGCAAACCTGGGAAAAAGTCTACTAACTTTAATGGCAACCACTGTATCATACTCTAACAATGATATATACAAATAATCAAATATTTTATATTGTATCACAATCTAATATTTTCTTGCAGTCAGAAATGAAACACAGGTTACATTTTTTTAGTGAAGTTTATGGAGGCCTAGCCATCTATAGTCTGGTATTATTAATAGGAGATGGATACTTCATATCCTGCATATTAATCTCAAAATACACTCTATCGTATTAAGAAAATTACTGAGCCCAGCATTCAAAACAAATTACACTGGAAAGTTCACATAAATTTATGGAATTCATTTAAAGTCAGGATTTTTAAATTTTTCAGTAGATGGAGAATAGTATTTGTGGGTAAGATTATATTACGATTTGAGCAGCCACAATGTTAAAAAAAAGTGAATCAAATGCTGCCCTTTAACATGAGAACAGACACATGGATATTGTGCTTATAACTGGTTAAATTATGGTTCAAAATATGAGCACTACAATTGCCAAAACATAATTTGATTCATTATATTTTGATGCCATACTTTTTGAACATATGTTTCATAATTCATTTGCCAAAAGTTATGAGATTTCAGTCAATATTCAAAGAGAACATTCACATTACCAATGGCAAAAGGCACATTTTGATCAGCATTTTGATAAATTATGCAAATATTATGTACACGTGTATAATTTTTAATAGGATTACCAGGAGAGAACCTGCAATGCCACTAAACAAATAAGAGTGACACAGGAATACCAT
>CM064329.1:83227050-83319550 GCA_032595735.1 Pelochelys cantorii | reverse complement strand
GGCTAGCTGCATTCAGAGCCTCTTCACCAGTTGTATTGAACTATATATAATTATGGACAATTTCTCATTGGGACAAATATGCAACTATGTACCAAAGATAATTTTCATGTAAGATGAGGTCAACTTGAAACCTTCTTCAGAAAAGATGAAAAAAAAATCTGTGGTGCTTCCCTATAATGTATATTTCCCTCAACATGGTGAAATTTCTATGGGACACATGCATTTCTCTGGACTCTTTTCAAGTTAAAGCAGATGGAAATAACAAAGCATACACAGAACTGTTTCCTCAGAAGTAGAAAAGTACTATAGCAATATTGTTCAGTTTTAGAGATACAGTTAGTCATTGCTCTTTGTTTCTATAAAGCTGCCCAAACTTCGATGTTGCCAAAATACTTTGTACAACAGTAAAAATAATCAGAGGCAGATATGAAAAAGCCAGGAGGAGCCATTAATTTTTTGTTTGACTAGCTTCATCATACTAAGCTTTGACAGAAGGTCAGAAGTAAATCGACCATGGTACGTAATAATACTACAAATCCCCTTCTGTTTTCCTTAAAATGTTTCTGGGCCAAATGCTGATCTATACCCTTTCTGTAGCATGGCTCCTCAGTCATGAAGGAAAAACCAAAATCTGAAGTTGGGTTACCCCTTACTGTGCCTTAGTCAGAAAGCTGAGACTGAGTCTACATGTGGAATTTAGGAATTGCTTCCCCACTCTCTTTAGTTACGTATACCATAGCACATAGAGGAGTGACTATCTGATGAGGATGTATTACCATATTGCCTCAGAGCTTTCGTTACAGACAAGGGCCTCATTGTATTAGGTGCTAAACAAATACAGAACAGTGGTGTTATACAAAGTTTCACTGGAAGAAGTTTTGAATGACCTTTTGCACCATACACCATTATGCATTTTGTATATGCCATAAATTTAAAAGAAAAAATCATTTACAAAAAAGATTTTTAGTGAATAAAAAGAAGATACTGTATTTTAAATTTCCAAATAAGTCAGGCACTCTTAGTGCCATGCATACAATTGAGCAAATTCCTAGAAAAAGGGGGAAAATAGTGAATTAATTTAACAAAATTCTACAAATTAGATCAGATAGGGACAATATTGTCTATAATATATGGGAAAGCTACCTGTTGATATACCAGGGCTGGATGCAAAATATTATCCAACTTCAGTGGGGAATTCTAATGTCAAAAAAGCTTCTATTTGCTTCCTGACAGATTGTGATACCTTATATCTGCCAGTTCTTCAGTATATTTTCATTGATATACAAGTTTCCTCCTCTGTAAGATATAACTTTCAATAACTGAATAAGTTTTAAAATAATTTTTTTCTACACTGAAAATTTTTGAGGTGCAAACAAAATAAGATCCTAACCTCAGCAAGCAACAAAAAATCTATTAACATTCAAGAAATCAAGATTTTCTTTAACAGGCAACAAGTGTCTGACCTGGCAGGGGGCAGCCAACTGGTGGGATCCTGGGAATAGAAAGAAAGGGTGGAGTAGCTCAGCCATTTGGAGCCCTTCCTCATCATTTCCTTAGAGTGTGTACCTGAGTGGACAGATGTTCTCTAACTCATTCTGCTGACTTTTGACTAACAAGGCCCTGGGGGACGAAGATGACTAGTTTCCTCCCTTTCTCTCATGGGCAAAGTCTTCTCGAGTATTCCGCACCCACCTTGCAGCAGTTGTTTTTTACACCCTTTGTATTTCAAAATGCTGAGGATCTGATTGAATACTTCCTTGGGAGTAAGGCTGGAAAAGCTATTGGGTTTATTTGCTTTCTTTTAAGATTCCTGAAGGCTTAGTTTTAAGTTAACAGGGAGCAAAGACAGAAATTTAGAAGTGGTAGGTTTAATATATGTAGTTCATAATTTTGTCATAACTTCTTATTCTTATTCGCAACTAAGTATCCAGTATGGGTGAGATGCTCAAAGGCTGACATAGGTAAGAGACCAGAGAGAAGGCTGGTAGATTCTATTAGCCTTCAGAAACAACAGGAGACCATAAGCATTCAGTAACTAAGGTACCAGTCAAGCACGTTTCATTCCCTCTCACAGTGGGAAGATTCAGAGGTAAGCTGAAACCTAGGGGTCAAGTTGAAGAAGTCTAATTCCAACATTTATATTGTCTGAGGCTATGTAACACCACATTAAGTGCCTGATATTTTAGGGGGCAGTAGGTTTAGCCTGTTCCTCATTAAAGCTGATAAAGTTGCAACCTGCTATCTTTTACATCCATTCCTTTTTCCATGTTTTATTCTTTTGTCCTGATTAACGTGCATAGTCCTCAATGAGGAGTACCCAGTATTATAATGTTAAAGGGTAAAGTCCAGTACTTAAAGTTGTTATATTGATTATTAATCTTTAAAAATGTGCTTATAATGAGAAGACTGTATTGTTTCTCACACAGTTGTATAACTCAAAGATTGCTCTGAAGGAATTTCTCTTAAATTTTCATCTTTTGCTGAGATCAAGCATGGAGACATTCCAGCCAAAATATGCTAGTCAAGAAATATTAAATCGAGGTTATAGTGAAAGTCTTGATATTACCTTTCCTATATTGGGGAACGCTAAAGCACTCACTATATTTTTTCCTCTCTCTCCTGACATTGCTATACAGAGACGGATCACACACAAGAGTAAGTGAGAATGAGAGTGATCCAAGCCAAAAAACATAGCACCAAATTTCTACAATAAAATAAAGTCCCTGGTATGTTTTGATAATTTACCTTTGTTATGTGTACAAGGTACAGGATATTTTACCCAAGTATAACAGGAATGAGCAGAACTAAACCAAGGTTAAATGGTTGTTGTGCCCTTTTCTTTATGTCAAATAACTTCAAGAAATTCAACAAATATAACTTCTGTAGTGTGGCTGGTGTGCTGAAAAATAATACTAGCAGTCATTGTATTCCCTGCTAGAGATTTAGGACAGTTACATTACTGTAAAATATATCTGTGTTCATGGCTGTCAGAAGAAAGCCTAACAAAATCCATACATTTGCCATATCCATTACCAGTGTAAAGAATTGCTTTGGAATCCCTGATCTGACTATTGTACACCCTCTACTTCCTCATTTGAGTCCTGGGCAGTTCCAGTCTTGTGCTGAAATGCATTGGTAAAGAGAACAATGATATAACACCTCCAATTTAAAAAAAAAATTGTTAGAACTTGGTAATGTAACTATGGGAAAACAGTTGTGCTTCAATCACATTTCAGTGAGAGGAAAATTGTGAACAAAGCTGTTCATTAGATCTGTAGGTGAAAGCTGACTAACCAAAAAACGAAAGTATCTAGAAAATCCATTAATTAGCAGAGATTATTATTAGACAAAATGCAAATGAATAAATTTTAAGCTCCTGAAAAACAGTAGGATTCTCTGCCTGGGACTCCTACAACATATGCATCTAAACAACATTATCTAATATGAGAAAAACGAATTCACTGCAGTGGTATTCAACCAATACAATTTATAATGTGACCCCAGTATAACTACGGTGAAACTGAGGAGACATCAGGCAAAAGGGCTGGACAGAGATTTTGAACACAGCAATTTGATGATGTTGTTAAGATGGTGGTTTTGTACTTGGGTCAGTTCTTAGCTCTATCCTAAATTTCTTGAGTGACCTAAGGTGACTCCCTTAATTTCACTTTACTTCATTTTTCCATCGGTAAGCAATGATGGTAATACTTTCTTATCTCCTTCCTTTCTTTGTCTTGACTATTTAGATTATGAACCCTTTAAACCCAGGTCTCTCTCTAACTATGTATATTTATAGTGCTTAGAATGATGGGGCCCCCAATAATGGTTGTTGTTTGTATGTACTGCTGTAATACAAATAATAATAATAGAAAACAGGTTTTGTCTCCCGAAGTGAGAGTCAAATAAGGTTTTATTCTATACCTGTGTCAAGTAGTGCCTATGTTACAATCTTCATTTACGTAACCAATTCATTCAAGTAACCCCCCCTTGTTACTAAACTACAAGAACTAGTGCAGCTCTCATTTTATGCCACTTCATGTCATTGCACTACTACACTATGAAGTGTGATGACATAAAAGCTGAACCAGTTCTTGTCTTTGGTTTAACAACGAGGGAGATAAAATCGTAGCTATCCTAAATGCAACAGAAAAAAAAATCAACAAAAGAAAAGGCAAGTCATTAGTTGTAAGAACCTACAAATAAATTAAACCTTACCTAAGATGTATTGATTTTTTGTGGCCTTGCCTACAGAATAATGTCAAGCACGCTTGACAATCCATTAGGTTCAGCACGCAAAATCTACTTAGAATTGTTTTCTTTCTGAAAGATATACTAGCATCAAGCCTGACTCTGATCTCAACTACACTAGTGTAAATCAGGAATAAGCCCACTTTGAAATGGAGTTACATCAGTGTTAAATGTGAGAAAAGTGTCAAGACTGCATACAAGAAAGCATGTACCACATTAAAAGTGTGTAAGAAAGCTTATACTTTGAACAAATTAAAGTTTTTCCAACTCTTTGTAGCATCAATCTATTACTGAAAGTATGAAATTGATTAGAGAAGTGATATTAGGTAATAACAATTTTAATAAAATCTCCACTTACATAACAAGCATAAGATGTAGGTATACTTCTTAATTTGGTATAGCACAATAATGACTACTGCAAACAGATGTATAACTAGGAGGGCTTTCAATTAAAAAAAATCCATTAAGTGCAAGCGTCAATTCTGAAAAGCTATGCAAGGAATAACTACAAATTTCTCAATGTTGTTCTATTAAAATGCTCACATTTTAAAATTTTAAAATCCTAATGCAACATATTTTTCTTTTGGTTTACAATACAAAAAATGATTTCAAAAGACGACAGTATTTTACATCAAATTCCATCATGATGTATAGATGTTTCTTTCAAGCCTATAATCAAAACAATTATTTTACCATGAAAAGCTTTCTGCCTACACTGATGGTTTCCAGTGTGCAAGAAAATCAAAGATAGACAATAACATTTTTGACAGAAAAATGTAGCAGATAGAACAACATAGTTAATTCTTAAACACACAATTACTTTGTTTTTACAAAATGCTACGAAGACACCTATATGTCTATCCTATCTTTCTTCTAATGATAACATGTCTGTGGACAGAAAAATCACTTTGTGTAATAACACTAACTTGGAGTTGGGTTGTGAATTATAGTCTAGTCATCAAGGCCGTAATACCTGACTGATGGGGTGTTAACAGGAAGGGAAACCAGGGCCTTTCCACTCCACCAGGCTTCAACCCAGGGCCCTTTGGGCTACTAAGTGTATGTCTAGACAGCAGCTTTATTTCGGAATAACGTAGGTATTGCGCGTCTACATAGCAAGCCCGTTATTTTGAAATAAATTTGAAATAACGAGCTTCTTACTCCGACTTCAGTAATCCTTATTGTATGAGGAGTAAGGGAAGTCAGAGGAATAGTGCTTTATTTTGAAATAAGTGCTATGTAGACATGCCTAAATTCTAAATAAACTATTTCAACTTAAGTTACGCAATTAGCATAGCTCAAGTTGTGTAGATTATTTCAAGTTTAGCCCTGCTGTGTTGATGTACCCTAAGTGACCTGGCAACCAAAACTGCTTAAGACTGTCTTCCTTGGGCCACTTCCTTTCTTTCCCCTCTTCCCACCATCCAGATGTTCAGGGTCCACAGGCTAGGGGAAGAGGACTACTTTTCTGTTTCCGGTGTAGGTCTGCCCTTTTCTCCAAGAGGATCTCTTTGGGCAGCTATGTCAGAGACTTTAGGCTTCCCTGTGCTCTGCGCTGCTGGAGTTGTGGGCTGCAGGTCTGGTCTCCTCCAGCTGTGACAACCAAACGAGCAGTTTCCCTGTCTTTTAATTGTTCCACCAGATGGAGCATTTGCTGTAGAAGTGGCAGGGCTGGGCTGGCTGGACCCCAAATAATCCATTAACCCCTTGTTTGTATAGCCCATCACATTCCTCTAAAGTTGAAGAAAAGCAGATTATGCAGATTTTGATTTTATGTGTGTATTCTCCTTTGCAGATGGCAATATAAGTGCTTGGGATGCTGGATGCAAGGAATCAGATTTGAATTTCCAGTTTAATAAAAGCTACAATTAGTAATGTAAATTGAGCAACAATTGGATTGAAACAATGCGCGTCTCAGAAAGCTGAAGTATTTTGCCAGCTTTTGAGGCATGCATTACCTCAACTGGTCAAGAGCAAAATTTAGCATTTTTTTCTAGATTGCGCCATGATTTTAATCTGATCGTCTTGTGGGCAAGGTGTTATTGACATTGCATCCTACTGAAGAACTGTATGGCCTCTCTGTTTTTGCCATGCATAGGGCAATAGAGAGAGTTTTTAAAATCACTATTTAAGTCTTTTAATAAAGTAGGACTGAGTAGTAACATAGCTGCTTAAGCTCTCTCTCCAACTGCAATGGAAGAAGAGCTCAAAAGAGAGGTTCTAGTAAAGTCTCACAAAAGGATGTACTATGTCAGGAGCAATACTGCCACGGGACACAAAAAGCTCTGACAGTTCATGCAGATAGACAGAGCCCCTGAACAAAAGGCCTGGTCCTCTGGATGCATGCAGATTTCAAGAGCCAACAACTTCTACTGCTCTACAAGGCACAAACAAGGACAATTAAAAGGACTCCGAAGCTGAAACTTGTTATATTTTAAATCCCTTGGTTGGCTCTTCCCATGTTTGAGACAAATGGAGCTTTACAATGGTCCTTCTATCAGACCGCTATTGAATTATAAATTTGACAATTCAAAGAAATACCAAATTTGCTTCACAGTGAGAGCATACTTACTCCTCATTCTAATTGAGATATCTACATAGGAAGAAATTATAAAACACTGGATTAGAATTAGCTGTACATGGTTCTAGCACATTGTCCACAAAATGATTATATTAAAACCATGAAGCAATCTAGAAAAAAGACTAAATTTTGCTTTAGACCATAAGTGATGAGGCAAAAATTAACAACAAAGCTGGCTGAGGTAATGCATGTCTCAAAATCTGACAAAATGCTACTTTTTTTTTTGAGACATGTATCATTTCAACCCTATTGTTGCTCAAGTGACAGTTCTAACTGTAGTATTTTGTTGTTGCTTTTGTGACAATTATGAATTTTGGTTGATTGACTAATGTAATTCTTAACAAAAAATTATAAGAAAGTTACTTAAGATTTTTGCTTCTTTTTTTTCCCCACTGCCAACATCAGATTCCTGTTGTAAAATCTTTTCATAACTATTACCGCAGTGGCAAAATGCAAACAAAGTTTGTGGGAGTACAATTGTAGTCGGTACAACAATACATGAATCAATTGAAGACAAACATTAAAAGAGTTATTTGCTAATGGGCACCATGCCAGGGTTACTCATGCAATGCTGCCTGAAGAATTCCTAAGCTGAGTTCAGAAGATACAGATCGATGCACCTCCAAAGAGAGTCTATATCAATCTCCATTTCATTCATTAGCTCCCACTCTGAGCTGGTTGGCTGCTAGTTAACTCTTTAATGTGGGAGAAACTGTCAGTGTAAAGGCCACTGGGACACGCGCTCTTCCCTGCTGCATTTGACCTGTCGATATTTCTTGCAGCACACTGTTTAAACTGGTACAGCTAATGGCAAAATGGAGACCTATGGGGCTTGGGAGGCTTTCCTAGCTTTAGAATGGCTTATCATTCTATAGTAAACATTAGTAAATCCATCCTGACGCTGTATTACAGTTTGTGTCCTACTGTATAGGAGTAAAGGGCCTCAGATGAAATAATTTAACAATTCTGTTCCTGAAATCAAAGACAGCTTTAATAATAAATTATGTTAATTTGAGAAATTAGTACATTGAGACATCATGCAAAGGAACTTGCAGCAACTGACATTTGGTTGGTAATTACATTGTTCTAATGTCCCAGACACAGACAGAATGAGAAAGCTAGAACTGTAAAGTTAACTTAGTTTCACTTTGAATTAGATTGTGTACAAGTTCATTGTATTACTGTGTTGAACACTGGAGGCTCATGAACTATTCCTAGTACTTCTGAAAGTGCAAATATGAGATCTAACACATAAAGGCATAATTACTAAAACAAAGAACAACCTCAAACCACCAAGACGTGTGGACTTTGCTTATTTTCTTTCTACAAATATTGAATTTACTAATTTCCCTTGCCTTGCTGTTGAATAAAATCAATTTTCCTCAGTAGAGCTGATTTTTCCTTTGTTTAAGGTGAGATGCAATGTTGATATGCATCCTTAGATATAATGTTAATGTAAAATCCTTGAATGTTTAGGACTACAGGATTATGTACACCCAGAGCAGTTTCTGATTCATTATTTGACAATCAGTACTTTCCATACGTTAACTGATATGTTTGGGATTAGTTGGGGAGGGAAGAGAAGCTTCATGTTATTTTAGAACTCTAGTCAAATTGTTTGTGGATAAATGTTGATAACAACACCTGTTTTTTCTCTCTTGGCCAATACAATCTATTGAGAATCCTGGCTTCAACAATTTCCCTGCAGAATTGTCAAACATATGTATTTGTATTTCATTACTTGGGTAATAGCTGATTTGCCAAGTTCATTTACTACTAGTTGCTCCTCAAACATCTCAGTGGGATAATTAAGGAATACTAAGAACTGAAACTGTAGTATGTTAGGAGGGGGCTAGAGCAATTGCCCAAATCCCACTCCTGATTAAATTGCTGCCCAGAATTAAATATTCAATAACTGAAACGCTGCTTCTTTCCATTACTCTGAGCAACTTATCAAGGAGATAGAGTAACTAACTCCCTGTTTTGTGCAATAGAGACCAAAAAAACTCATTGCGCCAGTCAAACCAATTCTAATCCCTTACGAGCCTGCAAGAATGGTATTTAAACTGAAAATTGACTGGCTAATGGACTAAGTGGTGCCTTCTGTTCTAATGGTTAAACAGGTTGGCATTAAAACAAACAAAAGTGCGTGAATGCACATTGACTGATCTGAGGAGGCTATGCAAGTGGTGGTAGGGTCCAACACAACAAAGGAGGCCAGATAAACAACCGTGCCATGGCAGTAGGTTCAGGTGGGCTGGTAGACAAATAGCTTTCCAGAAAGCTATAGAAATATAGGCATGGATTCTTGGCATTGCTCCATTACCTTGTGTTGCACAGAAAGAACAAGGAAAAGTACATTTTCTGTACCTCTCCAGTGCAGGGGAGTACCCAATGCTTACAGAACTGGCATCACTGGCATGGGAGCTAGTTTCTCCTTCACTCAGCCCTGTCTATATCCAGCTGGCAGATAGCCTTTTGGGTACCACTGCTGTTGCCACCACGCTGCTCGAACCTACACTGAGGCTTGGGGTATGGACAAACCTAGCTGTGAATCAAGGAACTATAACCAGTCCCACCTTGCATCTCACACTCTATGCCCAACAGGTATTGGCTGAGGAGGGAATCTGGCTCAGATTTTAGAATGGAGCTGCTGGATGAACAGCCAATGGAAAACATATCTGCAGTTTATTATAGCTAGTGCTGGCATGCTGCCCATAATTAAGGCTATGATTTTGTCATGAATATTTTTAGCAAACATCACGGACAGCTCCTGGGCAATAAAGAAAAATTCACAGAAGCCCATAACCTGTTTGTGACGTTTACAAAAAATATCCTGACAAAATAGGGAGCTGAAAGTTTCCCACACTGCTCATGGTGGCTGGACAGCTGTGGGGGCCCGAGCATAATTGACGTCTCTGGAAGTATTGTGACAAAATCTTAGCCTTACCTATAATTAGGGTTGCTTGACACTTCCCATTATAAGACCCTGTTTTCAGTTACTTAAAACTTTGCAAACATGTAACTCATTAAGGCTGAATATTTTTAAGAACAAGATATGGGAAAATAAGATCAGTAAGGGTAATTAACCATTAGTACGATTTACCAACAGTCACAGTGGGAATTTTTAAAAACAGAATTAGATGTTTTTGCTAAAAGATATGCTCTAGTTCAAATACAAATTAATTCAGGGAAGTCTTGTGACCTGTGCTATACAGGAGATCAGATTAGATGATCACAACAGTCCTTTCTGGCTTTATAGTCTAGAATGCCGCATGGAATTCGAACAGGAATTGCTAACAGGGAGTTTGGAGAGGGAGTTCTCCAGGTGAAAGAGGAGTAAAAACGGGACCCTTGTGGTAAGTGGCTGTCTGGAGTGTGTGTTTGTGTGTGGGGGAGTTATTTGCTGTGTGCAGAGCTTGTGTTTATCTGTTTGGTTGGTTGGTTTGATTGTTTGATTGCTTGAAGGAGCTTCTAAAAGGTTTGAAATCTAGAAGCCTCTGTTAATTGGCTAAGCCTCAGTCAGGGGGAGGGGCTACCAGAGCTATATAAGCCTGTGACTCAGCGACCAGGGAGCTTGCGAACAGGAATTGCTAACAGGGAGTTTGGAGAGGGAGGTTAGAGGGCACTAGTGACTTCTGGCCTTCTTTAAAACATAACTCTTATCGTAATCTATATTCCAGAGGTTTAAAAAGAATCCCAGTTTATACTTAAACTTGTTCATTAGAAAAATGGAGACAGAAGCCCAGCAGCAGAGTGGGGGCTATCCTGTTTATTGCGTCGAGTGTAACATGTATGATTACCTGCCCTGTGGGCGGGTGGCGTATGTGTGCACCCGTTGCAAGGAGCTCCTGACCCTCAGAGACCGAGTTCGGGCTTTGGAGGCCAGGGTGGCTGAACTGGAGGAGCTAAGGGAGGTAGAGAGATTTGTGGATGAGACTTTCTGGGACACTGTAGTACTGTCCCACCTCCAGTCTGAGAGCCCCAGTGCTCTTAAGGAGAATGAAAGTCTCAAGGGAACAGAGCATTCAATGGGAGCAGAGGGAAACCATCCCGTAGTTGGGACCCTCCTCCCAGAGGATGTTGCGGTATCCTCTCGCACTGAGGATACCTCTGAGGGGGAGGGAAAGCCAGTTCGGAAGAGGCAGGTGTTAGTAGTGGGTGATTCGATCGTTAGAAACATAGATAGTTGGGTTTGTGATGACCGGGAGAACCGTATGGTCACTTGCCTGCCTGGTGCGAAGGTTGCGGATCTCTCGAGGCATCTAGATAGACTTATGTGTAGTGCTGGGGAGGAGCCGGTGGTCGTGGTACATGTAGGTACCAATGACGTAGGGAAGGGTAGGAGAGATGTCCTGGAGGCCAAATTTAGGCTGCTAGGAAAGAGACTGAAATCCAGGACCTCTATGGTGGCGTTCTCGGAAATGCTTCCGGTTCCACGCGCAGGGCCGGGTAGGCAGGCAGAGATTCAGAATCTCAATGCGTGGATGAGACGATGGTGTAGGGAAGAGGGGTTTGGATTTATTAGGAACTGGGGACACTTTTGGGAGAGGGGGAGCCTATACAGGAAGGATGGGCTACACCTAAACCAGGGTGGAACCAGACTGCTGGCACTAAACATTAAAAAGGCCGTAGAGCAGTTTTTAAACTGAGAGATGGGGGAAAGCCGATTGGTGTGGAGATGCACGTAAATCGGAGGGAGACTACTCTTAGAGGAGAATCCATTGATAGAGATTCTCTAAGCTGTAGTCAGAAAGAGAGGAGGGGAGAGGGCAAACCATGGGCCAGAGCAGACAAACAACCGTGTACAAAGGAATCCAATGCATCAGGGAAGGGCAGACAAATAAGCAGTGGCAAATTTTTAAAGTGCTTCTACACAAATGCTAGGAGTCTGACTAATAAGATGGGTGAACTAGAGTACCTAGTATTAAATGAGGAGGTTGACATAATAGGCATCACTGAAACCTGGTGGAATGAGGAAAATCTGTGGGACACAATCATACCGGGATATAAAATATATCGAAAGGATAGAGCAGGCCGGGTGGGTGGCGGAGTGGCAATGTATGTGAAAGATAATGTAGAATCAAATGAAATAAAAATATTAAATGAATCAACATGTTCAATAGAATCGCTATGGATAGTAATTCCATGCTCCAAAAATAAGAAATTAGCAGTAGGGATATATTACCGACCACCTGACCAGGACAGGGATACTGACATTGAAATGCTGAGGGAGATTAGAGAGGCTACCAAAACAAAGAACTCTATAATAATGGGGGATTTTAATTACCCCCATATTGACTGGATACATGTCACCTCAGGAAGAGAAGCGGAGATAAAATTTCTCAATGGCTTAAATGACTGCTTCTTGGAGCAGCTAGTGCAGGAACCCACAAGGGGAGAGGCAATTCTTGATTTAGTCCTGAGTGGAGCGCAGGATCAGGTCCAGGAAATAACCGTTACAGGACCGCTTGGGAATAGTGACCATAATATAATAACATTCAACATTCCTGTGGTGGGAAGAACACCTCAGCAGACCAGCACCCTGGCATTTAATTTCAAAAAGGGGAATTACACAAAAATGAGGAGGTTAGTTAAACAGAAATTAAAAGGCACAGTGACTAGAGCCAAATCCCTGCAAGCTGCATGGAAACTTCTTAAAGACACCATAATAGAGGCCCAACTTAAATGTATACCCCAAATTAAAAAACATAGCAAGAGACCTAAAAAAGAGTCACCGTGGCTTAACCACCATGTAAAAGAAGCAGTGAGGGACAAAAAGGCATCTTTTAAGAAGTGGAAGTCCAATCCTAGTGAGATAAATAGAAAGGAACATAAACACTGTCAAATCAAGTGTAAAAATGTAATAAGAAAAGCAAAAAAAGATTTTGAGGAACAGCTAGCCAAAAACTCAAAAAGAAATAACAAAATGTTTTTTAAGTACATTAGAAGCAGGAAGCCTGCTAAAAAACCTGTGGGTCCCCTAGACGATCGAACTATAAAAGGCGCAATCAAGGACGATAAAGCCATTGCGGAGAAACTAAATGATTTCTTTGCTTCAGTCTTCACGGCTGAGGACGTTGGGGAGATTCCCAAATCTGCACCGTCCTTTGTGGGTGATGAATCTGAGGAACTGTCCCGGATTGAAGTGTCATTAGAGGAGGTTTTGGAACAAATAGAAAAACTTAATGTTAACAAATCTCCGGGACCGGATGGCATTCATCCATGGGTTCTAAAAGAACTCAAATGGGAAATTGCTGAACTATTATCTGTGGTTTGTAACCTATCCCTTAAATCGGCTTCCGTACCTAATGACTGGAAGGTAGCCAACGTGACACCAATATTTAAAAAGGGCTCTAGAGGCGATCCGGGCAATTACAGACCGGTAAGTCTAACTTCAGTACCGGGCAAATTAGTCGAAACAATAGTAAAGAATAAAATTGTGAAGCATGTAGAAGAACATAATTTGTTGGACAAAAGTCAACATGGGTTTTGTAAAGGGAAATCCTGTCTTACTAATCTATTAGAGTTCTTTGAAGGGGTTAACAAACATGCGGACAAGGGGGATCCAGTAGATATAGTATACTTAGATTTCCAGAAAGCCTTTGACAAGATCCCTCACCAAAGGCTCTTGTGTAAATTACATGGCCATGGGATAAGAGGGAAGGTCCTTTCTTGGATTGAGAACTGGTTAAAAGACAGGAAACAAAGGGTAGGAATAAATGGTAAATTTTCAGAGTGGAGAGGGGTAACTAGTGGTGTCCCCCAAGGGTCAGTCCTAGGACCAATCCTGTTCAACTTATTCATAAATGATCTGGAGAAAGGGGTAAGCAGTGAGGTGGTAAAGTTTGCGGATGATACCAAACTGTTTAGGATAGTCAAGACAGAAGCAGACTGTAAGGGACTCCAAGAGGATCTCACCAAACTGAGTGATTGGGCAACAAAATGGCAAATGAAATTTAATGTGGATAAGTGTAAAGTAATGCACATTGGGAAAAATAACCCCAACTATACGTACAGTATGATGGGGGCTAATTTGGCTACGACAAATCAGGAAAGAGATCTTGGAGTTATCGTGGACAGTTCTCTGAAAACTTCCACACAGTGTGCAGCGGCGGTCAAAAAGGCAAATAGGATGCTAGGTATTATTAAGAAAGGGATAGAAAATAAGACCCGGAATATCTTACTGCCCCTGTATAAAACTATGGTACGCCCACATCTTGAATACTGTGTACAGATGTGGTCTCCTCACCTCAAAAAAGATATTTTGGCCTTGGAAAGGGTTCAGAAAAGGGCAACTAAATTGATTAGGGGTTTGGAACGGGTCCCATATGAGGAGAGGTTAAAGCGACTGGGACTTTTCAGTTTAGAAAAGAGGAGACTGAGGGGGGATATGATAGAGGTGTATAAAATCATGAGTGGTATGGAGAGGGCCGATAAAGAAAAGTTATTTATTAGTTCCCTAAATAGAAGAACTAGAGGACACCAAATGAAATTAATGGGTAGCAGGTTTAAAACTAATAAAAGAAAGTTCTTCTTCACACAGCGTGTAGTCAGCATGTGGAACTCCTTGCCAGAGGAGGCTGTGAAGGCTAGGACTATAACAGAGTTTAAAGAGAAGCTAGATAATTTCATGGAGGTTAGGTCCATAAAAGGCTATTAGCCAGGGGATAAAATGGTGTCCTTGGCCTCTGTTTGACAGAGGCTGGAGAGGGATGGCAGGAGACAAAGCGCTTGATCATTGTCTTCGGTCCACCCGCTCTGGGGCACCTGGTGCTGGCCACTGTCGGCAGACAGGATACTGGGCTAGATGGACCTTTGGTCTGACCCGGTACGGCCGTTCTTATGTTCTTATGTTCTTATGTTATGTTCTGTTAAAAAGATATATTGTCCACATTAAAATAATGTTACAACCATTTTGTTGCCAAGTTCTAGCATCTCTCTGCTTTGGAGCTAGGGCTTGAAATTTGCTTGGGTGAATGTCCTGATGCTTTTTACCACTCTGAAGCCAAGTTTTCACCCCAACATCCTCCCCCTTCAGGATGGGCTATGGCATTGCAGGAACTTTTGCCTCAGTTCCCCTCCTCACCCCCTTGTCAAAATATCTTTTGTCCTATTTCAGCTGTAGGAATGTCCTGTTCCTTTTGGGGCCACAGATTCCTTTATCAAAATCCAACAAAAACATATAACCCAAACCTTCAGTCTGGCTGAGCTCAGCAGGCAGCCCCTTTAGCATAAATGTGCCTGTATTTCCTTGGAACTTTCACCTCCACATAGGTCCTTTTTGCCACTGCAGTGCTCGTGGAAACTCTCAAAAACCACCAGGCCCAACTAGGGTTACCAGATGGTTTAGCCAAAAAATACCCAACATCCCCCCCCAAAACCAAAAAAACCACTGGGGAAAAAATTCTGTTGAGAAAAAAAAGGGGGAGACCAAAGTTGTTGAGGAAAAAAAAACCCCCCACAGCATGGTCCCTTTAAGAAATGCTTTTGAGGCTTTTTGGGCCTAACAGACTGCTGGCGGCCGTCCACCAACTTGTCTTCCTGCTCCGGGCCAGACAGCTCCCCTGCAGAACCAGGTAAGCACCCGGTATTTTTGCCTCCTGGCTGGGAAAAAAAAAATCAGAAAATACCGGACATTTTAGGTGTCTGGTATTTTCTGAATTTTTTTTTACCGGACAGGAGGCAAAAATACCAAACTGTCCGGGTCAATCCCGGACACCTTACAACCCTAGGCCCAACTCTGGGTCCTAGCTGCCAGGACCCACAGAAACTGTTCTCAGATAATGTCATACATAATATTCTCAACAGCACTCACCACCAGACACAGCCAGCATAATGCTAGGTCTCAGAGCTGAGCCCCCATTTTGGGACATTCTCTCCTGGGAAACAGATCCCTTTTACAGCCACACTCATTGATCAAAGCTGACACATGTATTCTATTTAAAGTAACTACTCTGAAAGGAATATGGCTTTGCCACCTTATGGGAAAGGGTCCTGTATGCACATTGGGCCTCCTGTGACAGTAGACTTCACTCCAGAATCTGGAACAAGATTCAAAATTCCCAAGTCTCAAAATTCCTCTGCTGTCAGCAAATATGTATGAAACCTACTGGAGGAGTGTTGATCTTATCTCTCTGACAGCAGGGATGGGGAAGTTTTTTTGGGTCGGGGGCCACTGACGCACATAAAAATCAGTCGGGTGCCACATACAAGAAAGAAGCAAAGTCAGAAGCCCCTGACCGAGAGGGAGAAAGACACTCCCCACATTCCCCTTGCACACCAGAGCCTAGAGGGGCCCAGACTAGTAGATTTTATATGTTCCAGCCATGCGGGTGGGTGACAGGGGCTCTGGAGTGCCAGCGTGGGCTCCCCAATGCTGAGCCTCAGGGACCTGAGGTTTCCCATGCCTGACACACAGAATGGCAACTTAATCCTGATAATATAATTAAAGGCTGTATCAGAATGCATAAGCAGAGGGGGAATTAAGTTTTCATAATTAGTCTTAATTCTTGCATTTCCTAACTTCTGAGTGTTCAGCTGTGCAATTTTGTGTGTGATTAAATATATATATATATATATATATATATATATATATATATAATCAATTGCTCCTCCCCTATTTGGGGAGCCAAAACTTTGTATTTTATAGCAACTGTTGAATATACTAGGGACAGTAAACCAGCTCTGTTAGAAAGCTCCAGCAGAAAAAGGTCAGAGAAAGAAAAACTGTTTTAAAGTAGAAGTTTATGTCTAGCAGGCAATAGAGGGATCAGGAATCAATAGAGTGTAAAATTACCAGAAATACACTGGATGGTATAAATCAGCGTAGTTCCAATGACTTCAACTGAATGTCCCTAATATATTCAATAGTTTCTATAAAATAAAAGACTTTGGCCCCTAAAATATTATTTAGAGGAAGTACATAATTTTATACCCACTGAGAATCTGGACTAAACAAGCTCACTGCCATCTTCTACAGTCATATCAACCCAGGCTCTGATAACACCAGATCTACAGGGGGTTTGAGGTCAGGAACTGCCACATAGAGGAACTTCACAGTATTTGGTCTAGACCATTCCTGCTAGACATTTATCTAACCTACTCTTAAATATCTCCAGAGATGGAGATTCCACAACCTCCCTGGGCAATTTATTCCAGTGTTTGACTACCCTGATAGTTAGGAACTTTTTCCTAACGTCCAACCTAAACCCCCCTTGCTGCAGTTTAAGCCCATTGCTTCTTGTTCTATCCTCAGAGGCCAAGATGAACAAGTTTTCTCCCTCCTCCTTATGACACCCTTTTAGATACCTGAAAACTGCTATCATATCCCCCCTCAATCTTCTCTTTTCCAAACTAAACAAACCCAATTCTTTCAGCCTTCCTTCATAGGTCATGTTCTCTAGACCTTTAATCATTCTTGTTGCTCTTTTCTGGACCCTCTCCAATTTCTCCACATCTTTCTTGAAATGCGGTGCCCAGAACTGGACACAATACTCCAACCGAGGCCTAACCAGTGCAGAATAGAGCGGAAGAATGACTTCTTGTGTCTTGCTCACAACACACCTGTTAATGCATCCCAGAATCATGTTTGCTTTTTTTGCTACAGCATCACACTGCTGACCCATATTCAGCTTGTGGTCCACTATAAACTCTAGATCCCTTTCTGTCATACTCCTTCCTAGACAGTCACTTCCCATTCTGTATGTGTGAAACTGATTGTTCCTTCCTAAGTGGAGCACTTTGCATTTGTCTTTATTAAACTTCATCCTGTTTACCTCAGACCATTTCTCCAATTTGTCCAGATCATTTTGAATTATGACCCTATCCTCCAGAGCAGTCGCAACCCCTCCCAGCTTGGTATCATCTGCAAACTTAATAAGCATACTTTCTATGCCAATATCTAAATCATTGATGAAGATATTGAACAGAGCCGGTCCCAAAACAGACCCCTGTGGAAACCCACTTGTTATACCTTTCCAGCAGGATTGTGAACCATTAATAACTACTCTCTGAGTACGGTTATCCAGCCAGTTATGCACCCACCTTATAGTAGCCCCATCTAAGTTGTATTTGCCTAGTTTATTGATAAGAATATCATGCAAGACCATATCAAACGCCTTACTAAAGTCTAGGTATACCACATCCCCTCCCTTATCTACAAGACTCATTATCCTATCAAAGAAAGCTATCAGATTGGTTTGACATGATTTGTTCTTTACAAATCCATGCTGGCTGTTCCCTATCACCTTGCCACCTTCCAAGTGTTTACAGATGATTTCCTTGATTACTTGCTCCATTATCTTCCCTGGCACAGAAGTTAAACTAACTGGTCTGTAGTTTCCTGGGTTGTTCTTATTTCCCTTTTTATAAATGGGCACTATATTTGCCCTTTTCCAGTGTTCTGGAATCTCTCCTGTCTCCCATGATTTTCCAAAGATGATAGCTAGAGGCTCAGATACCTCCTCTATCATCTCCTTGAATATTCTAGGCTGCATTTCATCAGGCCCTGGTGACTTGCAGGCATCTAACTTTTCTAGGTGATTTTTAACTTGTTCTTTTTTTATTTTATCTTCTAAACCTACCCCCTTCCCACTAGCATTCACTACGTTAGGCATTCCTTCAGACTTCTCGGTGAAGACCGAAACAAAGAAGTCATTAAGCATCTCTGCCATTTCCAAGTTTCCTGTTACTGTTTCTCCCTCCTCACTGACCAGTGGGCCTACCCTGTCCTTGGTCTTCCTCTTGCTTCTAATGTATTTATAAAAAGTCTTCTTGTTTCCCTTTATTCCCGTAGCTAGTTTGAGTTCATTTTGTGCCTTTGCCTTTCTAATCTTGCACCTGCATTCCTGTGTTGTTTGCTTATATTCATCCTTTGTAATTTGTCCTACTTTCCATTTTTTTATATGACTCCTTTTTTACTTTTAGATCATGCAAGATCTCATGGTTAAGCCAAGGCGGTCTTTTGCCATATTTTCTATCTTTCCAACACAGCGGAATAGCTTCCTTTTGGGCCCTTTATAATGTCCCTTTGAAAAACTGCCAACTCTCCTCAGTTGTTTTTCCCCTCAGTCTTGATTCCCATGGGACTTTACCTATCAGCTCTCTGAGCTTACCAAAATCCGCCTTCCTGAAATCCATTTTCTCTATTTTGCTGTTCTCCCTTCTACCCTTTCTTAGAATTGTGAACTCTATGATTTCATGATCGCTTTCACCCAAGCTGCCTTCATATGGAATTCTTCAATATGGCAGTCCTATAGAAGTCAAATCATATGGAATTCTTCAATATGGCAGTCCTATAGAAGAGATTGTTGACTTCTGAGACAAAGGATAATCAAGAAAAAATGAAATATAAATGAAATGAAATAAATTTTTCAGGCTACTTATAGTATTGCAATTAACTGCTGAGATGAAAGAGTGAGCAAATCACAGAAGATTAATAAAAATTGGTTTAAAGGCTTTGGCAACTAAACAAGATGATTGCCTCACACTCCCAGGGGTAAGATGCCAATCTAGATGAACTAGTCATTAGATCTGATATGGAAAGTCCTTATTTATGCAGACTTACATCCAATGGATTTTGGAGGGCAATTACCTATTCCTCAAAAAGGGCAGCATTTCAAATAGAAAACACTAAGATAAAAAGTACAACCTATTAGAAATGCTTTGTTGTTTACTATAAGGTATGTAGCTATAGGCATTAAGTTTAATGTTTTCTTAGAACTAGACTGGTTACAATCATTACAACTCTCAAAAGTAGACAAGATTCTCCCATATGCCTCTCAAGAAAGATTTAAATCAGTGGTTCACCAGCAATGATTTCCAATGAGGAAAAAATGCCAAACCCTATCATCTTCTCAGTTATTTGAAAGCTTAGGGAATAGATGATAGCATAAGAGTTCATAGTTATGAACAAGAAGTGTGAGGATGAATCAGGGTATCAAATATGGTGCATTTTGAATTCTTGGATCAATCAAAATGGCCGTCTCCACTAGATATTGAGTATGCCATCTGACTGGGATGAGAACTATGCAGAAATATAAAGTGGATGGAACAGTTACTAGTCAGGGGCTTCAGGGAGTACAAAGATAGCTGTAGATCAATTGTGCCACACTATCTGAAGTGACTTAAGACTGCCATCAGTACTTTAATTGTTTCTACAACAGAATTTGAGAGCGAGTTTAGTGTTATGAATGATTTGTTAATACCTAGTTGCTGGTTAGTCTACAGCTCCAATGTTTAAGATCAACAATCTATGTAATAAAATGACTGCTGAAATACTTTGCAGGGTTACAATGGTAAGCATATAATAAGGTGAACTTTCCACTCTGTTTTATCCTCATATATAAAGATAACTGTATCATTTTAACCGGGAGAACTAAATTACTTCTCGTGACTCTAAACAATGCTAATCTCTTGCTGATAGCATAGAAAAAATAAAACTAGAATACTTTTGTGAAACTCTAAGTGTGACCTGGTTCCTAGAATAACTAGTAATGATGACCTCATGAGTTGTCTTCGCCACTCACTTAAAGATAATTATATAACTACCAGCAGATCTAAAGACTAGCTTCTCAGCTAGTTACAATTTTAGACAGAAAACACTGCCTGTCTTTCTTTATTTTCTGTGGACTGTTAAAAGCGTGATATATTACAGCAGGACAATTTTTAATCACTTCTCTTTCCTTTCCTGAGAGATGCGCCCCATGTAACTTCTAGAGTTTTTCAAACTGAAGAAAGTAGCACACACTAGAGTGTAAAGCACAGTCTTGGAACTCAGAGTGTTGCCTTTGGAGAAGAACTAAAGAGATAATTAATCAGTGAAAATTCCAGAATGGCTCTCACTATCAATCTCATTGACATCATCTCCAACAGCTAGTTCTAGTCTGCAGCTGGAACACTGTAAGGTAAAAAGACTGGGATACCTTTGGGCTAAGCCAATTGCAACACCTGCTTGTTATGATACCGTTTAGGTTGGATACAAGCATCTGTAACCAAATGCCTGCCAGTCTGCACAATAAATTAATTAGCAAGGATATGCTTTCTTAATCCATTGAAGAGCAACTCTGATATACCTGTCAGTGCAGTTACATCAAAGAGAAACATCATTGTCTGGCTATACTGAAAGGACAGGAGATACCTGATATGGATTTTATCAGGCCACAACTTTATTATTCGATGTTTAAGCAGATAAAAGTGTACAGTGCAGATAACTCCATGAACATTCACACAGTACTTTCACCAGCCCTCTTTCCAGGTTCCCCAGCCAACCCATGGTTTGAACCTCTCCTTCCTCCTCTCCTAGGAGGATTAAAGGTGAGCTATAAGAAAGGAGGGGTGGCTCATTGCTGTACCAATTATAGGAGCCCCAACTCCCCCCATTCGGTTCCTTTAACCAGCACATTTTAAAGTCCTTTACCAGGCCATATATCTAGTCACTGGATATCTTCCCTATGGAGTTCCTATCCTGGACATCCACCCCAACTTACAATAAGTTGCAACCTAATCATATAACCTAATTTTCTTTCCTCACCATAAGAGATCCTTCCTGACAACTTCTGTGGGGAAGGTGAAAAAATCCCATTCCATCTAATCCAATATGGTGGTGAGGGAAACATTTCTTCTCACCCCCTCCAAAAAGGAATGACTAGTTAGTACAATGCGCCTAACCCAACCTGATATGCACCACTCAGAGGGTGGGCGCTGCCTTGCCTACTGTATGGAGAAAAGGCTTCTGACGCTAGGGTTTGCACCTTTTAAAGCCTTCAGCCCTTACATTCCCTGGGGATGAGTTAACATTACCCAACTGACCACAGCAGTGACTCCTCCCCTACCATAAAATCACTACTGCTTGCCTACTGCAAGCCAAGACGACATCCTCCCTGCTTCAGGTGAAGTGTGGGCATTTGAACAGACTTAATATCAGCTTCTGCTGCTTCTGTCCTGCAAACCAGGAGTAATTTAAAACTGTTGGTTAAGCTACTAGATCACTAATCACTCTAAAATATATTTTAAAGACTACAGACTAGATCTCCAGCTGGTGTATATCCACTGATGCCTATAGAGCCATGAGAATTTACATCAGCTTAGCATCTGGCCCTCAAGCTCCTTTGAACTGCATTAGCAAGGTGGTACATAATGACAGTACACATGAGGTATTGAATTTATACAGAGCAGCCCATTTTTGGAATTGATCTTCAATAAATAATTCTGAAAACAGCTGTCTCTTGTACACAATTCTCAAGATACACATTATTGGAACATTGCAAAATCCTAAATCTTAACTGTAATGTTCTCTGTGGTTTTTCTGTATGCGTTTTCCATGACTGATGGATTTATTTTTTCCAGAATGTTCATTATCAAACATTCTCTAATTTATTTTGGCCATTCAGAAATAAACATACTTTGAAAATCTCAAAGCCTCTTAAATTTTAAGGGGGAGGAAGCATACTTCTGGATACAAATGTAGTAATATTCAAAACACATTTTCTTATCAGCCACCTCAAAGTAAACAATTTTGGCAAGTAACAAGATGAGGCTGAAAGCTTGGCAACCTTGGTAGAATTTAAAAACCAAGTTAATACCACTATTTATCTAAATTCCAAATTATTTGTTTCTCTGATGGAGAAGATTGACAACTCTGTTCATCCTGCTGCAGCAGAATCTGAGAGCTTGCTCGCTTTATTTACTTGTAACTAAAACACGAAGTTCATTATCAACTGATTAGATTGGCACTTGGTCAAATAAGGAACAGTTTTCACAAAAACTTTGAATAATGGGAGTATTAGAAAATGTTGAATGTTGACAATGCATTGGGCTTTTAAAGCCTGTGCTAAGAGCTGCTGGCACTTTTAAAAAATGCCCTCTTTAAGAGTCCAGGGCATTTTTCAAACTGCTTTTTGAGATTGCTTTTGTATAATGGCTCTGACCTTTTGATGGCTCCATCTTAAACCCTAATGTACTTTTATCCTCTTCACAAAAAACAGTGATATAATTTAGTATATTTTGGCAATACTGAAAGTCACTGTTCAGGAGACAGCTAAGACTGGAAAAGCAAGGGCACTGTAGTTCAGAACTGAATAGAGGTAGATTGGACCAGAACAACTGGGAGATTAAATACATCCTGACCTATATGGTGCATCACAGCCTGTTGCCAATAGCAGATTAAGATTGGATCCTTAAACTCATATCCCTTACTGCAAAAGGCCATTGAATTTGGTAACATTGAGCATCAGGCACATAAATAACAGCGGCTGCTCAATACTGGCTCCATGGAAAAGAACCAGGACTGAAAGGGAGAGAACAGAGAGGAGGGAGGGATGGGGAGTACAAGTCTGAGGAAAAGACAAGGTCCGACACTTCAACCCTGGTTTGCATCTCTGCAGCCTGCATTACTCCATAGAGTCAGTGCACACTGCAGCGCTCCCAGTTCATCTCCTTTTGTCTGAAGGAGCAAAGCATTGTGTTGGCAGCAATACAGATGGCTTCCTTCTCTGGTTCAAAAGAAGGCACCAGCTTGTTTTCTGCATGATCCAGCAGCATTTGAATGGAGAGGCATCTCCCATTCGGTGATCACGAGAAAAGATGCTAAAGGGAAAAAGTATCCATTGACCACTTTCCTGGAAACACAACATGTGCAAAAGGAGGAACCATTAAACATCTACTGCCTGAAAATTGTGGGGCAGCAGAAATTTTTGACATCCATCATTCCCAACAAGAAGAAAAATGTCAGTAGCTAAGAAATTCAGGGGATTAAACCTGTAACAAATTTAAAGAACTATCTTGGCCAGGCAACTGATGTTTTGGCCCAATTCTGGAGTCTGTTAAGGCTGTTCTGTGCTGTTCTAGCCATACAAAGCTGTCTTAAAGCCATCTTAGCCAACCATTGAGGCTGAAATTTGACATGGTTGGTGTCTGTCTCAGGATGAATTATTTTGGAAAGTAAAAAAAAGCATCCGATTTTAGGAAAGAACAAACTTGCAAACAATATAATTTGAACCATTTCTCTGAAGAAGTGCAGCATCTCTGTTCTTTGGAGCAGGAAGCTGAAAGAGGTACAGTCCCGGAGTCAGAGCTGTTATCATGAAAATCGACTCCGATTGGACCAATCTATAAGACCCTGAAAACTGCCATGTACATATACTTAATAGAGCTTGTTAGAGGCTTGCCACTAAAAACTCTAAATCTCATATGACTGACAAATCTTCCCACATGTCAACCGTGCTGAGCATCTTCTAGGCCCTAACGAGTTCCCTGCATACTATGCACAGAGCTGGAGCTAAACATGAGACACAGGCAAAACATGATCAATACCCACAGACATCTTAGCTTAAGGAAACATGATTTGGCCTCATTCATTCAGAGCACAGGATGGAATGTGAATGAAGCAGTGTATTTAAATAAATAAATAAAAGCTGTTTTATGTTTAAATCACTGAACTAGGAACCAAGAGAGCTTAGTTCTGTTCTTAGCGCTGCCACAAACTTCCTGTGTGAGAGGCTGAGCAAGACTATACCAATGCTTATGTACAAAGATGTTAAAATAAAGTTGCATTAACTGACATTACCTAACTTTTGAGTACTTGACTTCATACCCTTTGGGTGTGTCTAGACTATATGGCTCTGTCGACGGAGCCATGTAGATGAGGCAGGATGACAAAGGGAAATGAAGCGGCGATTTAAATAATAGCCGCTTCATTTAAATCAAAATGGCCGCCATGCTGTGCCGATCAGCTGTTTGTCGGCACAGCGTGGCAGTCTAGATGGGGATCTGCCGACCCCAGGATCCATTTGTCAGCAGATCCTTTATGCCTCATGATCGACACAGCGCAGGTGGCCATTTTTATTTAAATGAAGCAGCGATTATTTAAATCGCCGCTTCATTTCCCTTTGTCGAGTAAACTAATTTACATGGCTCTGTCGACGGAGCCATGTAGTCTAGACATACCCTTAATGTTCAGTTAGCTTTTTTGGGAAGTATATGCCAATCTTATATAGATAGATACCTATATAGATGAACTGACATTGATCTAACAGCCCTTGGCAGTTTTCTTGGCAACATAGCTGAGTGACATTTGTTTGTTATTCTTTGTCTGATAGGCCAAACTGCTTATAAGTCACCCATGCTCATTTCCCTACATTATAGGATCGAATACACCACCACAAAATCACTCATTCTCATTGACTATCAACAACCCCTACTCAGCAGCAATTCCCCTACGGAGTATGTAGGAAAAGAGTTGGTTGGCTGATGAGAGAGAGGCTCAGATCTTGCAACGATCTTAAACATTCACCAACCAAGCCTAACAGGAATGAGTGAAGACACTGTGGTTGATCAGGACAGGTGTTTGTGGTGATGTTTTCAACAGATGAAAGTTCCTATGAGAGAAGAAAAGTGACCCAGGTTATATCAGCTACATTTGACGACTACTTCAACCAGAATCAACACACATTATATTTTATCCTTGCGGTAAACTGAAGTGCATGTACACAAAGTTTTATTCATCTACATTTTTAAAAGGAGAAACTTTACCCTTTATGAGAAGAAGAGCAGATGCAAAAGAATGAGAGACCTTTACAGCACCACTTTCATAATAGAATTCTGTTCTGGAGTGATTTATTTTTGAAGAGGAAAAAATGCAAAGAACTTGGAACACACACAAAAGAACCTTCTCATCAAAGGTTGTCTATCGTTTCATGAATCACATGTGATAGATGAGATTTATGAATTAGAAACTGCGTCAAAAGATTTACCACATACTAAATTAGTTATGACATCGTCTCGTCTGTAAGCATAAACCTTCAACAAAATATCTATATCATCATCACAGGAGCATGGCCAACCCAATTCTTTCATTTCTCTGCAGCACATCCAGACCCTGTCACAGAATTTGATGAATTCTTGAAGGAATGGGCTTCAGATCAATTAAAATAAACACCACAAGCTGATTTATCAAATCTTTTCTGAATGCTCTCAGAAAATGTCAAAAATCTGATCCATTGACAGAGAAAAGTCAGAGAATCGTGGCAGCCTATGGGATCACAAGACCTTTTCAAAACCATCATAAATCATCGGAGAAAACAAATGGGGCACCCTGTGATAAGATTCCTTCTGACAGCTGTGCCTCAACAAGACATATATGAGATAAATGGATACCTTTGCCTATGCCCAATTGCCAGTTTACAAAGTTCCAATATGTCCAATTGTAAAATATGCCACATACAAAATAATATACCTTTTTGGATACACAGTGGCATGATTTAAAATACATAACATGCTCTTTCTTTATTGCAAACTTTCTAGCACATCTATAGGAAAGCATCCTTTAAAAACAATTTTATTGTAATAAAGTAACACTAATCACAGTAACCTTTGATATTTCTAATTGCCATCGGGTTTGTGTTAGGGATATGTGATGGGGTGGACTAGGCCCGATGCCCTCTGCTGGAGGTCTTGCCACATCCCTCCCAGAAAGAAGAGCAAAAGAGAGGTCCTCCAAGCAGGATAGACTGGTTGCTTCTGCTGCAGTCAATTAAGGCCCAGCAGGCTGATATAAAAGTAGATGCTGGGTCGGGGCATGGCAGTTCCTCACTCGAGCTTGACCCAGACAGGTCTAGGTTCTGACTGGGTGGACAGCAGCACCTTGGACAGCTGGGCTCTAGACCTGGTTCAGACCCAGGTCCAGAGACTGAAGACGAGCCACAATTGGCTGCCAAGCTTTGCAGACAGGATGAGTGACAGGGTGTGTGAAGAGCCGGGCCTCAAAGCCTAGAGAGAGAGAGAGTTTGGACGGAGCAGCCTCTTGGAGAAGTGGCCCAGGGAACAAGGTAGCAACACACACTAGACATACTTAGCAGGCAACTGCTACTTACAGAGTCCCTGGACTCAGAGGAGCGGGTGCACCTGGGTCCCCCCTAACCCTCAGCAGCTGCAGCAAGTGGGTAAGAAGATGCCTGGTCCCACCCTTTGGGGAATCTCGGCTCCTGGAGAACAGCCGGGCCAAAAATTGCAGACATGCCCTTGGCCACAAATGGACGCTCACAGGAGCATGAACTGTTTACATGATGTTATCGGTTAATCATGTAAACGACTACACACTAAGCCTGGGCTTAGTTAATCCTAATGACTAAACGCATTCACCCCACTTTGCTGCCTCTATGGGTATGTCTACACTGCAGAGTTTTTCCAGAAAAACGGCCATTTTTCCAGAAAAACTACACTTATGTCCACACTGCAATTGAGTTCTTACAACAGAAAGTCGAAAGAATGCAGGGGTTTTTCCGACAGCGGTAAACCTCTTTCTACGAGAAAGAAGCCTTTTTCCAAAAGAGCTCTTTTGGAAAAAGGCGTGCATAGACAGGGAAGAGGGTTTTTTTTCAAAAGAAGAGGCCTCCAGGAAAAAAGAACAGTTGCCCTGGTGGCCACTCCTTCCATAGTAATCACCACTTAAATGCAAGATAGCGTCCAATCAATGTGGACGCTATCATTCAAAAAAGCAGATGGATTTTTCGATGCAGTTTTGCTGTGTGGACACTCTCTTTCGAAAAAAAGTTTTCCGGAAGATCTCTTCCAGAAAAACGTCTTTCAAAAGAAGCCTGCAGTCTAGATATGGCCTATATCAGAGACAGTGGTGGAGAGGAGGCGGAAGCCAGTGCCAATAAGGAGCTGGCTTTTAAGCAAGCCCTTGCATATGTCAGCTCCCACAGAGCCACTTGTCCCCCCTGCCCCACTGCCTCCCACAGAGGCAGCAGTGCAGGAGGGCAGGCAGGAGCAGGTGCTGGGGGGAGCCAGTTTCTAAGCTGGATCCATGGATCTGCCTGCCCACCCCTCCTTGCTGCATCCCACAGAGGCAGCAGTGGGGGGGGGGGGAGGAGTGGGATCAAAAGCCAGCTCCCCATGAGCACTGGCTCCCACAGAACCACCTGCCCCCCTCTGCACTGCTGCCTCTGATAGAGAGGCAGCAATGTGGAGGTTGGGAGGGGAGGCAGGAGCCAGTACACATGGGAAACAGTTTTCAAGCTGGCTCCCCACTCTGTTTCCTCTTTCTGCTGCAACAGGGAAGTGGGGGGAAGGGGTAAGAGGGCAGGCTGCTGTGCAGGAGCACCAACTCCCGCCTTGTCCTGCCCTGTGTGTAAATGTGTAATCACTAAAAAGCCCAGGCCTAAAGGAAATAAAAATGGTTATTTAAAAAATCCAAACACACTCTGAGCTCTCTATGTTCTACCACCATTACAGGATAGTGAAGTGTATAAAACTTCCTTCTAATGTTGATGTTGTTAAGCCTGGGTTGCCATTGCTTGACTCTAGAGCTTTGTGCTTTATAATTCACCCTGAAGAAAATCAGCTGCAAGAGCACTATAGAATCAAGGAACTGGAAGAAAATGAAGTAATGGAAACAGCAGTGCAAGGTCAATAAACTATTATTTTTAATTTCTTCAGAACACAACCCAACAGTTTATGGTTTTTCTGGATCTAACCTGGAGTTGCAACTACAGGGGTGGCTTTTGATTCAGGAACATTGCAGAGGGCCATCTGTTTGAATATCGAGTACATCTCTAATATATAAATTCGTTCTCTGAAACAGTGGTTCTCAACCAGGGATACACGTATCCTGGGAGTATGCAGAGGTCTTCCATGGGGTATTCAACTCATCTAGAATAGAGTTCCTCAAATGGGGAGTTATGACCCATGGGGCGGAGGGGTCACAACCCTGGGGATGTTGCAAGTACAGAGCCAGTGTTAGGGTAGGCAAGCAGGGAACCATGCCACAAGAAGCCCACAAAACTAAGTGACATGCTGGGTGGCAGGGCTTGGGCTCCAAGGCCAATAAGTGAAAAACAATCTCAAGTATCACACTGAAACATAAATACAATATTTACATTCCAACTGATTTATAATTATACGGTAAAAAATGAGAAAGCCACCAAATGTTGGTTGTGACACTTTATGTTGGATTCTGAAAGCAAGTATTTTTAAGTGAGGTGAAACTTGGGGTACACAAGACAAATCAGATGCCTGAAAGGAGTACAATAATCTGGAAAAGTTGAGAAACATAGATCTGAAAGAATTAAGAAATTAACAAAAATGGTTAAGGGAGGCTGTGGAATTGTGAACACTGGGAGATTGGGTCTATCTATTAGGAATGATTTAGGGTTACCACAGTACCAGAGAATGGACTAGACTATCCACTCAAAGGTACCCAAAGTCACTTGTACCTTGGTTACTAATTACATTGCAATCCACAGCAGTACACATACCTCTTCATAACTCTCAGAATGATCATTTTGTAAAAACAGCATTATAATCACCCAGAATGAAGGATTCCACCAAGTGTAGTCTAATCTCACTGCTCCATCTTAAGCAAGGTTTTCAAGGAGATAGGAAGGGGTAGCAAGTACAACAGCACACCTTAGGCCAAGGGTGGGGAACCTCAGGCCCGGGGACAAGATGCGGCCCCCTGCTTGCCTGGATCTGGCCCTTGAGGCTCAGCATTGGGGAGCTGTAGGGGTCAATTGCGGAAGAACTCTGTACGTGTGAAGTATAGGGGTGGTGAAGCCTGCATTCCCCCCGCTTTCCCATTCCCCCCCCTTTCCCTACTACTGATGAGCCAGAAGCAAGCCTCTAGGAACATACGCCATTGTAGCAAACCAATTGTAGATAAGGGCGGGAACATAACAATCTTGTTTACCTAAATGTACTGATCATGTAAACAAAGTCAAAGGACAAGCAGTACAGCTGAGCCATACTGTAACAAGCAATGAGTAACCCCTGGATATTTCCAAACTGCCACAAACAAGGTAAAGACACAGTATTTAAAGCTGCACCAGAGCACAGCAATTTGGATCTCACCGATGGGCTTCGGGTACCGGCGCCTCGGAAACTGAGACAGTCTCTCACTTCATCCGCAGCCGAAACGGGATCCCCGGCTAGCCGAAGGGATGTAAGAAATGCCACTTTTCCTATCATGTTATTCTTTTAGTTAAGGGGCACAGCTGATAGCTGCCAGGAAATAAACTGCTTGTGTTTGACAGATACCTGTGTAGTGTTTTTTGTACTTTGAGAACCCAGTGTCAGACCTGAGACTTACTCTTGCTGGAAATAGGAGCCCATGCTGGCACTCCAGCCCCCCTGCCACCCACCTGCAGGGCTGGAGCACACAACATCTGCTAATCTGGACACCACTAGGCTTTGGTGTGCAAGGGAAATATGGGGAGTGTCTTTCTCCCGCTCAGTCAGGGGCTTTTCACTTAGGGTTGCCAGGTGTCCGGTTTTGAACTGGACAGTCTGATATTTGAGCTTTCTGTCCGGGAAACAAATTGAGAAAATACCGTACAATATAAATGTCTGGTATTTTCTAATTAAGTAAGTTTTATTGTTATCATGAGTATCAGTACGTAGTTGTGTACTATGTGAGCGTGTCTACCAGCCAGGCAGTACGCAGCTATGCAGTAGAGAGCAGGGGGGCTGGGGCGGGATGGAATCCCCAGGGCTGGACTTGCCCGTGCGCCCCACCGGGACTATGCATGGGATGGGCAGCACGCAGATCCTGGGGTGCGTCGGGTCAGCCCTACTCCCTGCTGGCCGGTTTCCTCCCCCCCCGGCCAGCCCCACTCCCCGCCGGTTGGTTCCCCCCCAGCCAGCCCCGTTGCCCCTGACCCCCTCTTGGCCAGCCCTGGTTCCTGCCAGTAGGTTCCTTCCCCCAATCTCCCCCAGCCAGCCCGCTCCTCCCAACTCCCTCCCGGCCAGCCCTGCTCCCCGCCGGCCGGTTCCCCTCGATCTCCCCCAGCCAGCCCCACTCCCCCCGACCAGCCCTGCTTCCTGCCAGCTCCACTCCGCCCTGGCCAGCTCCGCTCCCCCCAGCCGCCTCCCGGCCAGCCCTGCTTCCCACTGGCCAGTCGCCCCCCGCCCCGATCAGCCCCGTTCCCCCCGACTCCCTCCCAACCAGCCCCGCTCCCCTCCCAGCTGGTCCCACCCACTCCCGTTCTGAGATCACGTGTGTCCGGTATTTTTTTGAAAGCCATCTACTAACCCTATTCTCACTTGTGTGCAGCTCCCGACTGATTTTTCTTTGACTCAGTGGCTCCAACCCAAAAAAGGCTCCCCACCCCTGGCTTCGGCCATTTCAACCTTTCAGACCTGAGATATAGTGCTAATTGACCTTCTTCCCAAGGGCTATGAACAGAGTTTAGTGGCCATGCTACTATTATCAGCTGTTCTGGAAACCTTCTACACGATATGGTAGTGCTACTAATCCACAACTGGAATTAAGCAGGGGTAGATGAAGTCATGTTAAACTAGCTTTACTCATTTCTCCGAGATACAAAGTGTTGTAATGGATAGCTGTTTCTCACCCATCACATGTGCAGTCCAAAGGTCTCAATCCCATTTCTTCTTGTTTAGAAGGTACACTAGCACGAGGTCACTAGTTGGGGTTGTTTTGGGGTACAGTACACTCAGCGTGCAGATAACATTCAGCCCTATATCTCTGCATCGAGAAGTTTTGATAGATGTTGAGATTTGCAGATAACGTGATCAAAATAACAACTGTAGGGCTCTGCATGAGAAATGACTAGTTCAAGATCAAGCCACGAAAGGTGGATGGCAGGAAGAGTGAAGCAGTCAGTGAACTAGTTGTAGTCATGTCCTCACCACAAAGGAAATCTCATTTCCATTTGTTAACATGATACGCAATTTAGCATCTCTTTTGCCTCTTCACTGCTCATGGGTACCTAGATAGCAGCAGTGACTGGAAACACTTTCTGTCAATGCAGGGTAGGCAGGACATTGCATCCCAGCCTCTCTCTGAGCCAGGCTTGGTCATAGACAGATGGCACATTGTCCTGCCTACTTTATATTGACAGAATGCCTCAGTTTTACAATTTTAAATATAACATGCAAGGCCCATCTTTTCCAGTAGTCTTCTACTAAGAAAATGCCTGGCAACGCTGGCTCCAATAGTAGGTAGTAGTGACATAAATGTCCAGGAAGGGCAGGGTAGCAGAGAGTTTTCCCTTTCACTTGAGAGGACTCTACTGTTTCTTTAATTTTATGTATTTGGCTCTTAAAGTTCACTTGAGATATACCATTAATAAATAATAAAAATTGGGCATGAAAGTACAAGATTTTCTATTGGGGAATAATCTAAAATAAAATATTATATTCATTGTGGTAAGGCATAAGGATTTGCTAATGTTATTATTATTAACTAACATACTATTATGGCAAGAGAATGTATCTGTGTGTGCACTCTCTCCCAGAACTTCTAATTACCCTTGTCTCCATTTTCTTGTCCACAGAAGTTGGCAAAGTTGTAAGATCACTCAATGGCCTTCAATTGTTCTTGTACTTTGCTAACTGCAAAACTACAACTAAAAATAAACACTTAGCTATAAGCCAGTAAATGAAATACATTAATAAATCTTGAGTGCTTGGCCTTTTCCCAGTCTCCTTAACTTCATCATGTTCACTACAGTGATGGCTTTGAATTCCTGTTTAGTATAAAGGAAAATTACTTTATGCAACTTTTAATTCCCAGAACCACATCCCTAAAAGCCTTATTTGTACTTCTGAGGTGCATGGAATAGTATTTGAGCTAAGAAAAGCTGTTGGCAAATCCCAGTGAAATTTTCTGACAGATTCATCTTTTAGCCTTTGGGGAAGTGAAGGTGCTGGAGGCAAGATATTTGATTAATGCCATGAAAAATTGTGTTGCTGGCACAGCTGGTATGTTGGGAGAAAAATTCATCACTAACTCTAAAACTGCCATGTAATTTTCTCCCAACAGTTCTTTTCCTTACTTGACAGAAGATTTGCACAGGACAAACTAGCCTGACAGAGGACAAGTCAGCCAGCTGTTGAGGTATCACTAAACATGACAGATCACTATGTTTTAACTCAGATTAATTCACTTATTACAGGTAGACCTAAATCACTGGTCATTGTCAAATCAGTTGTCACTACTAGCAAATCATGTCAGATTTCTGAACAAAAATGTTTCCAATCTTAAACAGTTGATATAACCTCAGCCTGTCTGCTGACAAAGTAATTCCAGCAATAAGCACAGGATAGTGTAGTTCCACACAGCCAAGTAAAGCATTGCAATATAACCAATTCTACTCTGACAATATCTTTGTCAGTTGTCTGGTATTTATAAGGTCCAGCAGGACCTGGAAATGTTTGAGTATGGTTGGGGTGTTTGGCGGAATAATTCCTTCCACACCTTTTAGGTTCGTCTGTGTACTCCTGCTTTTAAAACTTGCTTAATAAAACGTTATCTCACTCCAAACCAATGTCTATTACTATACAAACATTTAAAAATACAAATAAACCACATTTTAAAATGCCATTAATATGAGAAATTCAAAGTTCTAGATTTGGATTTAAAAACAAAAGAAATGCAATACTCTCTGGTCCAGCACCCTCAGGATCCAACTGATCCTGGACAAGGGCGTTTGCTGGACCAGGGGAGTCCTGGGAGAGGGGTATCAGCCTCCCTGCTGGGCTCCTCTCCCCAGCCTCCCAGCCTTGCAAGCTGCATCAGTTCTACCAGAGCTCCCGGCCCCACAAGCTGTAGCACCTTGCTGGAGCTCCCAATCCTGCGACCTGCAGCAGCCCTGCTGGACTTCCCAGTAGCTCTGCCAGTCTCATGGCAGCTTGACTAAAACTCCTGGCAGCCCTGCTGCCCCATCGGAGCTTCTTGTGGCCCTGCTGGTTGTGGGCTCTGCTGGCTCTGCTCTGAGCCGCTGGCAACCTCTGTTGCTGGGGCTCTCTAGTCCCACAACATCCATGGTCCTGCCGGATCATGGATGTTGCCAGATCAAAGAGTCCTTGACCACAGTCCTTGACCTTCTATTCAACCTGTAATAGAAATGCAATTCATATTGAGGGCCAGATTTCAGGCAGTTTTTCCAAATCATTTAGGGTATGTCTACACTAGCCCCCTAGTTCGAACTAGGGAGGCTAATGTAGGCATTCGAAGTTGCAAATCAAGCCCGGGATTTAAATATCCCGGGCTTTATTTGCATCTTCCTGTCTGGGCGCCATTTTTAAGTCCCCCTAGTCCGAACTAACTGCCCGCGGCTACACGCGGCAGTCAAACGTTCACTCGAACTAAGTCCTTAGTTCGAGTTAACTGTTACACCTCGTGGAATGAGGACTTAGTTCGAGTGAACGTTAGACTGCTGCGTGTAGCCGCGGGCAGTTAGTTCGGACTAGGGGGATTTAAAAATGGCGCCCGGACGGGAAGATGCAAATAAAGCCCGGGATATTTAAATCCCGGGCTTGATTTGCAACTTCGAATGCCTACATTAGCCTCCCTAGTTCGAACTAGGGGGCTAGTGTAGACATACCCTTAGTTAATAAAATCAGCCAATTCATATAGTAGAGAGACAAGGTGGGTGAGATAATATATTTTATTGGACGAACACGTGTTAGTGAAAGAGACAAGCTTTTGAGCTACACAGAGCTCTTCTTGGATCAGCAAAGATGCCACACTGCAAACTCTAATTCATATATATAGTAGGGGTATAAGCGACTAGTTGACTCATTGACTATCAGATAAGTATAAGCTTATCAGATAGTCAAGTAGTGACTCAACTAGTCACTCCCCCTATTGCTGCCTCTATCAGAGGGGAAAGTGGAGCAGAAGCTGTGCTGGGGGAAGCCAGCTTACAAGGCTGAGGCACAGTTCCCCCTTGGCAACTAACAAAAAAAATTATATTATATATATTGTATCATGAGCTTTTGTGGGCAAAACCAACTTCTTCAGGTGAGATGATCTTGATTGGAGAAAAGGGGGGTCTCAGGCTATGTCTAGACTACATCCCTCTTTTGACAGAGGGATGTAAATTAGACACGTTGAAATTGCAAATGAAGCAGGGATTTAAATATCCCGCACTTCATTTGCATAATCACATCATGGCGCTCTTTCGAAAAAGTGCCATTTCCAAAAAATGAGGTTTACAGGATCTTATGAAAAAGCCTGCCATTTTTGAAATAACCATGTCTAGACCATGGTTTTACTTTCGAAATGGTGCTTTTTCGAAGGAGCACCATGACGCGATTATGCAAATGAAGCACGCTTCATTTGCAATTTTGACATGTCTTATTTACATTCCTCTGTCGAAAGAGGGATGTAGTCTAGACACAGCCTCAGAGTAAGAAGGGAGAGAGGAAAGAAAAATATTACCTGTCAGTTGTAGCCCTGGTGCTAATGAGGCAAATAGAATAGGCTAGAAGTGTCCTATACTTAGCTTTTATCTCTCTCTCTCTCTCTAAAAAAAAAAAGAACTTTTCCTGTGGGACGACAGAGTGACATCAGGCATCATTCTGCATCCCACAGCCCCTTGCTCAGTAGTGTGGCTTCCCCCCTCCCATGCTCTGCGGGAGCTGCAGCCACGTGGCCTCCCCACTCCATTCTTCCCCACGCTGGGTGAGGGGGGCACGGGACACACAAGGCTCCTGGGGCACGTGGCCTCCTCCCTGGTGCTCCAGGAGCCACGTGGCCTCCCCACTCCCTGGTGCTTGGGGCTGGGCAGAGTGGCTCAGCCTCTAGCCGGGCCTGCCATGCTGCGGCTTCGGCCTGGCCCAACCCTGTGGCGGCTGAGGGAAGCAAGCCGGGCCCACTGCCGTGAGGCCAGGCCTGGCCTGGACCAATCCCCTGGTGGCCAAGGGGAGCAAGCTGGGCTTGGCAAAGGGGAAGGAAGGAGGTAGTGCTGGCTCGGCCTTAGCCTCCCCTACCCGGTCCCCCCTGTGGCGGCCGGGAGGAGGGGGTAGAGCTGGGCCTGGCGAGGCGGTGGGTGGAGTAGAGTCGAGCCTGCCTCCCCAGGTGGCCAAGCGGAGAGAGCCAGGGCTAGGGGATCCCAGGGGTAGATCAGGGAGGAGCAAAGAGCTGAGGGAGGTGACAAGAGCCAGGGTGGTCTTGGGGCTGGGCCTTCCCTAGCAACCGGGGCAGCAGCAGAAGTTGGGGTCGGGATAGCCTCAGACTGTCCCTGGTGGTGGTGGGGAGGGGAAGAACCTCGGCTCAGCCCCTCTGATGGTTGGGGAAAAAGCCAGGCCTGGCACGGCTTGGGCCTGGCCCCTCCCAGCAGCTGGGGGGAGAGCCACCTCACCCAGGCCCCCTTCCCCAGTAGCCAGAGGGGAGGAATGCAAAGAGCCAGGCTGAGGGGGCCCCAAGAACTGGGCCAGGCTTGGGGCTGGGCCCTCCCCGCAACTAGGGGATAGGTGGAAAGAGCTGGAGCTGGGGTGGCCTCGGATCCTCCCTGGTGGCCGTGAGAGGGGAAGAACCTCAGCCCAGCCCCACATGGCAGCTGCTGGGGAGCCCAAAAGCTGGGATCAGGTGGGGTGGCCTTGGGGCCAGGCCCTCCCTGGGGACTTGGGGCAAGGGAGAAGAGTCAGGACTGGGGTGGCCTCTGACCCTCCCCCGCAATGTTGGGAAGATGGGGGGGGAAGAGCTGGAACCAGGTGGCTCAGCCCCAGGCCCTTCCCGGCTGAGAGGGGGGTTGGTGTGCATACCAAGCAGGGGGTGCTGCCTCCTATTGATGTTTTAAAAGTTGTTTTTAAAGTTACAGACTAACATGGCTAACCCTCTGAAACTTTTATACCTAGGCTGTGCCAGGATAATTTTTATGGGATTGGTCCTCTTTGACTCAATGTCTCCTTTCTGTAAGACTAGCCATTCAACAATTATCTCATTATCTTTTATTGCCTTCTTGTGGAACTGAAAGCAAGTATGTAACAGGCACTTAAAAGATAGTAATACATTTCCTCAACAGGGTGATTCAGCAGAGTTTAGATCTAAATACAGATTATTTATTTTCAAGTACAGCAGTGAAAAATATAAAAAAAATACAGATTATGTATGTTAAAAGGTACTAGAGGAAGATTAAGAAATGCTGGTAAGACATGCTAGTAAGATATTGGGGCGCCATTTCAGATTTTGGTCGGGGGCAGCTTTAACCATGATTCCATCCCAGAGGCTACTTAGGCACCTGAAAGTTCCTGGTTTTTTTACAGGTGATAACTCTGGCTACATCTAGACTACATTCCTCTTTTGACAGAGGAATGTAAATGAAAGACTTCAAAATTGCAAATGAGGTGCTGATTTACAAATTTCACGCTTTATTTGCATGATGGATTCCGATCATTTTTTCTAAAAAGGATTTTTTGAAAAAAGCAGTCTAGATGCGGTTCTTTAAAAAAAAAACCCCAAACCCACCCCTTTTTTGAAAGAACCTGTAAACCTCATTTTTTCAGGTATAAGGGTTCTTTCGAAAAAGGGTTTTTTTCCCCCCGCTCAAAAGAATGGAGTCTAGACCGCTTTTTTTTCCGAAAAACCCTCTTTTGAAAAAGTGATCAGAATCCATTATGCAAATGAAGGGTGAAATTTGTAAATCAGCGCTTCATTTGCAATTTCGAAGTCCTTCATTTACATTCCTCTGTCGAAAGAGGAATGTAGTCTAGACGTAGCCTTAGAAATTAACTGATAAGAACTGTGTTCCGAATACATATATAAAGAAAAAAATATAAGAAATACCAATTAAGGCCATATTTTAATTTTATCTGTAAGTTTAGAACAATCAACAGCAAGATATTTCCAAAACCAAATCTTGAAGTGTCAGTTTTGGACCCTTAATATACATTGTACAGTATCTTTAGTAGAGATAAATAAAATCTGCTTAACCTTACAATTATTGTTAGTTTTTAAATGTCTTAAGGTCCAAACTATGAAGAGGAGAATGAGACAGTTAATTTCAGCCATTTTTCCGATAAATAATTCGCTTACATCCACATCGCAATCACGTTCTTTTGGAAAAAAAATCGAAAGAACAGAGGGTTTTTTCCGACATTGTTAAACCCCTTTCTACAAAGAAGAAGCCTTTTTCTGAAAGAGCTCTTTCAGAAAACGGCATGTGTGGATGGGGAAGAGGGAGTTCTGTTGCAAGAAGAGGAAAGAGGAAAAAGCACAGGTGCCCTGGTGGCTACTCTGTCCATAGTAATCACAGCTTAAATGCGAGATAGCGTCCATTCAGCGTGGACGCTATCTTTTGAAAAAGCAGATCGCTTTTTCAATGCGCTTTTGCTGAGTAGATGCTCTCTTTCTGAAGAAGTTTTTTCAGAAGATCTCTTCCAGAAAAGCTTCTTCCAAAAGAAGCCTGAAGTCTAGACATAGCCTGAGACGCCACTCTCCCTAAAAATATTAAAAAGTGAGTAAACAGGAGCTGAGATGACTTAACAGTTGGAAGAAAAGGAGGACATACAGCACATCAGACACAAGCTATAAAATGAATGGGTGCTAAAAGCAGCACTTATTTGCAGGTCCTTAAAAGGTGTTGTGTGGTAAAGTCCTAGAATTAAAAAGTGCAACTGTCACCCTATTGAGGAATCAACATTTGTGTGTAACAGCCTGTATGAGCCCTACCTGGTAACCTGATCCAAAGCCCACTGTAGTCAAAGGAAAGACTCTCACAGACAATTGGGATTAAATGGAAGGATAGATGGCCACTGTGGAGTATTGCCATTCCCCCCAAAACTGGAGAGCTGGAAAAAATGGGAACGTTTTAAGTGTAATTTAAGCAATGTTTGTGGTGTGACACCTCACGTTTGTTTCATGACAGCAGGGAAAGACCTCAGGTGGTCATTCTTTAGCTGGTGCGTGTTGCCCCAGATCTTGTGGGTGGGCACATGTACACCAGCAGCTTGGCCACGCTTACTAAATACCCTGATTCCAGAACAGGAAGGTTTTTTGATGGCATAGAGCCTATTGTTTTGGACAGTCTCAAGCAGCACTATTTCATTGACAGAGATGGGCAGATGTTCAGATATATCTTGAATTTTCTACGAACATCAAAACTCCTAATTCCTGATGATTTCAAGGACTACAGTTTGCTATATGAAGAGGCAAAGTATTTTCATCTCCAGCCCATGTTAGGTGAAATGGAAAGGTGGAAACAGGATCGAGAGACTGGCCGTTTTTTGGAGTGCTTGGTGGTACGTGTTGCCCCAGATCTTGTGGGAGGGCACATGTACACCAGCAGCTTGGCCATGCTTACTAAATACCCTGATTCCAGAATTGGAAGGCTTTTTGATGGTTCAGAGCCTATTGTTTTGGACATTCTTTAGCTCAGCTGCTCTTGTAGCAGAGCACTGAAACATCCAAAGCTGGGCTAGCTTGAATGTGCATGGGGCAGCAGCCCCTTCTCCTGCCTGAGCAGCCCTGTGTCTACTGGAGTCAGGAGGGCCTTTGTAACATAGCAACTTGTCAGAATGAGGGCGGATCATGTTGAAATCTGCAACAGTCATCTTCTGAGCTTCCTTTTCCACCCACATCTCCCTAAGCCTGCTTTGTCTCAATGAATTTGAAAAAAGTGCTGCAGGAGCTCCCAGCCCTGCAACTGGAGCCAGATACTGCCCTGCATTTCTGTTGGTAGAGCAAAGAATAGCCTGGGAAGGAAGAGGGGAAGAAAGGTGTGAATTGCCATTTCAATCAGTGTGGCTTGGGGGCTGGGGAGGGAGGAGGCTGGAGAGGAACAGCATTATAGATAGCTTTTGGCTGGCTGGTGAGGGGAGAGGAAGCCAAGGGAAGTGACTGCTCACCTTTGTGTTTACTGCTGCAGTTCTGTTCTTACCTACCAAAATGGAACCAGTATCTCAGGAGCTCTGATTCTAACCCAGCTGATTTCAGCCAGGAGCCAAGCAGCAGTTTGCAACTGATTGGGTCTTTTGTTGTGCTTGATGAGCCTGCCTTCCCTTCACTCCTGTGAGCAAAGGGGAAGAGGAGAGGAGTAAACAAAGAAAGCTGCCTGCATTGCTCCCACTCTGGTTAGAAGGGAGGCAGGAGACATTGTCCTGGCTGTAGAAAACTGGGGGAGCTGCAAAACCTCCTTCCTTCCCCCACATCCAAATGGGCATTGAGTGACATATCTCACTCTCTCCTTTAGAGGATGAAATTCCCTTCCGTGCTGAGAGCTTGGGTCAGGTTAGAACTGTGAAAGGGGTTACTATGAACTGGGGTTGCTACATACTAGAGTTACCAGGTACAGGGTTTACCATGCTCATGCCTATCACATGACTGATCTAGATGAGGTTATTAAAAGGAATTGGAAACTGGGGCAAGGGAAAATATCAGGAAAAGTCTCCCCTTTCTCCTGAGATTGAAAAGGGGGCATTTCCTAGTTTAAGGTGATTTGTTTGAGACTTGCCTTTTTAAATCAAGCACGCCCTGAGGAAAGGGATATATGAAGTGACCTGCAATGGGGACTTCTCAGATTGTTAATTCTGCGGGCCAGTTTACATGACCCAATTTGGTTTTGATAAAGTATGGAATGACATCATCTTTGGTTCCTACTATAATTATCATTTCCTGGCATGTTCACATCTTCTGCAGTTAGGGTTGTGCACGCCATACATAATTATTTTACGTGACTGAGTCAAGAGAAAATTAATGCTAAATCAAACCTTAGCAAATGATGCTACAACAGCTGAACTTTTTAAAAACTATGATATCTTAGGCAATGTCTGGCTGAGAAAAGAAAATACAGGTTGGACCTCTCTGATCTGGCACCCTCGGGACCTGACCAGTCCCGGATGAGGAATTTTGCTGGACCAGGAGTGGTCATTTATGGACCCCCTGCTGCCAGCCCCCTCCAGCCCTATGCCGATTGTTGCCCTCCCAGCTGGCTCACCTCTCTCGCTGGCCCCGCTGCCTTGTTAGCCCCTGATGCCCTACAGGGCAGTCCCGCCACCTCTGCACACCAGGCTCTTGCTGTTGCACCCAGCTCCTGCTGCAACGCTGGGCAGCTCTGCTGCCTCTTCTTGCTGGGCTCCCACTGCCCCACCACCTGTGCGTGCACCAGGCTACTGCTGCAGCCCCCAGCAGTCCCACTGACTTCATGCACTGAGCTCTCAGTGCCATGATGTGCAGCCCCGCTGCTTCTGCATATTGGGTTCCTGCTGCCGTTCCAGGCAGCCCTGCAGTCTTTGAAATACATCACTGACTATCTGGTGAACCAAGCAAACTGGCTTAACCAGGCTCAGGCAACTCAAGAGAAAACAAAGGACTCTGGTTTCAAAAAGAGATGCTTGCTGAAGGGGAGACAGGGTTTTGAACAAAGGTGAACCCAGGCCCCAGAAGTCTGGGGTAATATAGGCCTACCTAAGGCTATGGGTAAGACAGACGGACATTGTACAGTATTAAAATTTGGGTTATGCTATGTTCCTACTGTTGAGATTAAACAATACCTTGTATTGCAAGAAAAGGCTGTTTGGGCCACTGATCGCAGCTCCAGAAAGGAAGACATGCAGATTCTGAACCCAGGTAGGCCTGATGAGTACTCATATTTGGTGCACCCAGTTCTGTAGCCTGGATAACATGATTAGTGAGTGGGAGAATCATGGGATTCTACCCACTATTGGTGAAGGAAAGAGGCCTTACCCTGATGGGAGACAATCAGCAAGAACAGAAGCATAGCTAATCCTATAATGGCACTTGGGCAGCCAAAAATCACTGGCTGCTTTTTGCAAATTTAGGCTTTTAAAAATGATTAAATGAAACCATGAGTTTGGCAGAAATTGATGGCCTAGAATTTCATGCTCACCAAAAGTTTCCTGCTCACCACTGGCAAAAGGATTTTTTTTGAGCCCTGCAATACAGTACTGGTAAACAAAATAGATTTACATTCCCTTGATGAGGTTTCCTGCATTAGGAAATATACCTGTTGTTGACCACTGCTGAATATGATTTGGTAATAACTACACTTGCAGTTAACCTCTTTCCACACTGATTCACCTGGAGTCATTACTGACAACTGGCATCCTGGGGGTAAGGGGATGTCACCAATAAAGCTGGCAAATAGAAATGAAATTTAGTTCTAATGTTTGCAGGTATGGGGGAATTATGTGTTAAATAGTTTTTCTACAAATCGGAGAATTGCCTTAACCTCAATGATTTATTTCAGACATTTTCATTTTGAACCAGCAGGAAAAACAAGCAAGCATTTTCTAAAAAAAAAAAGTTAAGATATCTTTTGAAAACAGACAAACAAAAACCCTTCAAGGAAGAAATCAATTAATTAAAAAATTACATTAGAACATCTGCTTGCAAGTTGATCAAATTAGAAAGGTGAAAATCATGTCTGTTAAAAAATGTAGGTTTGGGGAATGGGAGAAAGTAAAAATGTGGGTGAATGATAAAGAAGTAGCCAGGCTCCATGTCTTCGATCACTTTAGAATGCAAACACAAACTTGCAGCACAGATCTGTTAAGCTGTGGGACACCTCTGTACTTCAGCTACAATGAGATCTTTTTTCACCAACCACAGCAGGTGACTGCTGACTAATCTGTGCAGTCAATCTACACAGCTAACAAAATGTACTAGGTTTGAGAAGCATTGTTCTGGATGATGATGAAGTGCTCAAAAAGCTCTGGAAGAAGATGCTATTCAGTCTCTAACTAGTGTACAACAAGCCATGCAGAGACACCATGTGTAAGAAGAAATGAGGATACTGCCCTCACCCAGCATTGTACAGTAAACACCACAGAGGAAATCACAGGAATGAGCTGATCTGCTTACATATTTCAGATGAATGAAATTCATCCAATAATTCACAATTAACTTTTAAAAGATATAGTTTCATTTATTCTCAGCTAATTTAATCTTTCTTAAATATTTTTTTCAATGGCTATTTATTTATATATATTCTACTGAGCTAAGTGAACTAATTTAAATATTTTAATAATATATTTTTAGGGTTGATTTGAGCACAATCAAGCAAACACTCCAGTCTACTCAGATGAGTAAACTTACTCAGAGACTTAATTGTTTGCAGGACATTTATGTTCAAATACTCTTGCAGGCTGCTCTGGGGACAAATCCACACCCCTTTCTCACCGCAGAAGCTTGGCGCCAGGTGAAATATACCTGTCCATGGCTGCTGCAGCTGCAGTAGACACAGCCAAGGGAGAGGTGCATGTTTTGCTGAGGAACAGACAAACACACAGACACACAAACTAACAAACTTTCTGAAATATACAATAGATAGCTGTCTCTACCCTTGCCCCATGCTGGACCAATGGAGTTTTAGCTGTTCTGGTCCCCAACTCTGGCTTCCCCCATGGTCATTCTATAGTATAACTGTCCCTCCTACCAGACCCCTTCCTTTCCATTTTATGGTAAACAACAGAATTCCAGGCACATCCCATTGTCCTGGAACAACCAAATCCTTATCTTACTTCAAGTTATGATGAGAAGAAGCTGCATACCAAATTAATAAAGTCCCGTGTGTTCAAAAGGCAATGATAACCAGTTGAAAAAGGCTTTTTTCTAGCTGAAAGGATATGGAGTCCAAGTGCTGTATAAATGGGAAGTGGACACTTGTCTCCACTGCCCACAGAGTTGATACCTTTGGTTCCCATCAGAATGAGATGAAACAGAACAAGATTTACAAGTGATTTTTAAACTTTCCCATCATATGTCCAGAGGAAGCCTGAAGCTTGTCACCAAAGGGGTGAAGCAATACAAGCTATTTTTTTAGGCGCCCAAGAGAAAATAATATTAAGCCCAATAGTATGCCAACATGGTAGCAATATATCATGGTCTTAATTAGTCCCATGTCTATCCTCATATTTTTTTAAATGGAAGGCACTGTATTTTTCAGCTCCCAGATTTCCATTGGATTTTAAACTAAGGTACAGTGAAGTTTAAAACTCCTGAAACCACAAAGGCAAAAGTAGATTAGTCATGGAAAAATTTAGCCAGGTGGAGATCTAATATCAGGGATGTAAAAGCAAGCACTCTTAAGTGGAATAACTCTCCCATGTGTGCCAGTACATGTTTTTGAATGCCCTTCCTTTACTCTATGCATGACTTTTGACACATTTGTTCAATGCCAGGAAAAGATGTTTATGTACCATCAATAATACTGCAGGTGATGGCTGTCATAAACAACTCTAAATGGGTAACCTCAAGAAGGGACCTGACATCCAGGGAAGAACACAACTATAATATTCAGCCATTCCCTTTAAAGTTATTTCCTGGATGACAGATACTTGAGCTTCTAGGGAAAACACACCTACAAATCCATGGGACTTCTGAGCACATCCAGCAGGGTCCTCCCCTTTCTAATGTCACTCTCTTTTATTGAAAGACGTAAATGCAACCAATAAAACCAAACAAAAGGTATTTTATGTAACCAGGTGTACTGATCTCCTACTGTGGCTGGTACTAGTACTATCTATCCATATCCTCATACAGTGAAAATTGCAGTCTGGTTTTACAGATGTTCCAGATTTCAGAGACATTTCTTATACCTACCAAGATAATACCACTATAATTAGTATCCTTAGAATTAGAATGATTTTTTTAAATTGCAACTATATCCATATCTCCTAATATAATCATAGTTTAACCCAATTAATTACTAGAAAAGAAAATAGGGAAAGAAGACAGAAAAAACAAGTCAAGAACAGCAACACATTCTAGGGCTTAGAGATCAGAGGGGCAGAGAGAAAGGAACAAAATTTTCCATTACATAATCTAGAAAAAGATAAAAAAGATCCTGAAATTTGTCAGAGTTGATCTGCACTCTGTAGAAAAGTGTATGTCACAGACTCTGTGAGAACTGAAGTCTGTTCTGATCAAGATGGATGGGCGGACCTTTCTAGTGTTTTAGGACTGCTTTCTCAGCTATAAATATGACTGCCAGTAGCCATTTTTTCCTTCCTGCTGTGAGCCAATTCTGCTTTCAGTCTATGTGAGCACATATATGGCCTCTGTTACTGTAGTATCTGAGCACCTTATAAACAGGAGTATATGGAGAAATACTGATTTGCTGATGTCCCTCTTTATTATAAACTAGTAGCTTAATGCCCATGACATCATATAGGTATTATTAATAAAGTCCTGTGTGTTCAAAAGGCAAACAATGGCTGAGAATTAAAAAAGTAGATGGTAACAGACTGCAAATCCCAATGATGATAGAACCTGCTGGCATTCTAAACAAAAAGAGACCCCAACCATACCTGTAGCTGTTTCCATCACTTTGCACTGATGCAACAGACATTCTAGGCTGAAAAGTGATGTTGGGGCTAGTGTATGTATTAGTTGTGTGAGTAAATGTGTTGATTTGTGTCTGAGGTGTATGTGTGCTGGGAGAGCTGTATTGATTTTTGAGGATGGCAAATGAGAGGTGGGTGCTGCAATATGATCTCTGTATGTTTGGGGTATTGTTTATGCTGATTGGGTTGATATATAGATGGTTTCAAAGAACTAATCTACTGTCTATGAAGTCTTTTTCATATAAGAAGTGAAATAGCTGCATGCAAACTAGCTGCAGAACAAGTGTGGTCATTGGCTGAATTACCTCTGCAATCACATGGCATACATACCTGTCTTGCTGTCATATGTAATTCATAAAGTCAAAATAGCTAAGAACCTAAAAAACTGGATGGTAAAAGACCACAAATCTTAGTGATAATATTTTGAACAAAAAGAGCTCTCAACCATGCTTGTAACTATTTCCATTGATTCACAATGGCTAAACAGACATCCTAGGCATCAGTCTCACACAAACACAGTGACAATCCTTGAAGCTTATTATATAGATTGTATACATTCCACCGTCTTTTGCCAGAAGACTGATAATTTTGGGCATGACCAAAATTATGTGTACAAATACATGTGCAAGAATTATGTGTACAAATTCCAGCATCAGCAAAAACTCTTAAACCCTGATCTGTGATAAATCTCCAAAAAAGTTCGCTAATGATTTATTATGTTTAAGACTAAGATCTCTAATTGCCTTGTAATTTGTTTTCCATAATTTACATCTCTTCATGTCCTTGAATGATAGAATCAATTCTTGTCCCAACTAACTTTCAGAATACGGGGAACCTTGATATCTAAGTCTAATAGCTATTTGCATGAGGCAAGAGTCTGCTGAAGTCTGTGAAAAACTGCTTTTGAATCTATTTCAAGTTTTTCTCAGACTTAGCATCAATACTCCCTAGCATCATTTTAAGTGGGCTAAGTGCAGAGCGAGATCATGTAGTTTGCTGAAAGTGAGAGAGAGAGAGAGAGAGAGATACACTTTTTTATACACACAAGTCCTGCTGCTGTAATGGTCATTAGTTGGATAAGAATAAATACATGTGCTCACTTCCCAGCATTTATTGAATATTAAGTGGTCTCCATTACCTATTGGAAAGTTAACATGTTGATTTGTGATAGGGCAGATCCTCACATCTTTGAGATCTAGCACTGTTTTCTGAACAACTATCAGAGGTACTACATAGCAGATTCTTAACATTCACAAGTCTGCAGTCAGTGCAACGTGCAGGGTCCACAATGAGTAGGAAGAGGAATGGGGATGTACCAGGAATGTTTTGACATACTGGTCAAAACCATGCTTCAGTATCCTGCCTCTTACAGTGACCAGCAGCAGATATTTTAGCTTAGAGGAAAGCTCAAGAAAACTCTTGAGATAGATTATTTGTGTAACCTACCTATAGAAACAATTTCTATTTCAGCCCATGAATTAGAGCAGAGCTGGGCAAAATACGGCCCGGATCCAGCCCGCCAAGCCATTGGATCTGGCCCATGGACACAGCAGGAAACCTAAGGCAGGCTCTCTGCTTGCCTCACTCCACCTGCACATTGCTCAGAAAAGCAGCTGTTGGGCCATTTCTCTTTCACAACTGTGATCCCGGAAGGGAAGGGGTGAAGACTTCATGAGCTGCCCCCGACCTCAGCACAATCCCATTGGCTGATTTCTGGCCATTGGGAGCTGCCTGTTTGAAAAACAGGCAGCACACAAAGCACCACACCTCCTTCCCCTCTGGCTCATAGTTATTCACACATGCACCCCCTCCTGCCCTAGGTCCCAACCCAACCCCCTGCACCTCTCCTGTACCCCAATCCCTTGCCCCAGGTCACAATCCCCTCCTATCCTAGGTCACAACCCAAACACCTGCACCCCAATCCAGGGCTGCAGGTCACAACTGCCTTCTTCACCCAAACTCCCTCCCACACCCTAATCGCTTACCCCAAGCTCCCTTCTACACTCAATCTCCATCGCAGACCCCACATCACCTCCATTAATATCCTGGAAGAGTGCAGCTCTTGACCAGTTTCCCAAATCTTGGAGTGGCCCTTGTGGAAACCATTTTCATATTTAGCTAGAAGCCATCTTGTATAACAGAAACCATTTCAGCTTCTTGCTTTTGCACGTACGCCAGTGAGTGAACTTTCCATCACCCCACGTGCAAGGCCAGAAGGATGAGCTATTGGAATGTGTTAATTGAGCTGTTTTGAGAGGGAGCGCTCACTCCTTCTTACCTGCTCCTTTCTTGCTGATAACGGTTTGCTTTTTTAAGTTTAATTGATGATTTCTGTAATTGGATGCCCTGACATCAGACTTGTTTGGTTAAGGGTATAAAGATACTAGGATTGATTGTATTAGCCAGACTTACTGGGCCCGGCTCTGCTGGGGTCACGTTTGACTCACTTTGTGCCTTATTGATCAATAAAGCTGTTTGTTAGCCGGCCAACCACACAGAAGCTTGTTTTGCTTCAACACCCTCCAACAAAAATTATTGCCCACCCTTAAGTTAGAGGTTTCTTAAATTTTAACACATAATGTTTTTACCCTATGCAAGGTAAGTGTGGATGTTCCCATTATTTGTAAATGTGCTCAGTGCTGTTCAGCAAGGGTGTGTCTAGACTACATGGCTCCGTTGATGGAGCCATGTAAAGTAGTTTACTCGACATAGTCAATGAAGCGGGGGATTTAAATAACCCCTGCTTCATTAAAATAAAAATGGCCGCCGCGCTGTGGCGACAATCAGCTGATCCGGCACAGCGCGGCAGTCTAAACATGGTGCGGTCGACAAGGGCAGCCTTTGTCGACCGCACCGCGTCTAGACTGCCGCGCTATGCCGGATCAGCTGATTGTCGGCACAGTGCGGCAGCCATTTTTATTTTAATGAAGCGGGGATTATTTAAATCCCCGCTTTATTGACTATGTCAAGTAAACTACTTTACATGGCTCCGTTGACGGAGCCATGTAGTCTAGACACACCCCAAGACAAAGACTGGCCCTGAAGAAGTTCCTTCTAAAACAACAAGAACCAGAAAAGGTTCATGCAAGACCGTATCAAATGCCTTATTAAGGTCATGATAGGATACCATGTCCACCACTTCTCCCTTATCTACATGACTCGTTATCCTATCAAAGAAAGCTATCAGATTGGTTTGACATGATTTGTTCTTTACAAATCCATGCTGGCTGTTATCTATCACCTTATTATCTTCCAGGTGTTTACAGCTGAATTCCTTAATTATTTGCTCCATTATCTTTCCTGGCACAGAAGTTAAACTGACTGGTCTATAGTTTCCTGGGTTGTTCTTATTTCCCTTTTTATAGTACTATATTTGCTCTTTTCCAGTCTTCTGGAATATGTATAGTATGAGCTTTTGTGGGCAAAACACACTTTCCTACAAAAGTCGATGCTATATATATTTTTGTTAATCTCCAAGCCCTATAGGACTACTCATTTTTAAAGTTACAGACTAACATGGATACCCCTCTGAGACTCTTGTTACTTGTAGGCATTGTGGCATAAGTGAGCCTTGAGGGAAGATTTAAAAGACAATTTTTAAGCGTTTAGGACAGTGTTTCTTAAACTTTTTGAGACCACAGAACACCAAACAATAATATTTTTTTATGAGGAACACCTATGAAAATGTTCTTCAAAAAAAAATTGTTGTCAGACAAAAAAAGACAAAAACAAAGAAGTAACAAAAACAAAGAAGAGGTCGCGGCACACCTGTGAGTTGTTCATGGAACACCAGTGTTCCGCGGAACATAGTTTAGGATACACTGGTTTAGGAGGTAATAATAAACAAAAAGACACAGAGAGAGCGCAGACAAACAGGGCATGACAGCTGACAGAAGTGTTGGGAGTGTGATATGATAGGACACAAAGTTAGAGTAGTATATAGGGGCCAGACGTATGCAGAGGTGTGAAGACAAAGATAACTTTAATCCTAATGTAAAGGTGAAAGCGGTGCTACCGGAAGAATGGGAAGAGGGGACTTGGTCTGATTAATAGACTAGAAAGATGGAGGAAGAGAAGTTGCACATAACTGCAGGCCATAAGATGGGGATGGGAATGGGTTGGTTTTGCTTTCTGCAATGATAAAGAAAAATGGGGAGTGAAGCGTGCAGAGATTTTAGCTTTGAGCATGTTAGGTCTTTGTCTCTGAGTCTTCCAGGAGGAGATGTCAAAAGAAAACAGAAGAAATGTGGTATGGAGGGAGGGAGACAGGAGAGTGGGCTTAAACAGGACAATAGGAACAAGATTTTCTGAGCTATAAGAGCGAACAAGGAAGGCATTATGGGATCTTATGTAGAGAGGATAGACAAAGTAGATAGGGGATCAACAGCCCTTGGTGGTATGGTGAATAAGGAAGTGAATTATCACTTGTCCATGTGACAGATAAATGCAAAATACTTAAGTCTTTGGCTTATTCTAACTGAAGCAATAAAAATCAGGTGTAAATTGGAAAAAGCTTTCAATCTATGCAGCCACTAAGTGTGACTCCATATGTCACACACAGTGAATAAACTTCAACCCAGTTAAAAAGTCCAGACATCATAAATCTCCTCAGAATTTCAGTACAATAGATTCCATTCTTTCTCACTGAGTATTTATATCAAATTAGTCCACCAAATTAATTAATGCATCCATGGTGATAAACCCTGGAAAATCTGTCAATATTTCTAAAGCACAATTCAGTGTAGTAGGTAGATAAAGAGAGTACTATCTTCACCACAAGGGGATGCGAAACACAACTAGAAGCAAGAAATTATCACACAAAGGAAAAGTGAATATAATAGAGAAATTCATATATTTTACTTCCGAGTATTTCAACAGTCAGCTCTTTCAGCAGGGCCTGTCTACTATTCTGTAGTGCCTCACATAATGGGAAGTTATTCTTGTTCAGTCCTAACAAATTGTCATTAACACCATTACTATTAAACCTGCTAATGATTATAATAGTGATAATAGTATTTATTGTTCCAATTAAATTTATGCTTTACATGCTGTTGATATTCTGGAATATATTGTAGGTATCCTAAATTAAGTTCCGTGCTTTGTATTGTATAGATTTGAATGATATTGTCCATATGAAAGATGTAAACCTTACTGTTTATATGAAAATTACAACTGAAAAACTGCTAAAATTTTACTAATATTGGTAATCTAGTAGCAAGAGAACTATATGTATGTAATATATACTATATACCAGTTTTAGTTAAGAGGGATATCAATGCCCTTTTGCCTAGAGTCTTTTGATTTTCACAACTCCAGTTCAAAGCGAGAGAAATTTGTCCTTAGTCCTATCAGCCAGATGAATGTCTGCTATAAAAGTAAGAAAAAAAAGATCTTAGTAACTTTGTTCTTAACTCTCCTTCACCTCTGTGATAGCGCTTGACAATTTCCATAATATGAAAACATATAAATATGTAAAATGTTTATAATATGCCCTCTGATAAAATAAAGATATCTTAGCATGGGTGAGGAAGACCAGAAATAATAATTACAATACAGGATAATGGCAGAACAAATCAGACTCCGCTGTCTTTTAAAGATAAAATGGAAAATATACCAAAAGCCACCATAAGGGACTATTTAAAAAAAAAATCACCCTCAGAAGCTAGTTTTTCCTGTAGGGTATGTCTACACCCGTGTCTTCACAGCAAGCCTGTTATTTCAGGCTCACTAGTCCTACGTCCCTGTAAACCTCATTCTAAGAGGAGTAAGGGATGTTTCGGAATAGTGCTTTATTTCAAAATTTGGCGCTGTGTAGAGAGTGCCAAATGATAAAATAAGCTATTTCAAAATAGCATTGAAATAAGATATGCAATTTGTGTAGCTCAGATTGCGTATCTTATTTTTAGGGCTGTCAAATGACCTGCGTTAACGCCTGTGAATAACGTTAATGGCAGGTGTTAATGCTGCACTGCCTCTTTGAAGTGCCACTCAGGCACTTCAAAGAGGCTTTGCAACAGCGGAGCCAGGGATCACTCCCCAGCTGATCCCCGGCTCCATGTTGCAAACCCCTTTGCAACGTGGATCCGGGGATCAGCTGGGGACTGTTCCCCGCTCTGCTGTTGCAAAGCCCCTTTGAAGTGCCAAAGTGGCACTTCAAAGGGGCTTTGCAATGCAGAGCCAGGACTGGGCACTCCAGCTGATTCCCAGCTCCGCTTGTGCCGCTCCTTTGAAGTGCCACTCTGGTGTCTTAAAGGGGCAGCACTGCATGGAGCCCGGGGTCAACTGAGAACTCCAGTTGACCCCGGGCTCCGCCTTGTGCTGCCCCTTGGAAACGCCGTCCTGGCACTTCCAAGGGGCAGCTCTGCATGGAGCCAGGGTCAGCTGGGAACTCCAGCTGATCCCAGGATCTATGTAGCACTGCCCCTTTGAAACACCGCCATGGCATTTCAAAGGGGAGTTGCACGTGATTAATTACTCAATTAAATGTTTTAATTGTGCGATTAATCGCGATTAAAATTTTTAATCGCTTGATGATCTTACTTATTTTTAGTTATGGTGCAGTGTAGACACATCCTTATTTAGCTACCATTAACTTCCTTCTTGGCTACTGTATTTGTAAGTGAAGGAAAAACATGAAGTGGTCACTGAAGTGAGCATTTAAGCTGGCAATGAGAAAAGTTATCAATAGTTTTTGCACACCAAAGATCAGGTGTGCTTGCTGTATAAAACGTATTTTTTGATCCCTAGAAAACAGGTTCACAGTTACATACCAACTTCAATATTTTATTTGGTACACTAAGGACTGACACATGTGGCATTATCCAGAACAGTAAATGAGACTTCCTCAGCCTCCTTTAGAACCCATTCTTCATAACCAACACAACTTGAAACAGCAAATATTAAGAGATATCTTTATACCTCCAGGTGCCATGTAAAAATGGTGTCTGCTTTGGTTAATCCTCTGTTTAAATCTATTCACCTGTTCTTCTTTTTTATTTCCATCTCTGTAGATATTTAAGAGCAGGTTAGATAGACATCTATCAGGGATGGTCTAGATGGTACTGGGTCCTGCCATGAGGGCAGGTGACTGGACTTGATGACCTCTCGAGGTCCCTTCCAGTTACAGTTGTTCTATGATTCTATCTACCTCACATTTGTTGCCTCTAAGTTTTGTACTTTTTCACTTTTCTGATTGCATGTTAAGGTCCTCCTGTGAGATAGGAAGGAACAAAGCTCATTAACCTTGATATCTTCCTTTCCCCTCTCATTTACATGAAATGTGTCTGCTAAGAAATATGAAGCAGTTTTAAGGTTCTTTTAAAAAGTTAAGATTTAAAAGGTAAGATCCAATAACTAAGATCAGAACCTGGTGAATGGCATACTGTAAGGGAAGCAAAATCTTTAAAATCAAGTCAATATTGTGGTTAGTATAGAAATAGAGAGTAATGGAAGGGCATACCAGTGCTAATGTGCTGTGGTACTTTATTCAGCCATTACTAATAGTCATCAATATTCGGACACCATTAAGCACTGTTGATTGAATGCTAGACCAGCTGGTCCCAGGCTAACTCTTGTTTCATGTAGAGGCTAAATCAGACTTTTCAATAATCATTGTTTCTTAATGGCTAACAAAAGGTATTCCTGTATTGCCCCTGTGTCCTTTATGAGTTCCATAAATAACTAATTAACCTTTGTAACAAAAGTCGGCATTAAAACAGGAGGCAGCCAGTGCGTACAAACAACATGCATCCAGAAAAGATCTCCTGAGCTACATTAAGCTTACTCTCTCCCCATAATGTTCTCCTCAGAATTAAATGCTTATCGACTCCACGTTAATATCCATTTAGTAATCTGCCGTTTTTGTTTGTTTTAATATAGCTCTCAGTTTTACAGTAGAAAGGAATTATGCAGTTTAGAAGTATGAATATTAAAAAAGGATATAATTAAATCCGTTGCCTGAAACCTCTGTCTAAAGCTATAATGACAAATTTAGTCCATATTTATTATGGTGCACAAGGGACTTTAACTAGATCATTAGTTTATATGCCTTACTCAGTAGCGAAGTTCTAAAACTTTACATTTTGCATATTATTACATTATTCATTTTTCCAACTAGGCATAAAATATGGCTTCCCAAGAGTACAATACCTAATTCTTCAAAATATACAAAGATAGCAATAAAATGATTAAATTACAACTCTTACATCTGTTCTTCTTGTTTGATTATAAATTAAAATGTTTTTTTTAAATAGAAATAAAACCAATTTAGGTAACAAATATGTTTATACTGTACAACTTATCTAAGATTATATATCTATATCTACATCCCTATACAAACACACAAATACACACACACACTTAAGTAGAAGTACAGTGTGAACATATCCTCCTCTCTACAAATTCTTGTCCTTACTTTAATAGGCTGTGAAACAGAGCAAAAGTTGACCACAATTTTTTTTTTAAATCACTGACTTTGACTGATAGAATAGATCAGTTGCTGAAAAGACTGATTAAAGTACTCATTGAGATTTCTGTGTGTATGAATACATTGGTTTAACATAACTATAAAATGTTATGCCTGGCAGGAGGAAAATATTAAATGCTATTCTAAACCATTGCCCATCATTGCAAAATGCTGCCTAGTGTTTTCTTTATCAATTGCACATTAACAAATATTTAATCCAATGATGGAAACGCACTAGTGCAGGTGACACTGACAAATTGCCTTTGGCGCAGTCTTTGAACTCATCAAAAATATCAAAGAAGAGAATCTTGCTAAAATGCACAAAATATCAAATCACAATACCTACTTCATTTCAAGAAGTATAGCTGCGAAACCATGTTTTGTTTAGAGACAAATAAATCGTTGAGAGCATTGAAACATATTTTAAAATTTGCTATTTTATGTCCTAGGCACTAAAACTTGTTTTCTAGAATATCTAGATCTATAAACAAATATACATACAAATAATTTCAGTTGCAGTGGTCCTAATGCATCAGCATAATGCATCATGCCACTATTTGGTGCTATCATGGGTGTCCCTGAATGGAGAAATTAGGGGAGCAGAAGTTACGAATGAGTGCTCCTTGAATGCTTCTGAATGGATTGAGTTTTCTTTAAATTGTGATACCACAAAATGTTCCAGTTTTTGTCTATTTTGAATGGCTGTATTTACTTTAGATGAAAATTACTCTTTATGTTCCCTTGACATATGCCTTCCAGATATGTTTTATGACAATAACAGAAACAGCTTTTTTTTTATCATGGTTGTTTCAGTTGCAAATCAAAACATATGAAATAAAGAGCGTCACAGGCTTGAATGATCAAAACTCTCAGTTACTGAGCTGTATCCATGTGAGCCACCTTACTAATAGCAGTCCCCTGAAGATTTAACTTGCTGCTACGAAAAACGAACATTCTAGCTGGTAATGTGGGAAAGATATATCTAAAAGACGCTTTCCATTAAAGAGAGAGGGAGAAAGAAAAGGATGAAGGGAGAGCTTTTTTTTAAAAAAAAAATCTGAAATCTGTCAGACGGAATAGTTTGTTTTGGTCATATGTTCCTATTTACAAGACCACCTTTGATTTATATAATAATTTGTAGACAACGTACCTCATCCCCCCAATCTGTAGAGGGAAAAAAAAGAATCTGGCTTCATTAAAGGATGTCCCTCGATAAATAAAATCTCGATCTGGCCTCTGTCCACTGCTGTTGTAAATGAGCCCAGTCAGTCTGGCCCATGTTTTTTCATTTCATTTTCTCAAGCCAAATGACTACCATCTGCTGTCACAAAGCTGTCACACAATCAGTAATGGAAGATTTCTAAGGAATATAATGCCTGAAGAATGAATATATGACATTCCAGCTCCTATCTAGCAGAAAGAGAACAGCAACCCATTTGAAAAGAAACAGCAGTAGTGTTCTTCTACTTTTCAGCAAGTGCATTGTAATACAAATCTTTATTTGGACTCAAGACGTTGACAGGTCAATTGAACAGAATAAGTCTAGTTTATGATGCAGTTGTCAGAAGTGGTTAAAGCAGGAGTCTGTTTACCGGCGCCCTGAGATATTCCAACAATTTTTCTTGCAAACCAGCACCTTGAGGTTAATTACTTTACCAATTTGAGTAAATGGCAAGCCATATTCCCATCTGTCTCCATTAGTTCCCCACTATTTCTCAATTTATGATGACTGGGGTCAAGGCTGTGGTACAAAAGAAGAGGTAATAAAGCATGAATGGAGTAATTTTCTGTTTATACAAATGTGGTAGCCACAGCATAAATAAAGAGAAGACATTTTTAAAATGCATATTCTGTGCTTTGAAACCTCTGGATGCTAACTATATTAACGGGAGAACAAAACAAATACTACAAAGAAGCAGTTTTTTTAAATTTATGTACCATTAGTTAACTATCTTTTATCACATGCAGTACTGCATTGGCTGCTTCCACCCTGACATGGTAATCAGAAAGTTCTGAAAAGCCTAAAAAGCTGATCTGTACTAAGCTTGCTTGTTCACCAAAGACAAGCTGTTTGGGAAAGAAAGAAAAAAAATTATTTATTTTGGTACCAAAATGCAGTATTACTGAAGCTTTTCTGACTCAAATTAACATTTCTTTTCTATCTATAGGATTTACTGCTGGAATCCCTTAAAAGCTGCTTAGGAGTGTAATGATTTAAGAGCATCTCATGGGATAACATCTATTTTACTTTTGCTTGTTATTAAAAATATGTAACAAATTTAGTAATTATAAACCACACATATTCATTGTCTTTTTAGCTTTTAATTCAATCATATATTCATTTTCTATTCACAACACTTAAACATTTGTAACAAAGTCATTAGATAAATAATTCAGGGAAAAATCTTAGCCAGTTTCCTCAAACTGTTAATGGATATGCTGGGATTGATATGTTTTGCCTAATCTACTTTGTCTAAACAGTGGCAGTCTTTAAAAAAAAATAACTTTTTGGCCATTTGCCACAAATGGCAGAATTGCTCATTAATTAAACACTACAATAAAATAAATTTTGCAGCAAATGAGGCATAAAACATATATTTTATTATAAAGGATTCAAAATAGAGTGGAAGTAATAATATTCTATTGCTGTGTCTGTATTGTAAAAATTTAAATATATGACACATTCATCAGAAGCTGGCAATATACATAGCCATTATTGTGAAGCAATTCAGTAGGAATATACACACACTAATTTCTGTGACAGATTTTGCAGAAGAACAAAAAGGTTTTCTGTATTTCCAGATTGCAACATCTGCACTTAACATCAGATAAAAGGTCAGCCAGTGTAGTTGATAAAAGAGGTTTTCAAAAACAAAATCAACTCCACTGACTTTTTGTGAAGCCAGAAATTAAAGTTGCACATTTACAGTGGTCACCTTTAAAGAATCAACATGTACCAACAATTCCTACACCACTTTATATATGTAAGAGACCATGGTTATTTTCTATTTCTGGTATCAGACAAAATTGATTTTTTAATGGTAATAGCAGTCAGAAACATGATACTTCTATAACAAATACAGTTTGAACCTCTCCAGCCCAGCACCCTAGGGATCTTACCTGTGCCAAGCCAGAGAACTTGCTGAACGCCAGGAGGTAAATATTGTCTAGCAACATTGCCAACACTTCCTCTGCTTGCTGGGCTTTTAGAAGATATTTAGGGGGAAATTAGGGCTAAATAAGAGCATAGAACACTGAGAGCCAGGACTGATAGTTGTAAACAAACTTTATGGGACTGTGGGAAACAAGCCACACCCATGATAAGTAGACATCTGGCTAACTAAAATTATGCAGGACCACAAAGAATGCTGGATTAGAGAGGTTCAGCCTGTACTGCACTAAGCATACACAGTCAATTTAGTAACAGTATAGTACAGTGTTTCTTGAACTTTTTAAGACCGAGGAACACCAAACAATAATTGTTTTTTATGAGGAACTCCAAGAATTTTTTGTTGAGCAAAAAAAAAAGGTCAGGGGGAAAGTAATTGAGCAAAAAAAAAAAAAAAAAAAGGCGTCTGCCCCTTTAAGGGTGGCCATTTTGAACTCTGTTGTGCTCTGCGGCACACCTCTGACTGCCTCGTGGCAGAACACAGTTTAAGAAACACTGGTATAGTACAAGCCAAATTTTCCTGCTAGAATTAGTTCATTTCCTTTAATGGAGTTATGCTTGTAAATAATTTGTCACATTGTTTCTGCAGAGTATTGGTTCTTTTCCAAAAAAGCAAACTAAGGTACATGGAATTAAAGACATAAATTAAATTGTAAAATAACACTATCAGTTCAATGACTTGAGTGTTGAACATTATGTGTCAGGGGCCAAACTACAAGTATATGAGAAGACATACAATGTATCTCCAAAGGGTGCTTCTTTTTTGGATACTTGTTTACCAAGAGGGCACTAAAAGAGTTAAAGTGCAACAATCAACTTTTCTGACATTAAAGAAATAGTTCCTTGTTAGTGTTCTATATAGTCACACAAATATTTAATACAATATTTAAAATATTATAATAATACTAATTTGCATTTAACAATACACTTCCACATGAGGAGCTCAACATTCTTAACAAACATTGTTGAATTAAATACCACAATATCAGGAGAGGGAAATATTGTCCCAATTTTGCAAGCAGGGAAACTGAGGCCCAGGTGGGTTTCAGTAAGGTCAAGAACACAGACAAGAAATCTGTGTCTAAGCCCTTATGGTTAGCAATGAGATTTGTCTTTCTAATAATATGGAATAAATTTATTCTCTATACATGCACATAACTCCCAGTTTAATATTAGTTAAATAAGTTCCCATAAGAAGGGAATATTGCCTTTTGTCTGAGAACTTTTAGTGCTCATTTAAATGGGGTTGATAAACCACTAAGCCAAATGTTGAATTCATGGACTTTAACAGGCATTTTGCCATTGTGTTCACACATAAAGTAATCTTTTTCTATCACAAGCCCTTCCTTTGCAGGCAACCTAATACTCTGTGGGTCTTGAGAACAGGGTTTTTATAATCTTGCAATACACAGCTTCTCTTGCTGTCCAGGGAAAATAAATGCTCAGACTAAACAATTCCCTAAATATAAATATGCAAACCAAACATCTCCTATTACCAGATCAGGAAACAAAAAGATGAACAAGGAAAAAAGATAAATCACTAATTTTTTAAACTTGGCAGTCTGTATGCCTTATCCCCAATGTATATTGACTAACTTATGTATTTGGAACTGACTCTATATTTACACCGGGTTATGGCTGCTCACATATGAACCAGGACCATGTTCAGGAGCATTAACAAAATAATGAAACCCACTGAGGCACTATCACGTAGAAATATGGGTTTCAACAGCTTATATAATTATACATTCAATGAATGTGGGAAACAGGGCCTGATCAACCCACAAAATATCTTCCATTTTACAAAGTAACAGGGGAAAAGTTCTTCCACTGCAATGCTTCTGATGGTAACAATTAAGAACGCAAAAGGCCTGATTCTGACTTTAGGAGTAATCCCACTAAAGTCAACAGTTACATTAGTGTAAAACTAGTGCCATCATTAGGATCAGAATCAGGCCCTAAAATTCATCAGCCTGAACTGTTCAGGAATTTCCCAATAGGTAGAAAAGTTGAGGACTGGATGAATCACTAGACAGAGAGAAAAAAAAAGAGGAAGGAGAAAGCAAAAGTATCATTCAGCCATTACCATGTGAATCTACATTATCAATCTTTTCCACTGTAGGCCTTCTAATTATATAAGTATCCTGTTATGGCAGATTGATTTAAGGTGCTACTGCTTCTCTCATCCTGATAGATCAGGACTGAGCAAAATATGGCCTGTGGGCTGGATCCGGCCTGCTAAGCCACCGGATCTGGCCTGCGGAGGCAGCGAGGAGGCTCCCCTGCTTGCCCCACAGTCCCACGCACGTGCAGAAACGTGGCTGCTGGGCTTCCTTTCTGTTACAAAACTGAAGGGGAGGGGGAAGTTTTAGGAGCTGCCCCAGCCCCAGCACAATCCCATTGGCCGGATTCTGACTGGAAACCAGCCAATGGGAGCTGCTCGTTGGAATAACAGACAGCCAAGAAGAACCATACCCCCTCTCCTTGGCTCAGTTATTCACTGAAGCACATGACCAGGCAATAGGGTTGCCAGATGGTTTCAACAAAAATACCGAACACACTTGACATTACATCACAATCTACATTACATCTTATTTAGAAAATACCGGACATTTATATTTTCTCATTTATATTTTCTCAATTTGTTTCCCCGAACAGAAAGCTCAAATACTGGACTGTCCAGTTCAAAACCGGACACCTGGCAACCCTACCGGACAAGCAATCAGGCTGGCTGGCTGGGAAACGTTTTAGGCTCTGCAAGCAGACAGGCTGGTTTGGCTGCTGGCTGGCAAGTCTCCTGGCCACAGCCTGCCTCTGGCACCCCAAAGCCCTCCCTGCCCCGACCCTCTGCCCCCCCACTCAACATACCCAAACCCTCTATATCCCCCACTTGCACCCATATCCTCTCAGATCTGGCACCCCAATCTCCTGCCCCAGATCACAATCCCCTTTTACCCTAGGTCACATCCCAAATCCCTGCACCCCAGTCCCCTGCCCTAGGTCACAACCACCTCCTTCACCTCAACTCTCTCCCAGACTGCATTCTCCCTCCTGCACCGCAGTCACTTACCCTAAGCTCTCCTCTGCACCCAACTGCTATCCCAGACCCCTCATTTCCTCCATCAATATCATGAAAGAGTGGGGCCCTTGACCACTTTCCAAAATCTTGGAGTGGCTCCCCATCAAAAATTATTGCCCACCTCTGTAATAGATGAAGAAAAAACACAGCTGAAGTTCCAAAAAATAGTTAGGGACAGAAACATAGCGATGTAGTACTTCCTCTTGTTTATTTAAACCTGCAACCAATTAATTTCTTTGGGTGACCTCCTTGTGTTGAATGTAGGAGTAAATAACACTCCCTTATTCACTTTCTCCACACCATTCAAAATGTTATATGCCTCTGTCATACCTCCTCCCCCCACACATACTCCACTCAGCTGTCTCTTTTTTAAGATGAACAATCCCAGTCTTTTTACTCTCTTCTTATATGGAAGTTGTTCCATATTGCTAACCATTTTTATTGCCCTTCTAAGTACGTTTTTCAGTTCTAGTGTATCTTTTTTTTTTTCAGACGGGGCAACCAGCACTGCACTCAGTATAGAAGGTGTGGGCATGCCACGGGTTTATATAGGGACATAGTGTTATTTTCAGTCTTATTACTGATCCCATTCCTAATAGTTCCTAACAGTCGGTTAACTTATTTGACTACAATGCACAACGAGCAGATACTTTCAGAGAACTATTCGTATGGATTGCTGAGGATGTATTTTACTTCTGAATTGCAACAGATCTTCCATGGCTTTCCTTGCCCTGTTTTGAGCAGAGCTTGCAATCATGTCACATTTTTGTGATAACAATGCACCATGTCCTTAATGTTCACTGGGAACTCAGATGCAGACCAAGCTAACTGCATGAGAGATCTAAGTCAAATTCAAATGTCAGTCTCTGTGAATGAAATCCCTCCCTTCCTGTACCAAATAATAAGATTTTTAAAAAGCACATTCCTTGCTTGGAATATTCTGTATTAATTATGCATTAGGAGGTAGAAACATTTTAGACTTTAAACCCTCTTTTCTTTGCTTGATTATGTCGTTAAAGATGATCTTGTTACTTCTTTCTTGTTGTCCTAGATTAAGCAGTGTACAGTGATGACCATATGCAACCAACAAACCCACAATCTCATAAAAGGCGGGGGTAACAAATACAAGTTTATTTCTAAGTCTCAGAAAATATGTTCCACATACTGTCTATAATGGACAAACATTTCTGGTAAACTTATGGTATTGTCAAGATGAGAAAATATAGGACTGCCTCAGTCAAAAGAGATTTCATGTGCCCCAGCTGTTGTTTTAGGGGGAAAAACCCATCTCCATTAAGTAACAGACAGGAAGGGATGGACTATAGAAGGTTTATCAGAACAGTTAAATGTCTTTTCAATGAAAAAAACCTCTGTAGCAAAATCGATCAATATTTTAAAAGACGCTATCACCATAGTATCTAAGGCTACTGCTTTAGTAGCCAAGAGACTGAATAATTTTAAATAATAAAATTGAAGTTGCATACTTCGATAAGCTTCAGAGAAAAAGAATGCACCACATAAGGAAAGAATGGATCCTCAGGCTGTGTCTAGACTACAAAGTTCTATCAGAAAAAGATACGGAAATGGAGAACTGCAATTTGCGTATCTTTTTCCGCTTTTCTTCCGAAAGAGGCTTTCCCGACAATTGGCCTGTCTGCAATGGACCAAATATCAGAAAAAAGCCTCTTTCTAATCATTCATTCTTCCTCATAAAATGAGGTTTACAGGGATGCCAAAAAAAGTGTCTGCTTTTCCAAAATTTTTTTCTGAAAAGCAGATGCATTCCTTGGATGCGGCACAGCTTTTCCGGGATACCAGAAAAACTCTGCAGTCTAGATGTACCCTCAGAGAGACACAATATAGAGAGACACAAAGTATTAATATCAAGATGGGTTTATTGTTTACAAAGCTTTAAAAATCTATGCGACGTATAAATATAGCTCACAAGAATGGCAGCAGAATTCAGAGCCTTTACTTTTACATAACAAATGTGAATTTGAATACATTAGCATTGTAGTGACCAAATGTCTAGCACCAGACCTGCTTTTAGACTACATGAAATGAGCTGGTTGTCTCAATCTACATTTTTGTCAGCCAGATATCCACATCACCGAAAACTATCATCAGAACTGGCAGCCATCATTGACAGCCTTCTTGAAAGATTCAGAAATAAAGCCACAGATTAAAAGATACACAGAACAAACTCCATGCCCACCCTTCAGAGTGGCGACTCCTGAATAATGAAGAAAAACTAATAGGTCAGCATGGAGGCCACTGTACCTCTTCCGGGACTATCTAAAGGATTTTACTCTTAAGGCACCTCTTTTGGGAACACTAAAAATAAGCTTGAAATACATTTTGAAAAATATTTCCTTGGGGGAGGAGAGGCAGGGTTTTCAACAGCCCCATCACACCAGCATTACAACCATACTTCCTAACCATACTGACTGGCTTAACTACATAGAACATGTCAACTATATCCTAACATCCACAAAATCTATGTGAATGTGAATCACTGAGTGCTTCTCATAACTGGAAGAAAGCCAGGAAAGTAATTTATTTTACAACCCGAGACTGAATCCCAGAAGGGAAATTGGATGTCAAAAGACAAGAGTTTTATTCTAGCAGTCACCCAGACTTTTGAACATTTCCATTTTTAATCACTTTTTGTGTATGTATTTCAGGGGATGGAAACACAGGACAAAGATTTCATCTGTTTAATCAGATATATTCAGTCACATGGTTCTATCCTTTGACCTGAAAAAGAAAGGCCAGGCTGAATTTATGGGAAGATTATAGTATAGCATTGTCAGAGAGTGGCCCACCCTAAGGGCTGAACTAACCAACTCTGATTACAGAATTAGCCACCCCAGGAAGAGATTGGGGTGACTGCCCTATAAAGGGCAGTAGGAGGCTGCAATGAAGGGGGAAGTTCATAAAACTGTAGAGAAATTGCAGAGTGTGAGACTCATGCAGGGAAAACCCTAGGACAAAGAAAGCTGAGACAGAGAGAAGCCTGGGGAGCAGGAAGAACTGTGACTGGAGTCTGGGCCTACATCAGGGACAGGCAATAATTTTTGATGGAGGGGCCACTCCAAGAATTTGGTAAGTGGACAAGGACCGCACTCTTCAATGATATGAATGGAAGAGGTGCACGGTCTGGGATGGAAGTTGGGTGCAGAAGGGAACTTGGGGTAAGGGACTGAGGTGCAGGAGGGGGTGCGGGATCTGTGAGGGAGTTTGGGTGAATGAGGGGGTTGAAACCTGGGGCAGGAGACTGGGCTGCAGTAGGGAATGTAAGGGGGTATGAGTGCAGGTGAGGATTTTAACCTGGAGAAGGGGTGCATGAGAGAGTGCAGGGTCTGGGGGACCTGTGACCTGAGGGAGTGCAGGAGGGGTTGCAGGGATCTGAGCTGTGACTGGGAATAGGGAGTGAGGTGCAAGGTCTGGGAGGATGTTGTGACCTGGAAGAGTGGTGTAGGAGGGGGTGCAGGGTCTGTGAGGGAGTTGAGACCTGGGGAAGAAGTGCAGGAAGGGAGCAAGAGATTGGGGTTCAAGGTTTGGGAAGGGCTAGGGGTGCAGATGGGAGACAGAGGATTGGGGGGAGGGAGAGGTTGGGGTGCCAGATGCAAGTTCTTCCTGGGGGACACTTAGTTGGGTGGCTCCTAATCAGCAGCCCAGCAGGTTCTCGGCCAGGGTCACTGCCTTCCATGCTCCTGCATGCTGTGGGGGCCATGTGCAGCTGTGAATGCTGTGAGCCCGGAGGGGCAGGGGTCCTGCAAACAGGCAGCTCTCATTGGCTGGAAACTGGCCAGTAGGAGCTGTGAGTTTGTGCTGGGGGTGCGAGCAGTGCACAAAGACTCTCCCACACCGCCTCTGGGCTCTCAGCATTCAGAGAGCTGCTCATCATGCAGGACAGGCAGGGAGCGCATGGCTGAGGCTCTCGTGGGCCAGATCCACCAGCTTGGCCGACCACGTCCGGCCTATGAGTTGGATTTTGCTCATCCTTTGCCTACATGTTGGAGGCCTAGAGGCCAGTGCCAGAAGCTCTGGTTCAGAAGAGCTGGGAGGACAGGCTGTGAAGACAAAGTGTGACTACAGAAGAGCTCTGGCTGTGCAAGAAGACATCAGAGCTTCCTCTGTAGCATGGGGCACGGATCACTTGCTGGAGGATTCTCTGCATCTTGGGGTCTTTAAACCATTTGAGGACTTCAATATCTGAGATATAGGTGTGAGGATTATTCCAGGAGAGGGTGGGTGAGATTCTGTGGCCTGCATTGTGCAGGGGGTCAGACTAGATGATCATAATGGTCCCTTCTGACCTTAAAGTCTATGAGCTAAGTATGAACTGTTTGTCATTTTTAACAATCCACAGGATCCCAAAATAAACTGTTTTATATTATTTACCCATCTTTAGACAGAGTGTTTTTATTTATATGAAAGCCTGTGTGCAGTCCTTAACATGCCTGTAAGGGTGGGGGGGAGGGGAAAAAAGGCAGTGTGCCTAGAAAGCAATGTATGACCACAAGGGGGTGCTCAGCATAGTTTCTGCTAAGGTGCGCAGTGGTGCACAAAAAATTCTTCCCCCACCCACCTCCTCTGGAGAGCTGAGCAGCAGGCAGCTGCTCAAGCAGGCGGGGCCGTCTGAGACGGCGTGGTGAGGGAGCTGCAGGGCAGGGCGCCGGGGCCTGCCACAGCTGCGTGGCAGTGGGGAGGCCTGCTCCAGTGGCTGAGGCTGCCACCTGGCACTGGGGCAGGGTGTCTGCTCCAGTGGCCGGGAACAGGACATGCCATGTGGCAGGGGGCGGTCTGCTTCATTGGCTGGGAATAGAACTGGCCGCATGGCGGGGGTATCTTCTCCAGTGGCTGGGAACAGGACATGCTGCATGGCGGGGGGGTTCTGCTCCAGTGGCCAGGAATGTGTGTGTTAATAAATTAGGTGCCACGGTGGTACACATCCAAACCAGCGCACATGACTTCAATATTGGTGCACAAGCCAAACCTCACTGCTCATGGCTGGAAAAATCTTAGAGGGAACACTGCTGTTTAGTAAACTGCTGCCTTGCTATAAGCATTAAACAGCTGGAAACTGCTAGCATCAATTTAATTAATAACAAAAAACTAGATATAATAACTGAAGTAAAACAGTAGTTAGCATTTCAAAAACCTGCAAGCTATTATCAGAAAGATGAATTACCTCAGCCAAAGAAGATTAGAAAGTACAAGCTCAAAATGATGTATGAGTTTCAAAGAAAGTAAGTCTTTGCAAACAGGTAGAATTGTCTAGGAGATGCATTCAAATCACTCCTGATTTCAGCTGCCACAAGCTGTGCTAGTGGATAAAATGGAAACCACCTTAAAGCAGTCTGAAGGCTGAATCCAACTTCTAATTTGCAAAGTGCATCTGCTTTATAGAGCCTTTTTACAGCAGCCTCATAATTAGAAAAACATGGCTTATATTTCTCTCACTTCCTAAACCATAAAAACTGGCTTTATTTTTGAAACACTAATTACATGATGGGGGGAAAAAGCTTCTAATTTCGAACAACACACTCAGCTAAGACAAATAATTTGTAAGCAGAGTAACAAAATTTCTCTGGTGGCAGAGAAATTATGTGGGACTGTAAGGAGGCTTTATTAAGCAAACCCATTTGGAACTCAAGATGCTGAGCTCTTCTGTGCTTTGAATTTGTTTCTGGTTCTCAAACTAGCACTGCTTGAAGCAAATGATGCCTCTTTGTTAAGTAATAAAAGCAGTAAGACATATTAGTCTGTTCCTTTTCAAAAAGTTCTACCCAAAAAAGGCTCTACTGGATTTTGTGAACATTCTATCTCATGTGCTGTCCTCAGACATCATAAATATGTCTGTGTGGCATTTGGGAAAATTTGTACATGATGTAGAATTTTGAGAATGGTTGTGGTGAGCATTTAAATGGCTTTATGAGCATAAACATTCATTCTATCTGACTATACCTTAATTCCATAGTGAAGAAAGAATATGCAGGAAATGATGATGTGTACAAAAATATCATGCATATAGCTTACTTCTTTAAATAATTGTATTAGCTCTTATTGTATTTTATTTAAACGATTATTTATACTGCCATAGTAGCCCAACTGTAGAAATACAATTAGATAAATTCTAATAATGGCCCAGCTCATCCTCCCCAGTTCCACACCAAAAGGTTTCTTTCCATGTACTCCCTTCTATGCAGAAAGGGTTTCGGCTTCCTCTTTGGCACCATTTCTCTCCTCCTCTGTAAGCACAGGTCCTCTTCAAAGGAGTGGGCAAAATGTGCATTTTTTCATTTTCTGAACATGGGGACAAGGAGGAATCTTGAAGAGACAGATTTACATTTTCTCACTTTATAATCTAATAGTATAGCTACTAAGAAAACTACTTTAATGGTGAGCCAGAAATCTGAGAGAGAGTTCATAAGTTCAAAGGAAGGATGAAAAGTCACTGAAGCACCAGGTTTAGTTTCCAAATATGGACAATCCTTCCTTTTTTTTTTAATCATTACCTTGTCTATCACTCAACAGAATTGTGAAACTAAGAGATGCAAACTTATGTGGGCTCTAATGGTATTTCAGGTGATTTGGCTGCCTCTGAGGGACTTCCTTTAAAGCTTCACTATCCCCTGATTAAACAATGACTCTACTGGATGAATGGCACAATCTCTTGCTTAGATTTCTACAACTTAAAAGATATCTCCTATGTTCTCTGTTAAATATTTGATATAACAATTGTTTGGAGCCAAGTTCTTAACTTGCTGCAAAACCAGTATGGATCATCTTTCATGAGGGAACTTAGCAAGCGAAAATCACTTAGGGCACATCTACACAGCCGTGCTATTTTGGAGTAACTGACGTTATTCCAAAATAACATAGTCTGCATCTACACTACAAGCAGTTATTTCGACATTCACTGAGCTCACTCGAACAGAAACAACGCTTCCAAGCCTCTCAAATGGTATCTATTTTTAGGGCCACAATGAGAGGGTCATTTTTAGCCATTTCAGATAAAAAGCTACTCAGATCCCTGTACAATTTTGGGATTGTTATGAGAAATGTTCCTGTTTAAATGTTTCTGTTTAAGGACTTTTTTAGTTACCTGACTAGCATGTCCTTTTGCCCCCCTTGGTTAAAGAGAGGATTTGGGAGGAGGAGTTCTCTGGAAAGGCTGTTGGTATAGTCCATTTACTGTAGTATCCAGCAGATACTCTAGAACGGCTGTGACTTCTTTCTGCTTGTTCTGAATGTCAAAGCTTTCCCAGAGAAATGAGCAAGTCATCTGATGCCAAAACCCCAGAAGTTTTCTTTGATTCATTTGTGTATGTTCGGGGAATTTGTCCTTTGAACTCTTGAAACATGGATTTTATAAGAAAGTGAAAGCTACTGTGAAAGGACTAAAAAGAGCACTTGTTTCCTATCATAGATACACTCTGCTCCTATTCTGAAGTGCTTTTTTTTTTTTTTTTTTTTTAGTGTTTTCCCTATCAATATCTAGCCCATAAGAGACATAGCTATTAGAAGTTGTTTAACTAAGGAGCTAACATACCAGGTCTGGAGCCAGACTTCCCTCCATCACTGTCACGCAAGAGAAAGAACAGAGAGACAAAACAGACATCATACAAGCCAATTGAAATTTCAGCTTTTCTCTGATGTTAAGAGGACATCTGGGAAGTATCTTTTGTAGGTTTGAAATGCACACTCACAAAACTTTGGAAGAATATGCCACAGAGAAGCTGACTATAAAATCATAATCTCTCTGAAAAATGAACGCCATTTTTGAAGTATTTTGACTGCCACACTGCTCATAGTGGAGGTTCCTTGTGAAAAATTGGGTAAGAGCAGTGACTCAGTTCAGACACAGATAAGATTTTTCCAAGTCAGGATGGATAAGAAAATTCTCTCTCTCCCCACCGGACTGCAATAGGCATTTAGACAACAGTTAGCTACGGACTCTGATCTTTAGATGAGGGATATAAGTGACTAGTTGAGTAGTTGACTACCTGATAAACCTAGGCTTATTGGGTAGTTGTGTCACAACTTGCTCCACTCCCTCTGATACAGAGCCACAGCAGGAGTAGGTCTGGGACCTGGCACGAGCTGGGTCTGCTCAGTCTGGCTTGCACTGGGTCCCTGACTGCTCCGCCTCTGCATTTTAAATGTAGTAAGAGACACTAGGCCAGTTCTCCCCAGCACCATCTCCATGGTGCATAGGAGTGGGGGCAGGGGAGACAGAGGCGCAGCGGTCCGGGACTGGGCAGGAGCTGGGACTGCTCAGTCCCGACTCGCACCAGATCCCGGATCTACCCTCATTGTGGCTCTGCGGTTTAAATGTAGTAGGAGCTGGGCTGCCTGCAATCCCGGCTCCTACTACTGTTAAACTGAAGAGCCATAGCGGGGCCTCTTATTGACTAATCATGCAGTTGATACAAATTGTATCCACTATACAATCAGTCAATTACCCGTTTCTTAACGTCCTTATTTCAGATATCTTTGATGAGGAACTCCAAATCCTTTGCAAGCAGCAGCAGTCTGGCATGCGAGTGGGGAAGCTATGCTAGGACTTCCAAGCCTTTGGAGCACTCTTAACTCTGAAGGGCAGGATAATTTACATTGGAGGAGGCATGGATCAGCATCCATGTTGTATTCCCCTCCAGCACTCAGCCCAGGCCAGACTGAAGATCCAACCAGCAGAACAAATTCAGTGATCACCTGCATCACACTGCACGTATATTAAAAAAAATCAGGTTGTTTCCTGACAATCCTCAGCCTTTTGTTATTTCTGTGGAGGCAGAGGTGTAGGGAATAGGTCATCTGACAGGAAGAGATGCCACCATGGCTTTTTTGTGGGACTGAGAGATCACAGTTCCCTTGAGGGCTTGTGTTCTGACACATAGTGGTGCTATCTATGTGAGAGCTGGGAAGTTTTATTTCATTAAGGTGCCATGTGCCTTTCCTCTTGCACCTTGGTGGGCTTTAGGCAGTAGGGATCTAACACTCACAACACTTGTCTCCTTTGTTTGTTATTTTCATTAGTCAAATGAAAATACTGAGTCTAATTTCAACCCCTGGAAACTAAATATACAAAAGACTACACTGAAATACCCTTTGATGTCACAGTGGAAAGATATCAAAGGAATTATGAGGAGGTTATAATGTGTAAAAAACCCTTTAGAACAATTACATTAACTCTTGTAATGTGTTGTACAGAGCAGTATGAGAATTCCTGTAACTGTTCTGCCTTTTCTCCCCAAAATTGAAAAGACTTTCCCAAGAGATACTCAAACATTGCAAGAGAACATAGTGTATGACCATCAAAGGATGGAAGATGACCACATAGGCTTAGCTTTACAAACCTTAGCAAATGACATTCTTAAGAAAAGCTTTGAATAGTATCTTATCACTTACAGCCTGTAGCTCTGCTTCTCCCAACATCTAGTTCTCTCATTTCAGATGATAAATTATACATTATTTATATTGGCATCATGTTCCTAATTCTTGCTACACTTTGTTTAAAATAATGGTACCTTCTTTTTAAACTTAGTTCAGGACCCTTTGGTTTTAGAGTAACAAAATCAATATTTTAAACTTCTTGTAAGCAACAACTCTTTCCTGATACTGTGTTTTTATCCAGATGCTTCTCTTCTGAACAAATCTTAACATATTGGAGAAGAGAGAAATCCACATTCCTTCTATAAAAATGTGTAAAAACTAAAACTTCCTGAAAATCATCAACTTGGAAATCACATTTCTATCTCAAATGTTTCTTACTATTGTTATATGCAACATCCACATCTGAAGAAGTGGGCTGTGCCCACAAAAGCTACCATCTACATGTTTTGTTAGTCTTTAAAGTGCTACAAGACTATTTGCTGTTTTTTAAGTTTATCCTTTACATACTAACTCGGCTACCCCTCTGAAGCTATGTAAGTAAAGACAACGTTCTTCTCATTTTTTTCAATTTGTATATACTTTGGCATTTGACACCACTTTGTTGTAACAACACTATTTTGCTGGTGACTTTGCACTTACTGTCATAATGACATCACTTTAATGCACCATTATGGGAGAAGTATACCCCTGAAAGAGGGCCTGGGATTGTGCAGAAACAGTGAAAAGGAAGGGGAAAAGAGAGGTGCAGAATTCAGTATATTTGCCACAGATCTTGGGCCCATCAAAAAGGTACAAATAAACCTCACTTGGGGAAGCAGAAATTCTCAGATGACTTTTTTAAATTGGGACTTTCTTAAGAAGAAAAAAACCAAACAGGACAGGCACACCACTACACCAGATAATTGATTTTTTTAAAAATCAGCCCATTAAAAACAATAAAATTGAGTATGATACTTTTAGTAAGTGATATGCAGATAAGGCAGTTTATTTTACTGAACACTGACTTTTCTAATATTATCCCATATCTTTTTTATTGAAAAATAATCCAATATTTTATTAGAAGTTAGCTCAACAGTATACCCATGTACACCTAACTGGAATTTAACTGTCCCCCAATTTACTTTCTATCTTGATTAAAACTAGGTATTTTCGCTGTTGCAAATTGTAATTCTCAGTTTCCATTGGCCAATTCTGTATGTACTGCTGATCTGACTGATTATTTGTTTAGTAGCACTCGGCACACTGAACAGGGCAGGTTTGTTCTGCTGAAGACTTTATTACCCATCTGCTACAAGGCATGGCTGTGATATAATTCATTCTATTTACCCTCAAACAACAACAAAAAAAACCCACCCCACTTCTCATGGGTATGCAACATTATGAAGAAATAAACAATCTGACACTGTATCTTCCCATGTCTTTCGCCAGTATTCGGGGGGAAAAAACATAGCTATAGCACTTTTATTAGTAATAATGCAACAAAACTAACATTTCTTCCATGATTATATACTACCAAGGAGACATCCCTGCATTTGGAATGTATTTATTTTTCAACTACAATTAACCAGTTGATTTAACTGCCTTTGTCATTTCAAACATTTATGTTCTTTATTTTACAGACCTGTTTTTGTAATTCTGATTTAAAAGAATTTTTTCTCATCAGGCTAAAGCTCCATAGCTAGTGGGTTTTTTTTTTAAATCCCATTTTAACTGCTTTGCTATCCTGTAAAAAAAAAAAAAAATCCAACCCACCTATCAGTAATCTCTACAGTGCATTTTACATTCTGTTATAGAACAGAGTACCGAATGTTTAGAAGATGTTACATAAATAGATAGACTGAAGGAGGTGGGACTGCGAGCAATGGAACCTGAATGATAATGATTTCAGAAAGCGGAGGTTAGAATGAAACATGCCTTTAAACAGTTCATACAGTTGTTCTTTCCTTTCCATAATTTAGACAAAACCAAATAAAGGCATGTGGGAAGCTAGGCATGGTATATCAATATTTATGCTGCTTGGAATTTATGAACACAGCAAACCCCTATGCAAATGTTTCAGCTACATAAAGGAAATACTGTTTCTCCACACATCATGCTTCAAGTCACATGCTCTTGAATAAAGATTTCAAGAATATATTGGAGGGGGGTGTTAAATGTTGTTTGAAAGCTGAAGTATTAGTTTAAAAAAAGACTTAATATGCAAATCATTTACAGCATGTGCAATTGGCAAATAAATAAATAATCCTTACTCTGCGGCGATAAAGGCCACAAACATCTCTTCCTTTTTCCTGCCTGATCAGATTCTGTTCAACGATTTCTCAGAGTGAGATGCTGAAATGGAGTTTCTTTAAACTGACACATACAGAAATTATATGCTTTACTCTGTGTTCATAACAATACATTTAAGAATAACTTTTTCTACCAATCCTAAATAGTTCTGCATGGCCAATTTCCAGGTCTGTCAAGTGAAGCCAAAAGTAATATTCCAATGGTATGTTTACAGCCATCTGTGTAGATGCAAAATCAAGTTTGGACAGCTTTGATCTTGATACGGTGCAGATATTTTGATGTGAGGGATGACTGCCTTGCTTTGGAAACGCAAAGAGATTAAAATGCTTCATGAGATGGTAAGAAATGGGCAGAAAGGTGTAGCACTCCTTTCAAATTAAGTCTCCAAAGTACTGACTGAGACTAATTAAAGCAATACTAGCCACATTTGGAAAGAAATCACATCTGCCAGCATTCTTATCAAATGGAAGCTAAACAAAATGTTCCTTATAAATAACTTGCTGTAAATGGAGTTTTATTAAGAAGGTAGTTTTGAAAGTAGTTTTTATAACCAAAGGAGAGACTACTTAAAATATTTTATATTACACAGACCTCTGCAAACAGACTTTCTGCCTATTTTGCAAATCTGAGATAGTTTTACTTGATGCTTTAGAAACTTTTACCATGTTAAGAATACAAATAAGTGTGGCCTCATTGCTCAATGGTCAGGTCACACCCCATTAATACAGCTTCTCAGGCTGGCTGGTACAGCACAAAATACAGTGGGTGAAATGCAGGCTCCACTGAAGTCAATGGCAAATAACTATTGACGTCAGTGGCACAAGAATGACACCCCATCAATCTGTGGGAGGTGATGCTCTTCGTCTCCTGGAAAAAGTGGAGATCCAAACAACATAATCAATTCAATATCAGTGACATACAAACAGATTCAAAATGGATAGGAATGTATTATCTCAATGATGAAGTACAGGGAAGGAGAATTGTGCCTTAACTCATTGGAGGAAATATGGCAGCTGATCTTATAACCCCTTTAAACCAGTCTGATCACTGAATGATTCCTATGGGGTATTACAGTGCTCTCTTGTACTAGCCTTAGCTGGGGTCAAACGAATACAGAGTCCTTAATGAGGAACTCTGACACAAGGCCCTTAATAATTATGACCCTATTTCCTCTGCCAACCTACTTAAATTTTAAGCTAAAAAACAAATGTTAAAAACCCCACACTGACAGAAGCTAGGGTATAATTTTCCTCCCCAGAGGTCTTCAGTTTCAACAGAAATGGGGAATTGTTATTTTAAAAGTTTGTGTCACTGAAATCTGAAGAAGACTGGTAATTCATAGCTTAACTATTTCTAAATGTGACATGAATCAAATGTGCCCTGAAGGAAAAATGAGCCCTGCTCTTGTTATCATGGGATTACTACAGTTTTGTGGAGTTGTAACTTTAATTGAAAAACATCATTTTCTATAATATCACTTGTGTGCACAGATTAGATTTGAATGTACTGGCCAAAAGTTTCTCTAGCTATCGCTGTTTTAAAGTCACTTTTTTTGACAGGTAGCAGCTTGAGTCAGTAGTTCTAGCTGTACAAATTGAAAAGTGACCCACCTTGACATTTCCTTTTAAGAAAAAATAATTCAAGCTATTTTTCACACCATGTACTGGGGCCTTCAGCAACTCCTTACTACCCTCAGCATTGCAAAAGATCAGGGAGGTGCATCTTTTATTCCTATTTTTTCCAGTCCTGCTGTGAGCTCATTCTCCATTTTTTACTCGTGTACAAATGTTTCAGTATAGTACATGACTTGATACGCAAGGTAGCATGTGTTGTGAGAGTGTCTGGACACTGGAGAATGGCAAGTCATGCAGGGCTTTGGACTTAGTTTCAAATTTATCATCTCGAGATACATTCTCAAGTGGCAGACTACAGTTATCTATCTTTTTTTAAAATAAATAAATACATTCTAGTGAAAAACAGCCCAATGTACACACGAAGCCTTCCCTTTCTTCCCCCAATTTTAATTTGATTTATTGAGATTTCTCTCCTATATTTAATGTACAGAGAAAAGTTATTTTGCCCTGCTACCACTGCAGGAGCTTTTTAAATGATTCAAGAAAGTATAGCTTTCATTTAGGTTTGTGCCCTCCAGTTTGTTTATACTGGTCGATACACTTGTCTGAAAAATATAATGGATTAGCACATCATTCAACAAACTAGTCAGAAGGCAAGCTCAAGGCGACAGAGACCAAAAAGTAAATTACAGTCAGTAGTAGGAATAGGCCATGCCTAGAGCTAGGAAACATCATATCAGTACAAAACTTGTATTCTGTGAAAGTGTTACTTGAACGGAAAGGGATGAAGAATTTACACTGGAATGTCATAAAACAATCAGCTCTATGAATTCATATGGAACTATAAATTGTGCAGTTTATGATACCTAAAGCAAGAAACTGATTCTCTCAACCAGTGCACATCAAACTATTCACTGGCATCAATGGTAGACATTAATGTTATTTGTTTCATTTGAAAGGACCACTTGTATAACGAGGTTCTCAAGCTATCAGAACTTATTCAACACAGGTACCATTTAAATGGATGCAAAATACTAATGTGCCAGAAAAACACTGTCAAAAATTGTACAAATGTGCTTTATATAAATAAAACAAAGACACCAAGACATGTATTACAGACTCAAAAAATGGAAGGTCATTCTCTACATCCTCCAAATAATACTTGATGTGAACTTCAGTAGCTACAATTTGTAGCATATCTGTAATTAAAGTCCTTATAAAAAGTGCTCCATGATTTTTTTTTAATCACCAGAAATTGATCAGAGAACCAAGTATGAATCCTTTATCTTTTCTGCTATTTAAAGACACCCACCTTTACTTGCTGCAGACCTGTGGTGCTGTAATATGAGGATTTAACTTTTGTTTAAAAAGAGAAAAGAGCACTCACAGGAGACTAAGGACAATGTGTAACTGCCCTTTAGGAAATTAGCATATTGGTCCAAATTCATCACTGTTGGAACTTCTGTAGTTTTAATGGAGATACACCAAGAATGATTTTGTTTAGTATGATATAAACTATAGACCAGAGATGGGCAACTTACGCTAATGAGTGGACCACATGAGTGGCCCTCCTTCATCTCAATGGGCTGCAAGACCGTCATAACCACGACAGTCTCCTGGGTTAGGGTAGTTTTTCCAACTGCGCTTGCATACTTAGAATTTGTGGGATGTGCGAATTGAACCATAGAAGTGCTTTGGTTGAATGCAGAGGGAGGGCATGAATTTTACTGTCAATGTTGTGTGCAATCAGCATGCACCTCAGTTCACGTGCCCTTGCTTTACATGTGTGTCACATTAGTATTACCAGTAGGAAAAAAACGACATGGATGGAAGTCAGCAGAATCTGGCAATCCTGCACCTGGGCAATGAAACAAAATGTCTGCGGGCCACACATAACGGGCTGCATGTGGCCCTTGGGCCGCAGTTTGCCCACCACTGCTATAAACCATATCATCTCCTCTTCTGTAATCTCCTTAGGAGCAAGTAAAGGTACCCAGCTAACTTTGTGAGTTTTACTATTTGAGTTCCTTGCAAATACACCCTCGGGGTGGCGGGGGGATGAGTTTGTGAAGATGCATGTGATGCGGCCTCCAAATCCACCAAATCTAGATATCTGCACTGTGGGAAAGGGGCATACCACCTTGGCAGAATCTAGACTCAACCACTCACTCCCCTAGTCCCTAGCATTACTGATCCTTCAGTAGATGTGCTTCCATTAATGTTGCCTTAATAGCACTCCTACCATTTCCATTAGTGCTTGTGTTTTACACTTGATAGCAGGGATTAAGTGCATCTCCTGGTGCTCAATTTGCCTACCTCTTCTCCTGAGCCCTGATCACATGGCATGGACTTATCCAGCATTTTAACCAGGATTATAGAGAAAGGGAGAATATGTCATGGAGCTACTACCGTTTAGGGGTATTTCCACCTCTCTGAATTCAGACTGATTCCCCACTGTGGCGCACAGAGAGCTTGTGGCAAAGCGGAGGATGAACTTTACATAGTGGCTAGCTTGATACTTTAGATCCGTGGTCACCAACAGGTCGATCGCAAGGCCTTGACCAGTCAATTGCGAGGCATACGGGCCCCCCCCATTTTCCACCCACCCCCGAGAAGCCCCAGTACTTACCTCCAGCAAAAATGGAGGTAGTGCCAGCTTCCCGCGGGTGGACAGAAGTCCTGCAGCTTAGCTTTTCAGGAACTTCAGGGAGTTCCGAAGTGCTCTGGCTGCTTTGCCAGACGCGCTGCAGGAGGGGGCCCTGGCTCTGGAAGAGGAGCATGGTGACTTCCCTGCACCGGCACAGGAGGCATGAGTTGTTCCCTGCGCTCCGGAGGGGGGGGGGGCGTTGGCCCCAGGGCAGGCACGCACGGGGTTTTCCTGTGCCACACGGGGGTGTGTGTGTTTCGGCCCCGGGGAAGGCACGCGCAGGGGTTTTCCTGCACCACGGGGTGTGTGTGTGGGGGGGGAGTGTTGGCCCCGGGGCAGGTGCGCGTGGGGGGGGTGTCGCCCCCGAGGGGTCGCCTGAGTGGGCTTCCCTGCTCGGTGGGGGGGGGGGGGGATCAGGCCCGGCAAAGGCGTGCAACAGGGTTTCCTTCCTTTGCGGGGGGGGGGGGTCGGCCCCGGAGGGAGCGCGGGATGGAGGCTTCCCTCCGTGGCTGGTGTAGGGGACTCCCTGCCCCCGAACCTTGTTCCCTCTCCCCTGGCCCAAACCTGTCCCCCGCCCTCCTGCCCCCCCCGCTGCAGAAACCTGCCCCCCTGGCACCCTGCTCCCCTCTGCACAAACCAGTCCCCCCCCGGCACCCTGTCCCCTACTGCAGAAACCTGTCCCCCTGCTCCCCTCTGCAGAAACCAGTCCCCACCGGCACCCTGGCCCCTGCTGCAGAAACCTGTCCTTCTGGCACCCTGCCCCCTCTCCCCTGCCCCCACTGGTACCCTGTTCCCTGCCCCAGAAGCCACTAGCACCCCTCCCCAGTACTGTGTCCCCTGCTCCCGATTGACTTTTCTATGGGTCAGTGACCCCTGACTCAAGGCAGGTTCCCTGCCACTCTCATAAATAAAGACAATGCAGAAACTTTTTATGTTTGATATAGTATTTTATTTAAAAATGAAGCCTGGCCAACAAACCCCTAATTGGGGCCAAGCCCCCATCTGGCCACAACCACTCCTGCATTCCCCCTTCTCCAGACCCTAGATCTGAGCCTATCATACACTGGAACCCCCTGCCCTGAGCCCCTCACATACTCCAAATTCCTGCACCCTCACATCCACAAGCCTGTGGCTTGCTTAGTACCCCAACACTGCCCAGCCTGGAGCCCCCTCCCCGAGCCAGTGTCCCCTTCTCCACCTCCTCCTGCATCCAGATTTCCTCCTAGAGCTTGCACCTCTCACCCCTTCCCACACCCAAATCCCTCATTCCCACCCCAGAGACTACACAACCTGTCTCAACCCAGCGAGGGTCCGGCTAGACTGCAGGAGTTTTTCAGGATTCTGGAGATATCCCAGAAAAACTCTTCTGCATCCAGGGTTGCGTTTGTTCTTCCGCTTTTTTTAGTGGAAGAGCAAACATGCTCTTTCGGTCATCCCTATATTCCTCTTTCCATGAGGAATAAGGGGGCTTCCAAAAGAAGGGTATTTTTTCCTGAAATTTGGTCCAGTCTAGACAGGCCAAATGTTGGAAAAACCTCTTCCTACAGAAGATTTTTTTTTTTTAAAAAAGCAGCAGTATAAGGATTGGGGATAGCAAGTGATGGAGAGGAGGAGAATAGAGAGAGGGTGGGGCTTCAAGGAAGGGGCGGGGCGGTAGATCTTGGCTTGGTCTGTCATTTAAAAAGTGATCTTGGGTGTAAAAAGGTTGGAGACCACTACTTTAGATAATCTAAGTGGTCTCTGAAGCTGAGGCTGATTCAAGTCCATACCACTGTGGGGATTTTTTTTTTTGTTACTAAAATTAGGTGGATTTGGACATATTGCCTGTGGTTGTAAGAAGTAGGTGGGCACTGTTCCAAGAAGATTATTGCTAAATCTGCCCTGCTTTATTTTTAGGCAGCACTATTCCCTGAGGCAACGGAAGTGTTAGGGTAACTTCCTGATTCATTCTATTCTTTGGACTTGTGAACTTCCCGGATGGTGAAAAGTCAGATTTGGGCACAACACAGGGGGATATTTTCTCTCAGAGGAAAGGAATGTAGCCATCTTCTTCTGTGTGTGCTTTCCTTCAGAAATAATACTTAATGGTGACAATCTGGCAAATCAGCATCCAATATACAAACATCCGCTATCAATAAAATCATCAAATAGGGGTGCAAATTCCCCAAAGATCTTTCTTTCTAATTTCCTGAAGGGAACCTTGCCAATCTGGGTAGTTTCCAGGGTACAGCATGGAGACTGCATTGACTGAACTATCAGAATAGCTGATAGCAACGGGTCAGGTTTTTAGCTCCTTCCACTTGTTTTTATGTTTTTGGCAGACCTGTCGATCACAGCAAGAGAGGGATGGGGACACTTGAGGGCATCTCTATTTCTTTCTTGATGCAGGTTCTAATATTCTGAAATGTGAATTTGGAGCAACAACATGTCTTGAGGCACTGTGAGATTCCACAGAAATCTTGCGTCTCCCTCTGCTATGGACTTAAGAAGGTTGGTGAGGAAAACACAGACAGACTGATGATACCAACATCTGTCCTTCAGTTTTTACAGATCTGATCAATTCAACTGAATCTTTGCCTAGTCAATGGCTGAAGTTGGAGCATAGATGAGAGCTGGCTTGCTGGGTGAGGCTTGGTCTACTAAACTCTTTGGGGACAAGGACCTTCTTTTTGTTGTGTTTGTGTATAAAAGATTCAGGATATGTGACTGAGACCCAGAGGTGCTGCTGCAATACAAATAACAAATAAATGTATAACATTAATAGAGAAGACAGAAAAGCTGCTGCAAGAATGAGGGAAGCAGCCAAAGGATATGGTGAAGATTCTATCCATTCCATTGAGAGGGGGTGTGCCCCTGCCTTTTGTTACTTACATTTGTAGTATGGGGATGTGGTTAATACCTCACCCATTGTTAGATAATCAAGCAGCAGCACCATGGTTAGAAGAAGGGATCATTTCTTTTGGATGTCAACCTTGCCATCATTATCCACACCTGTCTCTCACTGAGTTTTGATTACTCTGAACTTAAAGCCACACAGAGACTGAAGCTGATGAAGAATATTAAGCTGTATTCAAATTGGGGGCATACTGCACCCATACTAAAGTTTCTGTACTGGCTGCCTGAGTGTTTGTGGATTGAGTTATAGGTGTTGGTTTTGGCCTATAAAATGCTATTTGTGTTGGGACATGCCCAAAGAGATCATCCTTTTTATACAATTGTTTTTGCAACTGAAGTCAGCAGAGGCACTGAAGCTGCTGTGGTTGAAATGAAAAGAGACTACCAGAAGGACATTCTCTGTGAGAGGGCCTCAACTTTGGAATGAACTTCCTTACTGAACCTTGATTCAAAACAGCCCAATATGTTGACCTTAAAAGAACAATGAAAAACATATCTATCTTCCCTATTTGGAGTTAAGAGCAGTATGAAGAGAGCTAGATTTTTGGGGCAGCTGGGCTATTGCTTATCAACCATTATTATTTTACCTCCTATTATTAGGGGGTTGCCTGAGGCTTCCAATTATTAAATCCTGTTTTGATTTGCTTATCACAACACCAAGCTTTACCCTTTTGAGTGTGCTAAAATTTACATGTTGTTTGTCTGCCTCACACTGAATCATTATTTAAAACTTCAACCAATACAGTTTAGGTGTTTCCAACTCTGAAGCTAGATAACAATATGTTGTTTTGCTCATATTAAAAATAGGGGTGTAAGAAAGTAATCACTTTCTATCAGCTTCCATTATAGTGAAACTCTTGGCTGGCGTGTACTGGCTCCCGGTTGCTGGCCTTGCTCCCGGGGAGCCAGCTGTGGCCCTGTTCTGGGGGGCTCACTCAGAGCGCACAGCACAGCTGGCTCCCCAGGAGTGGGGCCAGCAGCTAGGAGCCAGGTTATCAGTATAGTATAAGCCGGCTCCCAGTGCATACTGGCTCCAGATTCTGCAGTAGAAGCCCCTTTAACGGTTACACTGTTACTTTTTAAACTGTTTTTATATCCCTAGTTAAAAAAAACTTTAGTATCTCTTATCCATTGGAGCTGGGACCTGAAATAGGCATGGGGGTATACAATAGGCTTTACATAAGAGATATCCCTTTTATCATCCCCAAGAAATTCCATTCAAGTTTGTACACATTTAAAAATTCTGAAAAACTGCAGTTTGAACATGCTGACATCTTTTTTAGCAGCTAACATTCCACCTTCACTGAGCATGCTCCAGCTATTCAAAGCTCTTTCATATGACCAGACTTTACATGCTCCATCCACACAAAGCAACTGAGCATGCTTTAAGGGCAAGGCTGAACTTTCTCTGTTATAGCTGCCCAAAGCTAGCGTAGGACTGACACCAGGAACTGAGAACAGAAATTCTGTCTCCTCAATGCAATCTTAATTCGCCCCCCTCCTCCCATAAATGTATTAAAAACACACATACACATTGGCATAAATGTTGCCTATATATGTATATATGAAAATCTATATCTATGAACCTCCCCATTAGTTTCTTATTTATAACACCAATTGTGCATGTTAGGCACCTAACCAGAGAGATGCACATCATAAGTAGGGTTGCCAGGTGTCCGGTATTTTTGCCTCCTGTCTGGTAAAAAAAATTCAGAGAATACCGGACACCTGAGATGTCCGGTATTCTCTGAATTTTTCCCTGGCCAGGAGGTGAAAATGCCGGGCACCTGGTAACCCTACAAACACTCAGTGCCCGGCCTCCCCCCACCCCAATTCCCCCACTGGCCCCCAACACCCCCAGCCCCCCCAGCTTACCTGGTTCCCCAAGGCTTCTGGCACAAAATGGCTGCCAGCCAAAAGACCTAGGGGAAGCAATGCTTCCCCTGGGTCTTTAGTGCTCAACAGCTCCCCTGTTCCTATCCCTACACTCACTCTTAAAGGGGACATGCTGTTTTAATGCTGTTTTATTTTAAATTTTTTTTTGGCTTAATAAGTCCTTGGAGTCCTTTTTTTTTTTTTTTGCTCAGCAACTTTGGTCTCCCCCCCCTTTTTTTCCCCTTCAACAGAATTTTTCCCGGTGTTTTTTTTTGGGGGGGGGGAGGGGAGGTATTCAGTATTTTTGTTTCAACCATCTGGCAACCCTAATCATAAGTAACAAACAAAATTCCATAAAAATGTAAGTGTACCCTCTTACTAATTATTATTGGAACTATTCTTTACTCATGTACTTCTATTATTTTATCAAAATGTAAGAGAGTTTATTTGGTATGCTTTGAAAGATAAAAATCATCCATTGACTGAAAACTATGAACCTAGTTCAAATAAAGCAGCAATTTCATTAAAAGTTAAATATCTGCTTAGCATTAGTAATGTAAAAAAGGGTAAGAATGAGGTAGCTACAAGAACTACAGCTATTGACATCATTGACCTATAAATATATCCTCTAAGTTGATATGCAGCAATTCAATATCCCTATTTTGATATAATTTCTATTACAAAAAGTCCTTTGCTTCCAAGTGTTAATACAATTGCAGTTCATATTTAAGATAATCTGCCAAAAAGGAAAACTAATTTCAAAATATTTGATCATGAAAGTTGTCCTTAGCTTTTACACAGATAATTTAGTCAAATAATATCAGATAATCTTAAAACAGATTTAGCAGGAAATTGCTAGGGACTCCATCTAAGCAGCATCTATTTGCACTTATATAAATGTACTGAATGTGTAGGAAGACTTTGACAGCTTGCCATATGTGATTTCATTCCGTAGCCTACCTACTTTACCATCAAAAGTTATATCCTTTGAAGCATTGCCAGAATTACTTTAGCCCAGCAGATATGCTAGATGTGCCCTTTAAAAGCCATATCATTTCCTTTCTACTCTGAGCATTTCAATGTGGCATCTACTCAACTAAATTCTTTTGAAGGTTAAAACCAAAAAGCCCCTGTACTGCATCTGACTTCACTGTCCATTGTTGAAAAAGACCACAAATGGTAGAGACTAAATACGGGGTTAAATGAGATCATGAAAAAGGAATAGACAATTATCAACCACCAGGGAAATATTATAATTGTACACATAGGAAGTAAGTGCTTGAATTTCAGAATAGGCAGGCATTTTATTTGAAATAATAATAATCCCTACATTTTATACTTTCATTCCATCATGTTGATTGTTTATATGTAAATTCTTGTACAGTTGTGACTTGGGTGCTGATGCCATAATGAGACACATTACATGTTAACTTCATTCAGAACAGTATATATAAACTTCTTTATAATCTATGCTTTTTTATAATTATTTTAAAAGCCCCTATCTGATTACCTGAGCACCTCCCCAGGTGTTCTAGTGATAATGAATGGATAAACATATCATCTAATGTCAAACAGCAGTTGTGACATTTCAGAAATATCTTCAGTACAACTTCTTTAATTTCTATTCATGCTACCCAAGGCTGCAGGACTGTGTTTTCACTAAAGAGCTGTATGAATCCCCATAATTACATGATTTTCTTGTCTGCTCAAGTGAAAAGGTTTCAAAACATATTAAAATGGCACTGTCCTTTCTTAGTCTCTTGAAGCCCTGCAATGTCAATTTTAATTAGCGAGCTGTAAAAGTTATGTTTTTATTTCTGGGAATTTGTTCCCAGTTTCACTTATTATTTTATATGAATTTGCATTTTTGCCAACAGAGAAGTTGCATACTTTTCTAATCTACAGGGATGCATCTTGAGAACATCACAAGCATGCAAACTGCATGACGGTAATCCTGAAATGGTAGTGTCCAAACAAGATATAATCTGAGCATGCTCATATCAGCTAGACAGACAGTGGAAACACCTAACAAAGAAATATGCGTGGTGGTGATGCATGATAATGACCCAGTCATCAGAAGAAAACACAATTAGTTTTGTAACTCCGAATCTCAGTGGCCTTCACACTGACGTGTAAAACTCACATCTTCATCTTAGCTTCCCCATAGTTGCAACTGAGATCAGTAAAGAAGAAAACAGGAATAAGACAAGGATAAAAAAAGGTGAAGTCAAGAAGGAAGAGAGAAAAGGAAAAACAAGGGGTAAAAGGTGATGTGTGTGCACTTTATCTACCTGATACACTTGGATCCCCTTCCTGAGCTTGTGCACAAAGCCAATTCTACTCAAAGTTTATTTAAATCCTTTGTTCAGACCTACTTCTTCTGTGACACCTACAAGGAAGTAGCTGACTAAACCCATGATCTTGTAAGGAGCACAGTAGACAACCCCATTTCAGATGGGCTCTGCACAAGGGCAGGGATTTGCTCTGGTGCAGCTTATTGCATAAGTCACCCACTATGTATTTCATCTTTATCTCCTGAGTGAACCATTCATCTACGTGCAGGAAGAAAACCAAATGTGTGTGTGTGGGGGGGGGGGGGGGGGGGGGGAGGGGGAAAGGGGGGTGGGAAGAAGCAGGATTTGATTTTTTTAAAGTAAAAACAAAGATAGAGACAATAGGTAAGAACAAACATGTAACTAATCAGATGTGTCTCACAGTGAAAACTATGCTTTTGTGTCATGTCCTTTTCCACCAACCCTCTGCCCTCACTCCAGCACCCTACACCTGCTGGCCTGAGCCCCCCAACCCTCCCAGGTCCCTGCTTGCACTCCTGCAACCTCACCCCCTGCCCTGAGCCTCCCCACTTTTTGCCTTCACTCCTTCACCCTCAACCCCCTGAGCCCCACCCCCCCAAAACCCTCCCCTGACTTCTTCAGCCCCACCCCAGGCTTCCCCCACACTGAACCTTGTGCCCTGAGCCCTCTACCCCATGCTCTCCATCCTCCACCCCCTGCCCTTAGCCCCTCCCAACCCTCCCAGGCCCCTGCCCTCACTCCTGCACTCCATCCCCTTTTTATTCTCGCAAAAGACAGAAAAACTGCAAATATTGTCTACCAACAAGCGCTATCAAATATTTGACTTACTTTCCTTCTTTTATCAGTCCAGATTTCTTTTGCCTTCAGTTTTGAAACATACAATCATTTAACTAAAGCATGTACATTTTCCACCCCGTGCCCCCCACCCCCCAAAGAAAAACATTACTTCACTTAAAAGACCTGAGGAATGCTAGGTAAATCTGCTAGTAATACACAAGAGCTGCTCGAACTACGTGAAACAGGACATATACAACAAAAACTAATCCTATAGATAACAGTTCCAGAATTAATCCTATGAAGTCTCATAAGACCCTATGCACAGTTAAATCTCACTTAAATTCTTCTCAGGGAGCTCAAGTGAGAGGTAAGGAGTGTGTGAGACCTTGAATGTGCCCCCTGTGCTGCTGCAAGTGTCATCCTAAAAGAGACATCATTCCAAACGGAAGTATCAAATAGTTCAACGGTGCATCTCTACTGCTTACATCCCAATTCAGAAGTACTGAGCCCTGAAGGCTGAAAAATGACTTTGTCATCTAACAATGGTCAAAAAGTGTGGCTATGGTGTTCATATCCTGACATTCTGGCTTCATCACTTTACGTCACTATGTATGTAAAGGCCTGCAAAACACACTCAACAATGATTATTTTACAGCTCTCTGTGACTTCAATCAACTACTTGGAGACAGCATTTCCATGTCTGTCTATTGTCAGGATTTTATTCCAAGTTCTTGTGATATTTGATATTTTCCTCAAAGAACCAGCAGTTGGAATCACATTATTGCTTGAGACTCTCAGCTCTTTTAAAAATAGCATTTTTCGAGCAATTATGGTAGCAGAGAAAGTCTTGAAAATATGAACTCCATAGGCTGAAAAAACATAAGGAAAATAAAAAGACCCTTAAAAGAATTGTTTTCAAAATGTCGTGATTCTAAGTCAGTCTCATGATTGGGGGAAGGTTGACTCATGATTTTTGAAAATTTGTAACTAAGAACACTGTTCTATTCCCTTTCTTCTCCAGCACCTTGTGGAAGGGAGGGAACATTCCTCTTCACAGCCCTAACTCTCAGCAGCTTAGGCTATGTCTACATTACAGCTTTGCAAACAGGAGCAGCAAACAGGGAGTTTTGAGAGGGAGTTCTCCAGGTAAAGGAGGAGCAAATACGGGACCCTTGAGATAAGTGGCTGTCTGTGTGTGTTTGTGAGTTTGGGGGTTACTTGCTGTGTGCTGAGCTTGTGTTTGTTTGTTTGAAGGAGTGTGTGCTGTGGCCAGCAGCTGGAAGCTGTGAGCTTCTAAAGTTTTGAAATCTAGAAGCCTCTGTTAATTGGCTGAGCCTTAGTTAGGGGGAGGGGATAATCAGGCAGGCCAGGGCTTTATAAAGCAGTGAATCAGAGACCAGGGAGCTTTGGAAACAGGAGCAGCAAACAGGGAGTTTTGAGAGGGAGTTGGGAAGGGGCCAAGGTACACTTGCCATTCTTTATAGCTTAGTTTAAAGGTTTTAAATCAGAAGATTTGATTAACTAGAAACCCTATCAATAACCTTGGTAACTGTAGGAGAGAATGCAGGTAGAAGCCCAGCAGCTGAGTGGGGGCTATCCTGTTTATTGCACTCAGTGTAGCATGTATGATGACCTGCCCTGTGGGTGGGTGGCGTATGCGTGCATTCGGTGCAAGGAGCTCCTGGCCCTCAGAGACCGCATACGGGCTTTGGAGGCCAGGGGTGGCTGAACTGAAGACGAACGGAGGGAGGCAGAGAAGTACGTAGATGAGGCTTTCCGGGACACTGTAGAATTGTTCCACCTCCAGTCAGACAGCCCCTGTGCTGTTAAGGAGGATGAAAGGCTCAGGGAAGGAGAGCAGTCAACGGGAGCAGAGGGAAACCTTCCCATAGTCGGGACCCTCCTTCCAGATGTTGGGGTATCCTCTCACACTGAGGTTACCTTTCCGGGGGAGGGAACTCCAGTCACTAGGAAAAGGCAGTTGTTAGTAATGGGAGATTCGATCATTAGAAATGTAGATAGCTGGGTTTGCGATGACTGGGAGAACCGTATGTTGACTTGCCTGCCTGGTGTGAAGGTTGCGGATCTCTCAAGGCATCTAAATAGACTTATGTGTAGTGCTGGAGAGGAGCCGGTTGTCGTGGTACATGTAAGTACCAATGACATAGGGAAGGGTAGCAGAGATGTCTTGGAGGCCAAATTTAGGCTGCTAGGAAAGAGACTGCCACCATAGAGGTCCTGGATTTCATTCTCAGAAATGCTTCCAGTTCCACGCGCAGGGCCAGGTAGGCAGGCAGAGCTTCAGAGTCTCAATGAGTGGATGAGACGATGGTGTAGGGAGGAGGGGTTTAGCTTTATAAGGAACCGGGGAAACTTTTGGGACAGGGGAGCCTATATAGGAAGGATGGGCTCCAACTAAACCATAGTGGATCCAGATTGCTGGCACTTAACATTAAAAAGGTCGCAGAGCAGTTTTTAAACTAAGAGATGGGGGAAAGCCGATTGGTGCGGAGGAGCACATGGATCGGACAGAGACATCTCTTAGAGGAGAGTCTATTGATAGAGATTCTCTTGGTTTTAGTCAGGAGGAGAGGATGGAAGGGGATAAAGTATGGGCCAGATCAGATGAAAAACATTCACATAAAAAAGAATCTGACACATCAGAAAAGGGCAGACAACTAAACAGTGACAAGTTTTTAAAGTGCTTGTACACCAATGCTAGAAGTCGAAAAAATAAGATGGGCGAACTAGAGTGCCTCGTGTTAAAGGAGGGTACTGATATAATAGGAATCACAGAAACCTGGTGGATTGAGGACAATCAATGGGACACAATCATTCCGGGGTACAAAATATATCGGAAGGACAGAACTGGTCGTGCGGGTGGGGGAGTGGCACTACATGTGAAAGAAAATTTTGGAATGAAATGAAGTAAAAATCTTAAGTGAATCAACATGTTCCATAGAATCGCAATGGATAGTAATTCCCTGCTCTAATAAGAATATAACAGTAGGGATCTATTATCAACCACCTGACCAGGACAGTAATAGTGACTATAAAATGCTAAGGGAGATTAGAGAGGCTATCAAAATAAAGAACTCAGCAATAGTGGGGGATTTCAACTATCCCCATATTGACTGGGTACACATCACCTCAGGATGAGATGCAGAGACAAAATTTCTTGATACCTTAAATGACTGCTTCTTGGAGCAGCTGATACAGGAACCCACAAGGGGAGAGGCAATTCTCGATTTAGTCCTGAGTGGTGCTCAGGATCTGGTCCAAGAGGTAACTATAACAGGACCGCTTGCAAATAGTGACCATATATAATAACATTTAACATTCCTGTGGTGAGAAGAACACCTCAGCAGGACAACACTGTGGCATTTAATTTCAAAAAGGGGAACTATGCAAAAATGAGGAGGTTAATTAAACAGAAATTAAAAGGTACAATGACTAAAGTAAAATCCCTGCAAGCTGCACGGACACTTTTCAAAGACACCATAATAGAGGCCCAACTTAAATGTATACCCCAAATTAAAAAACATAGAAGAATTAAAAAAGAGCCACTGTGGCTTAACCACCATGTAAAAGAAGCACTGAGAGATAAAAAGACATCTTTTAAAAAGTGGAAGTCAAATCCTAGTAAGGTAAATAGTAAGGAGCATAAACACTGCCAGATTAAGTGTAAAAATGTAATAAGAAAAGCTAAAAAGGAGTTTGAAGAAAAGCTAGCCAAAAACTCCAAAGGTAATAAAAATGTTTTTTAAGTACATCACAAGCAGAAAGCCTGCTAAGCAACCAGTTGGGCCCCTGGACGATCGAGATACAAAAGGAGCACTTCAAGACAATAAAGTCATTGCGGAGAAACTAAATGAATTCTTTGCTTCAGTCTTCACGGCTGAGGATGGTTAGGGAGATTCCCAAACCTGACCCATCCTTTGTAGGTGACAAATCTGAGGACTTGTCTCACACTGAAGTGTCATTAGAGGAGGTTTTGGAATTAATTGATAAACTTAACAGTAACAAGTCACCGGCACCGGATGGCATTCACCCAAGAGTTCTGAAAGAACTCAAATGTGAAAGTGCGGAACTATTAACTATGGTTTGTAACCTATCCTTTAAATCAGCTTCTATATCCAATGACTGGAAGATAGTTAATGTAACGCCAATATTCAAAAAGGGCTCTAGAGGCGATCCCAGCAATTATAGACCGGTAAGTCTAACATCAGTACTGGGCAAATTAGTTGAAACAACAGTAAAGAATAAAATTGTCAGACACATAGAAGAACATAATTTGTTGGGCAAAAGTCAACATGGTTTCTGTAAAGGGAAATCATGTCTTACTAATCTATTAGAGTTCTTTGAAGGGGTCAACAAACATGTGGAGAAGGGGGATCCAGTAGATATTGTATACTTAGATTTCCAGAAAGCCTTTGACAAGTTCCCTCACCAAAGGCTCTTACATAAATTAGGTTGTCATGGGATAAGAGGGAAGATACTTTCATCGATTGAGAACTGGTTAAAAGACAGAAAACAAAGGGTAGGAATAAATGGTAAATTTTCAGAATGGAGAGGTGTAACTAGTGGTGTTCCCCAAGGGTCAGTCCTAGGACCAATTCTATTCAACATATTCATAAATGATCTGGAGAAAGGGGTAAACAGTGAGGTGGCAAAGTTTGCAGACGATACTAAACTGCTCAAGATAGTTAAGACCAAAGCAGACTGTGAAGAACTTCAAAAAGATCTCAGCAAACTAAGTGACTGGGCAACAAAATGGCCAATGAAATTTAATGTGGATAAATGTAAAGTAATGCACATTGGAAAAAATAACCCCAACTATACATACAATATGATGGGGGCTAATTTAGCTACAACTAATCAGGAAAGAGATCTTGGGGTCATCGTGGATAGTTCTCTGAAGACGTCCACGCAGTGTGCAGTGGCAGTCAAAAAAGCAAACAGGATGTTAGGAATCATTAAAAAAGGGATAGAAAATAAGACGGAGAATATCTTATTGCCCTTATATAAATCCATAGTATGCCCACATCTGGAATACTGCGCACAGATGTGGTCTCCTCATCTCAAAAAAGATATACTGACATTAGAAAAGGTTCAGAGAAGGGCAACTAAAATGATTAGGGGTTTGGAACGGGTCCCATATGAGGAGAGATTAAAGAAACTAGGACTTTTCAGCTTGGAAAAGAGGAGACTAAGGGGGGGATATGATAGAGGTATATAAAATCATGAGTGGTGTGGAGAAAGTGAATAAGGAAAAGTTATTTACTTGTTCCCATAATATAAGAACTAGGGGCTACCAAATGAAATTAATGGGCAGCAGGTTTAAAACAAATAAAAGGAAGTTCTTCTTCACACAGTGCATAGTCAATCTGTGGAACTCCTTGCCTGAGGAGGTTGTGAAGGCTAGGACTATAACAGGGTTTAAAAGAGAACTAGATAAATTCATGGAGGTTAAGTCCATAAATGGCTATTAGCCAGTATGGGTAAGGAATGGTGTCCCCAGCCTCTGTTTGTCAGAGGGTGGAGATGGATGGCAGGAGAGAGATCGCTTGATCATTACCTGTTAGATTCACTCCCTCTGGGGCACCTGGCATTGACCACTGTCGGCAGACAGGGTACTGGGCTGGATGGACCATGGGTCTGACCCAGTATGGTCGTTCTTATGTTCTTACATTAGCACTTTTGTCAGTAAATCTTTTGCGGTTCGGGGGTGTGAACTCCCCTTTTCTCCCCAACTGATATAAATTTCACTAATAAAGGCGTTGACATGGACAGCACTATGTCAACAGGAGAGAGTGTCCCACTGACAGAGCCACCACCACTTGTTGGGAGTGGTTTAATTATGTTGACAGGAGAGCTCTCTCTGGCAATGCAGGAGATTTTATGATGGTACAGTTGCATTGGTACAGCTGTGCCACTGTAAGGCCTGTAGTGTAGATATAGACTTAGTAAGAGCAGGTATATCTCTTCTCTGTTGCTTCTACTTCTTGTCTGCTGATTGATAAAAAGAGGTATTTCTGCATTTATGTACCTTTCCCCTTCCTGCCCTGACCCCACTGCCCTCTACACTGCCCTCTCCACTGCCTGGTGGATCTAATCTACACAGCTTCAGCTATGCAAATAGCATGTCTTCTGTGCAGTAAGGTTAATGGCAGCTGCTCTCCTGTCGACTCCAGCTACTCATCTCATCCTGGTGGAGAACCCGAGTCAATCGGAAAGCTTTCAGAGATTGACTCATTTTGTCTAAGCAAGTGCGACAAATCGATCGCTGTAGCATCGATCCATCACATAGTGAAGACAAGCCCTTCGACACAATTCCTGGTTGCTCCCTCCTCTTAGCTTCCTGTCTGTTGACTAAGACGAAGTACATCTCCTCTCTCTTCCCTTCCTCACAAATTCCTGGTCTACAGAGCGTGAGAATGTATTTCTGCTCTCACTCTACCTAACCCCTGGCTGCTAATAATGGTTTGGAGCACTTTTCTCTTTCTCTCCTGGCTGCTAAGAAGGTGATGAGTGTTTCCCCTCTCACTTTCTCTGTCCCCTCATTTCTTTTACTCTCAATGAAAAAAATTCCCAAAGACTATGGCCCATTTGGGTAGCTCTCTATATACTAGGGGTGGGGAACTGTTTTTTAGTTGGGGTCAATGACCCACAGAAAAATCAATCAGGGGCCACATACAAGGAAAAAACCCAAACAAAACACCAAACAAATTAACCCCCCCCCTTACTAGTCACCTGTTCCCAAGTGAGAAGAAACAACAACAAATCCAACAAACTCCTTAATCACACTAAATTTGGTGCATGCTTATGCTCCAGCCCCATGGGGAGGGCACCAAGTCTCTGGGCCTGACTAAATTAAGCCACAGTTGAGATCTCGCCCACAGGCTGTAGGTTCTCTACTTCTAATGTAAATTCTGTCTGAGACCAAGCAGCAAATGGAGCTCTCATCTATTTTTGCCAATTTTTGTGATTTTATCACAAGAATCATAATTTTCCATAAGACCTTAGACTTGCTGACAATTTTAATGCTGAAAATCTCAGTTTTCTCTTTTCTAAAAAAAGTAAGTTTCTAGTCCTCTTGGTCGTGGAGAAAACTTTGAACACTAACAGCTCTAACTCTAGAAAGTAAATAGAAATCAAACTAATTGTTTGTAAAATCTCATGATATTTAAGACATTTCATGATTTTTGAGACCTGACCCATCATTTTTGAACACTTAGGCTGACAATAAAGATGACCAAACCTCTGGACTTCATCTGAGCTACATGGATCTCTAGTGCCACAAACTGATGATCTCTTACCCTTAACTGTACTATAGTAGTAACAGAAAAACTAGTTTTGCCAGCTGTTCTATCTTGATTTATATTCCTTCTACATGGAAAACAACAGAAAGAACTTAAAAGGCATTATTTAAAGGAGAATAACTTTATTGGAAAGTTTTTTTTAACCTATTAGAATTAATTATGCCAGGTCTGTTATATTTTGATCTATACAGGAAGAGTGCATCTACATAGCACTGTTATTTTGAAATAACAATGAAAGCGTCTACACAGCAATTCCATTATTTCAAAATAATTTTGAAATAATGGACAGCTTATTTCTAAATTTGTAAATCTCATTCCATGAGGAATAACACTTATTCCGAAATAGCTATTTCAGAATAGCAGTAGTGTGGACGCTCCACTGCTGCTATTTCGAAATAGCTCCTCCCCAGGGCCATTCAGAGTAATTACTCTCCAGTGCCTCCTGGGGCTCTAATTATAAGGTTGCATGCCCACATAAGGGAAGCCTGCCTCAGCCTAATTTTGAGACTTCCCTGTAGTGTAGACATGCTATTTCAAAATAAGCTATTTTGGGAAAAAAATCCAAAATAGCTTATTGAAAAATAAGTGTGCTGTATTGACATACCCAAAAGGAGTACCATACCTTTGATGTAATAGGCATAAACCTAATAAATAACAGCAACAGAGCATTTGTTGTTGCATTAAAGGAGCATCCATTTTAAAGTTATTAGCCAGTTCATAAACCTTATTCAAACCCCAAAGTAAATGTCTGTGGTATTAGCCAAATAAACAAGTGAAATTATCACTAAAATTGGTGTCATGATATGCCAGTATTGAAAACCATGTCATCTTATGTAATAGCTAAAAACTGATACACATCTCTTTTTTCTTATAGAAATGAAATTTTGATTACCCATGAATTGAATGACTTTATGACTTTGTTCCTCTGAGCTTAAGTAATTACCTTAACATCTATATGAGAATTTTGCATTCCAGTTCAATTTCTACAGTATTAGTATAGTAGAGCAAAGATATTTATACAAAAGATCTTATTTGTTATGTTTCCTACAAAATATCCCTTTTATCAATTTCCGTAGTGTAATGGCATGAATAAAATATTCTTTCAATTTTAAGTTACATTCAAAAATTAATAGGAAAACATAACATTACCTATATCTTGAAGCAAACTGTCTAATTGCCAATAATGTTTTCAGATTCTTGTCTAGCTACCACTGGAAGGTATTAACTGTAGTGAAAATATCTTGTCAAAATCTTATTTTAACACCAAATGCCAGATAATATTAAGCAACAAGAAAAGTCTGCAGCCTTCAAATGTTAAACCTGTAAGGCTATATTTTACTGTACTAAGAATCTCTGTGATTAATTCTAACTAGTGTATCTCTTCTGCATAAAGGCTTTCTGTATTTCAGCTTCAATGGCTGGTAAAATATGTTCAAAAGTATAAATACTGGAAGGGGAACATGATTCTCATGTGAAATGATACTCTGGATTTCTTTAGTTCTCTCAGTCATAGTTTGGTCTGTTCAACAGAACCTCTAAAACAATATTGTTGGAGTATTTAAACATACTGGGGGAATATAAGCAAAGCAATGTGATCAGTAGCAATAAGTTAACTTTAAGTTAAAAAATAAGCAAAACATTACTATGTACTGTATTTTGAAGGACTACAAAGTGACAGTCAGAGGATTATTCCACAGATTTCTAATGTTGGAAATTCTGATGGCATTTACTAGCATAACCTTTCAACTCTGAGCACATCAATAGACGCAGACAGTGGTTTGAAATATGATTCTTCGCAGATAGCATATCCT
>CM064329.1:83022050-83224550 GCA_032595735.1 Pelochelys cantorii | reverse complement strand
TTTACAGAAAGAAAAGAGAAGGGAGGTAATCCATAATACACAAGCAAAATATTACCGTCAGTAGGAGATAACTGAGAGCTTGTTTCAGGAAATGAGAAGAGGCTTAGCCAGCTTGTTGGCCTATCATGGTTTTTAACAATACCAAAAACTTAAAACTCTGTTAGTTTCCCATTTTTCGTTCTAGATGTATTTTTTCTTTTAAGCAGGGATTATGCATTTCAAAGATAAAACATACTGTGGACCAATTCTTAAATGCAGCCACCTAAATTACCCACACAAATCCCAGATTTAAACATTCACATTATCATTTAGAGGCCTTAAATAGTTATTTGAGTGTCTGAGTGCCCATTTGAGTGTCCAGATGTGGGATCTGGTGACCAAATTAGGCATGTACATTTGAAATCTGTTCTCATGCTATTAATAATTCAAGAAAATCAGGAGTTGTTTATTTTCAAAGAACGGTAGTTTCTTGGCATTTCAAACTATCTGTTGGATTTGCAATGTGGCTAGACAGACAAACAGAGCTGGCCCGTGCTGGGGATTTTTGCAACCTGGATGCAGATGTACTGCACTAATATGAAAAGTGGCTGGTACCCATTGCTAAGCCACGTTTTAGGTGCTTTTTTATTTCTGCTTCTGAGCACAATCATCTATTCCAGAAATAAAATCCTGCATCCCGAAGTTAATGGGAGTTTACTATTGACTTCAATGGGGCCAGAATTTTTCCTTAAGTGTTTTGCTGCTGTTAATATTTCCATACAACTCCTCTCTCTCCCCCCAATGTACAAACCCCCTTGTAAACATGTGCTGAAAGCTTCTAAATAATCATGAGTCTAAAGATGTATACTGCAGTTTCTGGCCTACTTTATACAATGTGGAGCACAGGGTTAAATATTAATGGAACCATGCATAGGGTTGCCAGGTGTCTGGTATTCTACCAGACAGTCTGGTTTTGCGCCCTCTGTCCGATAAAAAAATTCAGAAAATACCAGACATGTGCAATGTCCAGTATTTTCTGTTTTTCCGGCTGGGCGCCAGACGGAAGCCTGGCGGGGGTGGGAGGAATGGCTGGCGGCGGGGCTGTAATCGCACTGGGAGCCTGTGGTAGCGTACAAAAGTCTGGTGGGGGCAGGGAGAGTCCCAGCCACTCCCCCCGCCTCCGCCAGGCTTCTGCATGCAACCAGAGGGAGTCCCAGGCTGGGAGGCGGGGCTGCGATGGGTGCTGGGAGCCTCTGGTTGCGTGCAGAAGCTGGGGGGAGCAGGGGGAGTGGCTGGGAGGTGGGGCGCAATTGGCGCTGGGAGCCTTCAGCTGACTGCGTCTTAGGAGGAGTGATACCTTGGGGAGGAGGAGAAGCCCTGTCCCTGCTCCTGAGCGCTGTTCAAGCGCATTGTGGCGCCGTAGTCCAGGAGAGAAGCCTGCAGGTGCATTGTAGTTGTGTTTAGGCGCCTTCCATGGGCTCTCAGCCAAAACTGACTGGGGTGGAATTTCTGCTTCTTCCCACTGGGACACCCAAAGACCTGGCTATGGGGGAGTCACCTTCCTACCCACGGTCGCCCCCTGCCCTTTGTTCGCAGCTTGGTGGCTCTTGGTAGTAGCCACACAAGATGTGGGTTTGGTGTAGGTGGGGTTTTTTTTTTGCTCGACAAATTTTTAGCCTATGTGTTCGGTATTTTTTGGGAGACCATCTGGCAACCCTACCATGCAGAGTTACACAAGCTGAGCATATGGCCTATAAAATTTAGCCTGTTTCTTCGAACTTTTAAAACCTTAGTTTCCTAATACAGCATCTCATTCTGTCTAGCACAAATGTGCATCACATGTTCTCTGAAACTGCCATTGCTCTCAATTTCATTCTAGAGTGAGCTGCTTTGGAAGAAGCACCGCAAACCAAGTAACATTAAATCCATGGTCGGCACTACCCTGAAGATAAAGGACTAGACCAGGCATGGGGAACCTTTTTTTGGCTCGGGGTCCACTAACCCACAGAAAAATCAGTCGGGAGCCACATGCTAATGAGAAGCAAAAAAAAAACCCACAAATGTAAAATCTCATGGACATGATCCCTGCCTGATAAGCAGAAAAAAAGAAGACACACTCACCTTACTCATGCAACTCAAGGTGCCAAGGCCCTCCCTCGCACTCTAAACCCATGGGAGGGGGTGGCTAGGCTCAGAGATTCTCCCCCGGGCTAGTAAATTTTGTGGACCCTAGGCTCTGGGTGAGGGGGCCAAAATGAGAAGTTTAGTGTGTGGGAGAGTGAGCTAGGGGTGGAGTTGAAAGGTCTGGGTGGGAGGTAGGGTGCAGAAGTGGCCTGGGAGTGCTGGATGGAGGGAGGGTGCAGGAATGGGCTGAAGGTGGGGCTGAGGGATTTGGGCAGAAGGCAGGGAGCAGGAACAGGCTGGGTTCTGCATGAGTGGGCTGGGGGTGAGTGTCTGGATGGGAGGTAGGGTGCAGAGGGGGGCTGGGTTTGTGGGATCTGGATGGGAGGTAGGGTGCAGGAGCGAGCTGGGGATGGGGTGTCTGGACTGTAGGCGGCAGAGGTTCCAACCTGGCATAGCTCTGGATGGAGGGCTGGGTTTCCTGGCCAATGGGAGTGACGGGGTTGGAGTCTGTTAGCAGTGCAGGGACAAAGCTTCCCTATATTGCCATTTCCCCACCCAGGGAGAGAGGGGTAATGGCAGCATGTAGAGTCACTTGCTCCCCCTGACAGGCTGGATGCTGACCATGGCTTCCCTTGATCCAGCCTGTGAGGTCCAAGGCTCCCCCATCGCAGCAGGGAACCAGCTTGGTGTATCTCCACATGACTAGAGTGACAGTGCCAATTCGCTCTGCGGCAGGGGAAAGTGGGGGGAGTTCCAAGCCTTGTGGGCCAGATCAAAGGAAGCCACTGACCAGATCCAGCCTGTGAGCTGTAGGTTCCCCATCCCAGGCTAGACTTACCAAGAAACATAGGGATCTAGAAAATCAGTGTAATTCACAAAGCCTGAGTGCTGTACCTAGGTTTTCAATACAATGAACAGGAAGAGAGAAGCACCTTAGAATGGGATTCTCAAAAGCCAGCATGAAAGGAGCTTCTTGCATGAGCTAGCCAAGGGGAGGTGCAAAGCCAAGGAATGTATGTTAAGCCTGGCACATATCTGAGAGATGAGTGCCTTAGTTTGGGCTACAAGGAAACACCTTCATCTGCTTGGGATTCTTAGCAGTAAACCATATCCTGGTGTGAGGTGCTTTTAGCAAGAAGGCAGAGGGTGGTGGAAGGACACGCTCTTTCTTAACTGTTAGCCCAGTAGTTAGTATACTCACCTGGTTTGTCAGTTCAGTTGTGGAAGACCCTCCTCCATCTGGGATTTGAACTGGGAGATATTACCTCTGAGGTGAGTTCCCTAGCCACTGCACTAAAGGCTCTCAGGGAGTGCCTCCTCCTCCTCCCAGTTATTCTGTGTGAACTCCTGTGTAAGAGCCCAATCCACTATATGAGGTCTGAGCATGCTAACAGGATGGAGCCCTACAGGCTGAGGAACACCAATTTGTGAATCATTCTGAGGTTTAGGCACAAACATGGAGCTGGGTGCCTAACATGGGGCTGCAGTGAGTGTGCTCTGAAGCAGTAAAACAGATGCCTAGGGAACATTTACTGCAAACATTTTTAGGTATCAAGTAATGCTGGGCACCCATACAAATTGGGGGCAGGGGAGCAGGGTTTTTTATGAATCCCAGTGGGGTCAGATTCCAGGATTTAGGCACGTACATTCTTGTATAAACCCAGCACCAAGTGTTTAAAATCCAAAACTATATTTTTCATGTCTATATGCAATGTACATTCGTTACAATATTGAAAGAGTAGATGTTACATTTTTTTATTTATTATTGAAGTGGGCCCAGATTTTGTAACAAGTAACCTCATTATCATCAACCCCAGACCAGCTCTCGAGATATTAGTATTATCAGATTTCATTACTATTAATCTTATTTTTCACATCAGCATCCGTTTTATTAACATAAGAACATAAGAACGGCCATACTGGGTCAGACCAAAGGTCCATCCAGCCCAGTACTCTGTCTGCTGACAGTGGACAACGCCAGGTGCCCTAGAGGGAGTGAATTGAACAGGTAATGATCAAGCTATCTCTCTCCTGCCATCCATCTCCACCCTCTGACAAACAGAGGCTAGGGACACCATTCCTCACCCATACTGGCTAATAGCCATTTATGGACTTAACCTCCATGAATTTATCTAGTTCTCTTTTAAACCCTGTTATAGTCCTAGCCTTCACAACCTCCTGAGGCAAGGAGTTCAACAGATTGACTATGCACTGTGTGAAGAAGAACTTCCTTTTATTTGTTTTAAACCTGCTGCCCATTAATTTCATTTGGTAGCCCCTAGTTCTTATATTATGGGAACAAGTAAATAACTTTTCCTTATTCACTTTCTCCACACCACTCATGATTTTATATACCTCTATCATATCCCCCTTTAGCTCCTCTTTTCCAAGCTGAAAAGACTCAGTCTCTTTAATCTCTCCTCAGATGGGACCCGTTCCAAACCCCTAATCATTTTAGTTGCCCTTCTCTGAACCTTTTCTAATGCCAGTATATCTTTTTTGAGATGAGGAGACCACATCTGTACGCAGTATTCCAGATGTAGGCGTACTATGGATTTATATAAGGGCAATAAGATATTCTCCGTTTTATTTTCTATCCCTTTTTTAATGATTCCTAACATCCTGTTTGCTTTTTTGACTGCCGCTGCACACTGCGTGGACGTCTTCAGTGAACTATCCACAATGTCTCCAAGATCTCTTTCCTGATTAGTTGTAGCTAAATTAGCCCCCATCATATTGTATGTATAGTTGGGGTTATTTTTTCCAATGTGCATTACTTTACATTTATCCACATTAAATTTCATTGGCCACTTTGTTGCCCAGTCACTTAGTTTGCTGAGATCTTTTTGAAGTTCTTCACAGTCTGCTTTGGTCTTAACTACCTGGAGCAGTTTAGTATCGTCTGCAAACTTTGCCACCTCACTGTTCACCCCTTTTTCCAGATCATTTATGAATATGTTGAATAGAATTGGTCCTAGGACTGACCCTTGGGGAACACCACTAGTTACACCTCTACATTCTGAAAATTTACCATTTATTCCTATCCTTTGTTTCCTGTCTTTTTAACCAGTTCTCAGTCCACGAAAGGATCTTCCCTCTTATCCCATGACAACCTAATTTACATAAGAGCCTTTGGTGAGGGACCTTGTCAAAGGCTTTCTGGAAATCTAAGTACACTATATCTCCTGGATCCCCCTTGTCCACATGTTTGTTGACCCCTTCAAAGAACCCTAATAGATTAATAAGACATGATTTCCCTTTACAGAAACATGTTGACTTATGCCCAACAAATTATGTCCTTCTATGTGTCTGACATTGCACCAATGACTCTCAAAAGACAAAAGCTGGGCTCCTGGAAAAAACTCTACATTCATCCTTTGAATTTGGGTCAAAATACTGTTTTCTCTTAACTGGATGTGACATTTTTTTCTGTCTATTTCTACAAACAAAAAAATTAGCTACTTAATCTTCAATCATATTAAATAAAAAAGACAAAAAGAAACATAACAAAGTACTGCAAGCAAAACAGCACAAGACATTAAAATAAAACTTGTAGACCATCACTTCAGGAAAAGGAATCAACTGCAGAACCTCAGAATGTACATTATGGAACACTTTAGAACTCTCAAAAGTGTCTGGAAGGGTGCATTCTTCACAAATCTAGCTTAAGCTAGCTTTAAGGAGGAATCAAGCAATATTTACCTTATAGCACTTTATATAAGGGTAGGCAAGCTCTCAAATAGGCTTCCAGGGGAGGCTGAACGACCCAATCAGTGGAGGTTTTTAAGAAAAGGTTGCTCTGTCAGGGATGGTCTGCATTTAATTTGTCCTGCCTCAGCAAGGTAATAAACTTGGGCTATGTCTACATTGAGAAGCTTTGACGATAATTGTGATGTTGACATGCAAAACTCTCCAAAAGTGAAAACTGGTCAAATCAGTTTTTCCGCCTTCCATTGTCAACATTTCATAGCCACATTGCTAGCTCCCCTGTCGACAGATATAGCAAAACAATGTGGGTAAGTATCCCACATTGCAGTGTTGTGGAAAGACAGAGCTGATCCCTGTGCTTCCTTGGATTCCCTAGTAGCTCTGTGAGTTCTCCATATTGAGGAATATCAAAGCAGCACAGCAGTCTTTCCAGCCCTCCCAGCTGCAGAAGTAAAACAGAAGCATTCCAATTATTTGTTTTTGTTTTTTCCCTAAAGGAAACAGCTCACTCAGCTGACAGATACTTCCTGGAGCTTTGAAAAGGAGTGGTGCATGCCTGCAGGGCAGCAGAGATCATAAAACACTGAGCATAGCCATCAGGACAGGCATTGTGGGATAGTGGTGGAAGCAAGTTCTCTCAGCAAAACAAATAGCAGAGTCAACACTGGCTCTTTGATGGCAAGAAAGTGAGGGGAAAAGATAAAAGTCTCTCACAAGGGTGGAAGTTTTTTGTCATCAAAACTGGGTGTTTTTCTCAACGTAAGTCGCATTGCAGTGTAAACGCTCTCACTGTTTTATTGCCAAAAGGCAGGTTTTGGCGACAAAACATGCAAAGGTAGGACAAGGTCTTGATGACTTTTCAAGATCCTTTTCCAGGCCTGCACTTCTGTAGTTCTATAATGTAAAAAATTGGAGGCAAGATACCTTATGTGTTTTCCCATTAATGCTTGTTCTTGCCAGCTTCATCACATCTCACAATTCAATGACATAACATACCACAGTGGCTTCCTCACTTTTGGATTATTTTGAAATCACTGTAGTGACATATTAGCATTTCCTTTTGTATATTGAGAATTTGTTTGCATGGCTATTTTTGCCAATCAGCTCTTTGTAATAAATAAAGTATAGTATGCATGATTACAGTTCTCCTTTTGCTACTGCTAGTTATGCATCTGTAAGATAGTACAGCATGTACAGGAAGGAAACTGGAAAAAATGTGGTAAGAATGTATACAATGCATACAACATTTATTTAGTTAGGGACGGGAAAGTACAAATGTCCTAAGCAAAGACTGGTGAGGACATCAACTAGAACTGGTCACATTTTAGTGGGTAAACCAAAGGCCCACAGCAGATTTCATTTATTACAGTGATGGAAGTTCACAATCTTGAGATTGAATCTTCAACACAATATTTTACTGATACCTTGATTAGTAAATGCAAAGAGATGTTTTATGACGAACACTGTAAGGTGATCAGGCAATCTGTCCATTGGCTTTCCCTTCTTGAGCAAATCAAACATGAGCTACTTGTCTCCACTTACAAAGCCTTTCATGGTCTATCCCTATCCTGCCATTACCTTTCATTTGCTATAGACACATTAACCTCACTTCTGATCTGATCAGGATGCCAGCTTTCACGATCCACTTGTTACATTTTTTAACATGTACCTTTGTGCTTTTCCCCCACAATGCTCCTCATGCTTGTGAGAGTTTCCCTTTAACCTGTGCAAATCTAACTTGTCTTCATTCAACACCTTCCTCAAAACCCTACTGTTCCATTCAGCCTACAAAAAATGTGACAATGGTTGGGCTACTGATGTTCTGAGACCACATCCAATCATGCTGATCAATAGTTTCTCACTGTTTCTAAGTACTTCCCCACCAGCCTGCATTCCTCTGGCTGGTGAGGAAGGTCTCAAACTCATGGCCAGATGAAATTTACAGTCCAGCCCAGGAAACCTGGCAGGGACATACCCACACTCATACCACAAGCCCTGCCTCTTCCTCCCACCACCATGCCGCTCTGTTCCGCCCGCATCCCCTGAGTGTCCTGGCCTCAGGAATTATCTGGGTGGGGGGGCTTGTCAGGGGCCAGCAATAGCACTTGGGTCCCCCACACGCCCCATGATGATGGAAGCTGTGAGGAAGCAGAGAAAGTGTGGTGACTGTGGAGGGCCATGTCCCATGCCAGGGCCCCTCCCATGCCAGCCATCTCCCCTGTAATCCCCAAAGCCCTCAGCTTACTACAGGAATGGCTTTTTTGTTCTGTATCTGTACAGAACCTAATATAGCATTCTGGTCCATACACTAAAGTCTTATGTATTAAGTCACACAAATAATAAAAATAATAATTGCATTTTTCACCTATGCACTTGCTTCAAAGGATGAAGTATAATGTCTCAACAACTTGACACAAGTTTTAGAATAAGAAGAATCTTACCAATTAATGCAGTTAAAAAGCGGTGGAAGAAAATGCTTTTACAAGAGACTAGCATAGGGTTAAAGCCAAATTTTTCTTTAACAGATGATATTTCAGATGGCCACACTATTCCAGATGCATCAATTTCCTTGAAAATCCAATCCATATATGTGCATATGCTGTGCTGGCAGGAGGACTGACTGAAATGGCCAAAACCCAAGAGCTAATATTCTTTTGGCCAGAATAATGCAATTATTATTTTCCTAGCTATCAGTCTAAGCATACAGAGCCATCTGTTATGCAAAGCAAACATACACATCTCAATTACAGAAAATGCAGTTGCCTTGACAGAATTTGGATTACACCACTAACCAGGGCTGTAAAATTTGTTTTAAGCTAGTGTATAATGGATGCCTTTCAGGAGTTCCCTAATTAGCATTTACCTGCTTAAACTAATGATTCATCCTTTTTCTTTATTGCCTTATTAAACTTTGTTGGATAGTGTGCATAAAACAGATTAATATGAGCTTAAGACAATAACAACATTAAAGTTCTGATTCTTTACTGCTTTACCAACTTGGTGGTAACACCAGTTTCAATATCTCAGATCTTTGATGCTGACACCCAAACAGATCAAGGAAAGGATTAAAGTCCATTACAAACTAAGGACTTTAATGAGAGACAAGAACTAATAATAGCTCTGTTTCTATTTCTATCATTTGGTTTGCTAAACCTTCCACAAAAGACAATTGTTGTACATATTTATCGCCTGTTGCTTGCATGTTTTTTGAGAAATTAATCATTCTTATGTTGATTCTCTTCAGATAATATTTAAATTTGATCTTTTTCTGCACCAAACATTAAAATCTCTCTCGCTACTTTAGAGTCTCATTCTTAATTTAGCTGGGGCACAGCAAAATTACCAGCTTTTGAAAGCTTCCAATACTAATAGTTTCCTCCTCTGAGCTGTGCCAACTTACTCAAGCAACAAGTTCACGATGGGTCCCCATTTAAAAGAGCAGACACAAACATTATCTCAATTTTTATCTCCTCAGGGTGACTCTACTAGAAGTAGATTATCCTACTTGGCAAATCATCATGCAAAAACTCTGCTGCATTTTTTGAATCCAAATAGAATGGAACTATTTCAGCTAGAAGCCTCTGAATGCAGCAGGATTAGCAATAAGCCGCAACAAGCAACTTTTCCCTTTCTCTTCCCTTTTAGCCTCTGAAAAACAGATGTCAGCAATTAAACTGCAAATAATCAAAATATTGCATTTTATAAATTTGTCATTTTACATTAGTGAACATTTGCGAAGGCTACAAAATTTGTCCTTGTTGGAACCCTCCTGGCAAGACATTTTAATGGTCTCTTTCAGCATTTCTTGACTCCAAATGACTCCCTGTCATTGTGTCAGCTCCCAGGATAATAAAGGGTACTCCATAAACATCCAGTAATAGGACACAAGGGAAGTACTATTAATGTGTCCCTTTCCTACCAGGTACAGAGGTTTAAAGTTCAAAACAACCGAGAAAAGAAACTTCATTTGTTCTTGATAAATTAATAATGATCCTTTGTGACAAAAAGTTTTCAGGCCCAAGTTTATTATATCTGAACATTCAATACTGAACACATATACTTCTCAATTACTTTTCTGGGTGAACCAGACACAGCCCTTAAGTAATGGATTCAGTAATTTATGCAAAATATTTCAAAATAGATTACTTTAAGAATGATAAGCAGAAAGTGTGTATTACACAATTACACCACAAAGTCGAAAATTTTTACTTACTTGGGATAGGCCTAAATAGATGGAGACGGTTTCTGAAATGTACAAAAATTTTCCTTCTTGGTTTAGTGCAAATACAAATCCATCCAGGGACTGCAGAGTAAGAAAAAAAAAGTGAATAGATTGATGCAAAACTGTTAACAGATGAAAACAAAGGCATCAAATACTAATTGCGGGCAATGTTTTGTTTATATATAAACATTTGAAACTTGTATCCAGAATACAGTTCTTTTATATCATATTTATATATGCACAATCTGCACACAGGTATATACCAAAGTATAAGGGATTTTTTTTGTCTTTTTTACATCATACATACATACATACATTATGTGTAATTTAGTCTCATCAGCGTGAACATGAAATATGGAAAACAACATCAAATATACTTCAGATTTTCTACATGCAAAAAATATGCAGCAGAATAGGAGGAAATTCCCTCTCCCCCTCCCAAAAAACTGAGCAAGGGAAATGTTCACTTGAACCATTATGGACTTCCATATTTTGTTAATTAATCTAGGTTTATACCTCCCCATCCCATACATGTCTTTTGTGAGAGAACAAATAAATATAGTCAATCAACAGAAACCATTGATTATGTTGAGTCTATAGACATGTTATGAATTTCATCCCTTCCGTGTAAAATTGTAGATTAAATTTTGTTGTGACAGGTTCATGTCTTTAGATTTGGTTTCCATTTCGTATGCAAAAATCAAGATTTGACTATACACATTAATTCACAGCTTTTGAAACATGACTTCAGTCAATAAACAATGAGATATATTCTAAATCTGATACATGGAGTAAATCCTTACACATTGAGATGAAAATATGCCTCTTCATTGAGAATACATGGCATTTCATTTTTATACTTCTATTGAGGTCAATTATTGGCAAAATACATATGTAATGTTTGCCAAAGCAAAATCACAGAGATTAGTAATACTATATGAAGTTGCAAATGAGGAAACATCCTGAATTCAAGCCTTGGGATAGAGGTATATGTAAAGCAAAAATGTAATTGTATTACATTTGAGATCAACACATTCTTGGAAGAACAAGATAACAGCGTTGCGCACAAATTTAGAGAAAAATATACAATGCCAAAGTCCTGCAATAATTTCACTCTCTTTCAAATACATAGCAGTGATTTCTGAGGCTTTTTAATGTTTTGATTCCTCTGCTTCTTGATTAATTTCTAACAAGCTGACTTTCAGAATTTCATAATTTCAGAAGCTGACTTTGGCAAATGTTCACCCCTCTATAATGCAGTAGGTGGTGGAATTAGTTCAAAAATCTGTGTTTTCTCAAAAGAATGAACCACACATTGGAAAACAAACACTCACGAAAGATATTGCATTAAAGAAAGACTCTCTAATTTATATTTATGAATTAATAAAAATGTAAACAGACTTTCTTCAAGTAAAAACATTTAAACTATGCAAGCAGTTTATGGCATCTTATAAATCATCATCTTTTTCCGCCAAATGATTAACATGGACTCCTTGAATTTTAACTTCAATAGCAGGTAAAAAATATGGAATGGTGGAATGTAGATTTAGACCAATAAAAGGGTAAAATCGAAACCTATATGAATGTGGTATCCTCGATTCTCTACATCTCTTTTGCTACTGTGTTTGTGTCCCATTCTCTTACTTCTCTTCTGTGAGAAAGGTCAGAAGAGAAGGGTTCCTTTAAAAGCTCTTTATGCTCTTCTGCGTACTCCTTCAGAAAAGTGGGTCTACCAATGGTACAGGGAACATTGTGTAAAACCCTGCTATAAATAGTCTTGAAGGCACCATGATTCTCTGGCCATCTTTTGCTGTGTTTGCTAGAGTGCCTCTTCCCAACAGTAGTCACATCACATTAACTTTTTACTATGCTGCCATTATCTTCCCACACTGGCTACAGAAAACAGGCACTACCGTATTAAATCAGGCATATCTATACATGCTAGTCTAGTATCCTCCAACAGTGGATAATACCAGTTGCTTCAGAGGTATATGTGAAATATCCATAGTGGCCATTTATGCAGTAAGAGGATTACTAGGAAAGATTCTCTCTAATCTCAGGCAGTTACTAGTTGGCTTATATCATTAAGCACAAGTGATAATATTCCTTATAATTATGTTTATAACGAGTGTAACTGCAGATATTCTTTATTACTCATAAAATGTCTGTTCCTTTTTAGCATCCCATTATGTTCTTTCTCTCAATAATATCCTGAGGCAATGAGTTCCACAGATTAAGTATTCAGGCTGTCAATGTGTAGATGACTACATGATTAACTGATAAGCCCGGGCTTATCAGTTAATCCTGTTGACTATCTACACTCCTCACCCCTTGCTGCCTCTGAGATACAGGGTGGGGGAAGGTGCTCATGAGGAGCTAGCTTAAAAGCCGGCTCCCCATGACCACCGGGTCTGCCTCCTCCACCCACTCCCACACTGCTGCTTATAAATAAGCGGCTTTCAAGCAGGCTCCCCATGTGTGCCGGCTCCATGGACCCACTTGCCCCCCACCTTGCTGCCTTGTGGGTCAGGAAGGAGCTGGTGCTGGGGGGAGCCAGCTCAAAAGTTGGTTCCCCCCTGAACTGTCTCCACGGTGTCACCTGTCCCCCCCACACACTAGAGGCAGCAGTGTTGGGGGGGGGCAAGGGAGGCTGCTGTGGAGCAGCCTGTCTACAGGGAGCTTGGACCTCCCCCCACCCGTGGACAGGGGCTGCTGCCACTCCACACTGCTGCCTCTGATACAGTGCAGGGCGGCAGGTGGAAGCCGGTCTGCGTAGCAAACTGCTTTTAAAACTGGCTCCCCTTCCGGACCTGCTCCCACCTGCCACCCCGTGCTGCTGCCTCTGATAGAGAGGGAGCAGTGTGGGCTGGCAGGGGGCTCCCCAGGAGTGGAGACAAGAGCACACTAGCTGTCGCCCCACCTCTGGGGACTATCAAATAGTCATGTAATCGCTAATATGCCATGTGGTTATATGACTATTCAATTACACCCTATGTAACATCCCTATTAATTATGTGTTGCATAAAAAGTTCTTTCTCTTGTCAATTTTACATTTCCAGCCTTTTTGTTCTTACAGTATGAGAAAGGGAGAATTCAACAGAAGTGCCTCACTGATCTTTCTATGTTATTTGCTAAATTATATAATTCTTTGGACAAATCTGGGTGGATATTTTGTGGTGACAATGAAAGACTCCTGGATTAGATCCCTGCCAAGTCTGAGTGCCATTATGTTTAGGAATGAAGCTTCTTAATAAAAAGGCAGTAAGAAATTTTAATATTGACAAAGCAACATAGTTTTCAGCCTAAGTGGTTAAAGTTTGAGAAGTTAAGAGCAACTGAGAACAGGGTCTTACAATGGAAAGTATTAATCACCTTTAAGTACAGGTGCCAGCTCCCATTATAATAATGATTAATTCATGCCACCTATCTTCCACTTTTCTCAGTTAAACAGCTTTAATCTTCTACTCCTTCGTGGTGTTCTTTCTCCCCCATCCTTTCCTCGGGGGCTGTTCTCCACGTTTGCTTCATGGAGTTGTCTGTGAAGCTCTACCTAAATCAATCTAGTCTGTCCTAAATATATGAGAGGCCAAAGATGGGCTAAGCACCCGTGTGCCAATGTTGTTGTTCCTTATACAGGTCAAACAGTATCTGTGAAGGGCTGTCTCATTTGTTATTCATAGGTATTATTTATGAATATTTATTATTTAGGTAATGTGTGTTGAAATTTTTCATAACGCCTGTGTCCTTTGTACACACCAAGACACCATCCAGTCTTCAAACAATCATGATAGAGGGGCTGCAGGAAGATGTCTTGTAGAAAGGTATTTGACATGTTTGCTGCCAATTTTGGTCTAGCAAAGAGATTTTTTTGGAAGTATGATTTGAATTACATACATATGTCCAACTGCATAATTATTGTTAGAGAAACACTGGTGTTTCCCTCTAGCAAAATATTTTAAGTTCTCTTTCAAACTGAGGACTCATACTTTGCTACCAAAGGCCAGACTTTTGAAGAGAAATTGAAACAAAGGCAAGAATGTGACCAGACATGGACATGGGCTACAAAGTTCTATGGTCTGGTCCATAGCCATTGTTAACTTTAGCACAGAGGTGGGGCATACAGACACTAAAGAGACTTCACAAGAAGCTCCATTTTCACATTAGCATGTGCAATCTTAAGTTCCCTCCCCCCTTTGTTTTTAATGTGAAGTCGGTTGTCATCAGTTCAATTTTATGCTCACTATTGGGGTTCTTGAAAATTGTTAACGAGGTTCTCAGGTGATCAAATTTTGGGCATCCCTGATCTAACCCCCCCCCCCCCATAGCATTCGTATCTTGAGACAGTTTATACTTATTGGTTATGTATAAAATGTGATTAAAGGTGAAGTTTCGTGCCACTTTTTAATTTTGCTTTGAGAAAACCATTATTTATTATGTTGTTTCAATCACCACAGGCTACTTTTTAATTTTTTTAAACTACCCCACTGTTTTCAACAGGCTCCAATTAAGATTCTGGGGTCAAAGGGTTAATTACATCTTCTTACCCACTATGTAGAATTTTCTGATTATTAACCAAGGTTGGATTAAGATGAAAAAGAACCGACACAAATGTTAATACTTGCCCCTCCTCAAGAAGATTTATCATAATACAATGCTGAAATGTAGATGCTTTCTTCAAAGCAGTTAGAGAACAAAATCTTAGAGGAAACACTTAAATAAATGTTTTAAAGACATGCAGGTATCTGAGTTATTGAGACAGTATTCTTATTACTGAAAACAGTGCTAAGCTATCCAGACAGGATTGATACGAGATTTCCTTTGTCACTTCTCAGTAAGTCTTGTGGTAGACATGAAGGAAGTGAGAATCAGATATAAAAGTCAGTAGCTATCACCTCTCAATAACAGTGCCAATAATTATAATTTATAGCCTCTGACAACTGCATAATGCAAAAAAAGGTAGACAGATCCAACTGCATGGATCTTCTAGTATTTGTGAAAGTATGGAATTATTTCCTTGCAGGATATGAAACTAACTGTACCACTTTGACTGAATGAATACTAATGTATAACACATTGTTAAATGGATTTATATGTGTCAGAAGAATGTTGTTCCTGCTATTTTTGCTTATTCTCACTACAGCCAAATTTCATACACTGAAATCTTACTACAGTGTCCTTCTGGGGAATATCCTCATATATCATACTATCAATGAAGTCCCTAATTCCTTCTCCTGTATTCCAATGCTGCAAAAAAAAAAAACCCTGTTACCCTGACCTAAACTCCAGTTAGAGTGAAGAATTACCAGTAGGCTAGGTTATTTTAATGACAGATTATTTTAAACTAAGCCTTCACCATCTGTTCCACCCCCTAATTATGAATGCAAAAAGAACATATTTCACAATTACATCAGTAAAAAGTAAGATATACATGATTTAAATGCAGGCATGTGTTCTTTGTCTAATGCAGCATACATCTGTGATGTTTTCTCATAATTCAGGCTCTGATCGGGAGGATGGGGGCAAACTGCTCACCCCTGATAAAATAGATTCATTGGTATACTAAACTTTTTCCTGGCAAACAGATCATCTTAATTAGAATTTTTCACTGTTATGACATAATGATATTATAACTAGAGTTGAGCATTAATTTGAGCACAATGCCTGTCACCAATTAGATATAAAGCATCCAATAACAGCTCAAATATTTTACTGTTGCTAAAGACAGACCGCATCAGGAAATAGTTCCCTTCTTGCAGTAACAGAGCTAAATAGCACAGAAATAATTTACTAAGAATATCAGTTAAAGGTGAGTATTTTTTTTAAAATATGGCATTTACGCTAGTAAAAATTAGACAGGGCCCTTTGAACTTTGTGAATATGCAACAATATCATAAGGAACAAGCTGACAGAAATCCGTTTTGAGGCTTCAAAGCTTGCCTACTGTGCTATCATTATTAAGATATCAGAATGGTATCCTATGGTAAGCCAACAAATATACCAAAGCTTTACTACTTACGTGGAAAAACCTAACAAATTGTGCCTGGGGCTTTTGCAACTAAGTACTGTGAAAAGAAAAAAAAACCCTCTTATTCCCAGAAATATGATTTTATACACATGAGTAAAAAGCCCAAATAAAAAAGTTTGAGTATTTATTAATTTATAGATCTTTCTAAAAACATTATTCCTGCTCTTCTGCCTTCTCTGCATGAGAACAAAGAAATCCCAAATTAAAATAAGTGAGATCACAGGGAATTACTGCGATGTTCTTTGAGCTTCAAGTCCTTTTTCTGCAGAGTGAAAATCCTCTCTAATCACAAAATCAAACTGCAGTACATTCCATCCACTTTTTCAACTCCCATACCAACACCTTTTATTTATTTTAACACATTCAGTGTAATAAACTACACGAAGCATGGAGTCTGACTGAGTCTGTGACACACATTTGGCAACAGAACTAAAGTGAAAGGATGAGGTAAGAGGACAAGCTCAAAGGACATGGTTAGAGAGAACTTTGCTGTCAGTTTATTCATTTGGCTCCCTCTTGCTTTTTATTCCCATAGATGGGGAGACTTGATGAAATTTACAAGTGCAAAGCACTGTAACAAAACAAAACAAAAACTTTACCAGTCAATCTTTAGAAAACCTTTACTCAACTTTGCACCAAAGAGGCAAAAATATGTGAAAGAACATACTAATTCTCCTGAGGCATCACCCTCCAAATCTGTGCTCTGAGACACATGGTGAGCCCCAAACAGCAAACGATTTCATGAGGAGACTTACTTAATAAAAAATTGATACTGTTTTTAAGATCTCATACCAAGATCAACTGCAAAGTAGACGGAATATATCAGAGAAAATCAGAAATTTAGATAGGATGGTGACACTTGAAAACTGATTGTAGTGTTTTGATGCTGCATTCATGAACATACTCACTACAGGTTGAACTTCTCTAGTCCTAAACAGTCTGGTCTGGCAACAGCCATCGTATGGCATGATTTTAATTAGCTGGATGTCTGCTTATCATGGGTGTGGCCAATTTTCCCACGGTCCCATAATGTTTGTTTACAACCACCGGTCCTGGCTCTCAGTGTTCTGTGCTGTTATTTAGCTTTCATTTACCCCTAAATGTCTTTTAAGGGCCCAGTAAGCAGTGGAAGTGTTGGTAACACTGATAAACAATATTGACCTCTTGTGGTTTGGCAAATTCTCTGGTTTGGCACCGATCAAGTTCCGAGGGTGCCAGACTAGAGAGGTTCAACCTGTAATAACAAAATGAGTAATATCATAGATGAGGCAGAAAATTATGAAATAATAATAAATTGCATTGTTGTGGAAGTTCAAGAAAAAACTATAGGTTAAGGATTTGGCAATATTTTGTGTGCAAAACTGCTGAAAGATTTTTGGGGACCTCCACCTCACAGCTATCCATTTAACTTGATTTTCTGCTAGAAGGCTTCCTTCAATTGTTACACCATCTGAAACTATCCTAAGAACATGCACAAAATAGCATGCTAACAGCTATCAGATCCATTGAAAATTTGGCATCACAGGAAGACAGACAATAATACCCTTGACCTGCACTGTAATGCTATTAAATGACAGAAGGAACTTTATTAATGTGAAAAAGAAATTCCAAGACAGAGTAATTGCATCTGTTATGTATCCAGCTTCTGCAGATAAATTATGCAGGGCAAATATGTAGTATGCAGACAACTTTATCAAGGCCAAAACATGAGAAATAACTGGGAAAACGGAGTCAAATGAAATATAGCAAATTATTTTAAGTTCCTCTGTGAACTTGTTTTTGGTGAAACACTTGAGCTATGATTCTATACATCACACCTTTCTGCTGATTTTTATGCTTGAATTTGATCAAGTAATCTGAATTCCTGGACTTAATCCTTGAAATTGTTGACATGGTCTTGAAGTAGAGGATGACATGCAGACAGAGACTGATATATTTGGGGAGGGAAAACTATGTGTTTACAAGTGATTTTGATGTTTCATAAAATACAGCACTAGCACAGTTAAAGTCAACTGTCTGGCTAGTTTTTTTAGGCTTCCCTGAGACTAAGGTTTTAATAGCCTGATGACCTGCTATGGCTTAAACTCTTGGATGGTTTTACATCCCAGAGAGGGTAGGAAGAATATCCAAGCAGACAACCTTCGCTGAGTAAAACATTTTAGAAGATGACTAGATATACTGTAGCAGGAGACAATGAACTACTGGAGTGGATAATTTTTTTTACTCCCACTTTCTTCATTCAAGCGATTCCATTCACATTATTTAGTTCCTTTTGAATAATCTGAAAATGTTAATAGTTTATTCTGTAGTACACTCATGAGAGAGGATGATGTAATTACTTGTCTATTCCTGTATGACCAGCATAACTTTTTCATTGTGCATTTGCTGTATAAGATTTTAATATTAGGAAAACCCTTTGATCTTAAATTGCTGCTACTTATTGAAAATCTCTATAGTTTCAAAGCTGCAATGTAAAATAAACAGGACCAGGAAAACCCCTTTTTTTTAAGAAGCAGGTACTTAACAGAATAATGATACCCAGAAAAAGAAGAGGAATGGGGGGGGGGGTCAGTAGGGAAGGACCGATGAGGGAGGAACACAGAGCTGCCTCATGTAATTAAATTTCATTTCGTGGGAGTTGTGTATTAAAGCAGTGACCTTACATCTTAAGGATGCCAATTCAAACTGAACATATAACCTTCAATCTTATGGGTTTCCTACTTTTAGCACAAAACTGTGTGGACTGCAGACTCTCTGCAAAGACACTGTATGTCATCTAATACAATCAAAAATATCTATATAGGATGAGAGCTATCATACAGAGATTGCATTACCTATCTCTTTCTCTGCGAGTGTGGTCCCTTCCTGTCAGGCAGTCATTATCTGCTAGCAGACTAGCTTTTCTTTGGCTCTAGGAGATTTTAGTTTCCAGTGGCACCTGCCTTTTAGAGGTACAAACATTCATCTGATCTAACAAATGCTGGTTGTAGTAGGGATGTAAATGTTTAACCAGTTAACCGGTAAGCCTCACCATCAATGGGTAAGGCTTACTGGTTAAGGTGAACTAGTGGGGACTGGAGCATCTCCCCATCTGTCCCAGGCAGGGGACTGTTCCAGTCCCATAGGGGGCCCACCACTGGCAGGAGGCTGCTCCGTCTGGGCTGGAGTAGCCTATGCCTACTGGGCGCCTATGACCGCTGCAGTCAGGGGCTGCTCTGGTTGTCCCTCTGCCCCCCCCCCCCTTTAATCAGTTAACTGGTTAAACAATATCTTTAACTGGTTAACCATTTAAACAGGAGTTTGCATCCCTAGGTTGGAGGAACAGTCAAGTCCTGCGAACTACCATCCTGAATGAAGTACTCGATCCTGCAGGTGTTTGTACTTGTATAGTGTTTGCTACCATTATTATTAGCACAGAAGTTGTGTTATACTGCTTGTAAGTAGTAAGCACTTAGAGTGGGTAGTGAGTATTTGCAGTCCTGCACCTGGACTCATGAGTCAGACCGTGGGAACCCCCATTAATTTTAATGGAGTGCTGAATAGGCACAAGCATCTACCCAAGCAGGTAGAACATTTGTAACTTTAGCCACTCTGAGATTGAAAGAAAATAACACATATGAATATTTCAGTTTATAGAAATTCCATTTTAACCAAACAACCTAATGCATGCACTGTGTTTTCCAAGTTCAGAATATATATATTTTTAATGTGCTCACAGCATGTTCAGCACCAAGTAAAAAGATCAATCAGTAGGTAAAATAATTACATGGAGGAACCTTCATTAGTCAGATGGTTATATTGTTAAAATATTTCTACTGACCAGGTGCTTAGATAATATAGGCATGGGGACCTTGTAACTAGCTAGCTAGCTAGAATTAGGTCTATACCCTGTAATTCACTGCACACAAGCTCTATTAATGTCAACAGGTCTTTGCACTAGTGCAGTGCAGTGAACTGTAGGATTAGGGCCTTACTGTATAATGTGTTACATTTATTAAAAGGCAATAATCATACCTGAAATAAGTCTCAGTTGAGAAATGAAATAAATTCTTTGTCTGATGCATATACAGATTTGTGCTCTTTGTAAACGTGTTAAAATAGCACAATGTTAAGAATGTCTCTGAAAATATGGAATATAAAAATATCAGGCTGGCTCCTTCCCTCCAATCTCAGTGAGTGGTACACAAAAGCCAGAAACTGGCTGTAACTCGATAGCTGAGAATCCTTCCATCTTTTAGCTGGCATTAAATTGGCAGAGCTGATTCCTGTAACAAATGTTACTCTTTGTACCTGGGCACTGAGGGGGAGCAGCACCGCAGAGATCCAATTCCTTAGGAACCATGCCCTGCTGACAAAAATTAGAACAGCCTCCTTCTTCCTGTAACTCATTCATGAGCTGGCCATAACTAGTATTGACAACCTCCCCCAACAGCTATACTTCTCAGCACAAGCAAAATCTGGTCCATCTTGAACCAGACCCTGTTGTCAGTTACTGAAAGTTTAACTTTGAAAATTTGCTTTGAACAAACAGAAACCTAAATTTCCACTTCTGGGAAAAGGCTTTTTGGTTCTCTTGCTTTTTATTCCTTCAATATTTAGTATAATTAATAGCTCTGCATACAGGAGTACTGTGAATATAACTATATTAGCAAAAAAAAAAAAAGTTTATTTGTTGAAATCAGTTGGGATCTACATTAATAGGAATGTGTCAGAAACTTAACCCTAAATAATTACCCAGTCCATCTGTATTCTACATTTAAAGCAACAAGTAGTTCTGTAATAGAGAGGTAGCCATGTTAGTCTGATCTTGGTAAAACAAAAGGAAAAAATATGTAGCACTTTAAAGACTAACAAGATAGTTTATTAGGTGATTAACTTTTGTGTGGCAGACCCACTTCTTCAGATCATATTCTGAAAGTGAATTGGCATGACCACAATCTGAAGAAGTGGGTCTGCTCTATGAAAGCTCATCGCCTAACAAACTGTCTTGTTAGTCTTTAAAGTGCTACATATTTTTTTTCCTTTTGTTTTACCAGGTAGTTCTGTGGCATCTTGGAGACTAACAAAATGCTTACAATCATGAGCTTTCGTGATTCGTGATCCACTTCATCTGATGAAGGGGGTTCATGATTCTGTATATTTTTGTTAGTTCTAAGGTGCCACAGGAATACTCATTTTTAAAGTTACAACTAACACGGCTACTTCTCTGTATTTTAAATTGTAAACCTGATACCTCTATAATGGTTTTCACTACATTCTTGAAGTGTTTTGAGGTTACAGTGCTTCACTCCTGAAGTATATTCCACACTAAGGCTTTGTCTACACTGCCAACTGAATGACAAAACATATGTTGTTCACACATGCTTAACCTCCCTCCTTCCCAAAAGACAATAGTTTTGCCACTGCAAGTGGCAGTGTAAATAGTGCATTGTCAGCAGGAGCCCTCTCCCATTGACAACACAAACCCTGCTTGTAGGGAAAGGAACTATTTGCCGATAAACAGCATTTACACTGCAATGTAGTGCAGACAAAGCCAAAGAAGGAATGCCTACTTATGGAGAAATCAATTACTCTGATGGAATCTGAAGCCTGGTCCTGAATGATTTCAGGATAACAGCTCAGTTTACCATTACAGCACTCTGCTGCTATGTTGACCTTCCACTTCTGTTTCACAGCTGGAATATGAGACCAGGTGAGAAGACAGTATGTAGCTCTGCTGTCAACAGGAATCAAATCCCATTCTAGGCTGTGAGGAATGCTGCTTTCTCTCCCCCTGAGCTCACCAACTATTTAATGCCTGGGTATTTAAAGATAAGTATGGATTTTGCTGTTTATTAACATACATGCATAAATTCAAGCATATCAGCTAACAGCACAGAACAGCTCTCTCTCTAAAGCAGGCTTATTCTCTTTTTACTCAAATTAATATATTATAGTGGCAACTGCAAGTGCTGCCATAATTAAGGGTCTATTTGCATTTCCACTACAGAATCCTGTTTTGCGTGTGCGTGTGTGTTGCAATTTGTCTAATAATATATATTACATATCTAGAGACACTACTGGCAGAAATTTGGAATAAAACGTCTCAGATCAGGAACAATAAATAATTTGTCCATTTCAAAATGCTGCTGATGTACATGCATAGAACTATGTGAAAAATATCCTATTGATATTTACCCACAGAGGTATTAGGGTGCATGTGTGGAAACTTCATTGTTATGATATCCCCTTAAAGACTCCCCTGAAGCAATTGCAGTGTAGTGTATTGTATAAATAAGTTGTGCATAAAAGGGGTCTCAATACTTTCATGACACAATATCTGGCATGGATATTGACAATGTCTGACTGTGAAGAGTTCTCACAGGTATCTGGTGTTCCAATAGCCACATTCAGTATTAGCTAAGGAACTCCAAATAAGTCTTGACACACATGCTATTGTACGTGTCAACAATTTGTGCATTGCATCCTTCAACCCAAGTAAAAGCTGACACAATTGCTCCAAACTCTTACTATCCAGATGCAACAGATCTCCAGCTTCTGTGGATTCTGTGCCAACTAAAGATAACCAAGGAAACCATTCTGCACATAAATTCCTCTAACCATAATGCCATAAACACACATTGCTTATTGTTATACTCTATCTTTCCTCTATCTATTGGACGACCGGGGTGCTATAGGAGCACTCAAGGAAGACAAGGCCATTGCAGAGAAATTAAATAAATTCTTTGCATTGGTCTTCACTGCAGAAGATGTGAGGGAGATTCCCACACCTACATCAGTCTTTTAGGTGACAAATCTGAGGAACCACTCCAGACTGAGATGTAAGTAGAGTTAGTTCTGGAACAAATATATAAACAGTAATACCTCATCAGGACCAGATGATATGCACCCAAGAGTTCTGAAGAAACTCAAATATGAAATTGCAGAACTTCTTAACTGGTAAGCAGCTTAATGCTTAAATCAGCCTCTGTACCAGATGACTGGAGGATAATTAGCGTAACACTGATTTAAAAAAAATAAAAAAGCTTCAATGGCAAGCAATTATAGCCCAGGAAGCCTAACTTCAGTACCACAAAAATTGGTTGAAACAACAGTAAAGAACAGAATTATCAGACACTTAGCTGAACAAAATTTGTTGGGGAAAGAGTTCACAGGGCTTTCATAAGGGAAATTCTTTGAGGGCAGTCAACAAACGTGGACAAGGATGATCCAGTGGACATGGCGTACTTGGACTTTCAGAAGGCCTTTGACTAGATCCTTGACCAAAGGTTCCTAAACTAAATGGGTTGTCATTGGAGAAGAGGTTTCATAGATCAGTAACTGGTTCGAAGACAGAAAACAAAGGGTAGAAATAAAAGGTCAGTTTTTTTAGACTGGAGAGCAGTAAATAGTGGTGTCCCTCAGGGACTATACTGGGACTACTACCATTCAACATATTCCTAAATTATCTGGAAAAAGAGTAAAGAGTGAGATGGCAAAGTTTTCAGATGATACAACATTATTCAAAATAAGGCCAAAACTCACTGTGAAGAGATCGTACTAAAGTGGTCAACAAAATGGCAGATGAAATTCAATGATTATATATATATATATATATATATATATATATATGGAGATATACCTATCTCATAAAACTGGAAGGTACCTTGAGAGGTCATTGAGTCCAGTCCCCTGCTGTCACGGCAGGACCAAGTACCATCCCTGACAGATTTGCCCCAGCTCCCTAAATGGCCCCCTCAAGTGAACTCACAACCCTGGATTTAGCAGGCCAATGCTCAAACCACTGAGGTATCCCTCCCCAAAGTAATACACATTGGAAAACATAATTATAACTACACATAGGAAATGATGGGGTCTAAATTAGCTGTACTACTCAAGGAAGAGACCTTGGTTTCACAGTGGATAGTTCTCTGAAAACATCTGCTCAATATGTAGTGGCAGACAAAAAAAAGCTAACAGAATGTTAGGCGCCAGTAGGAAAAATAGATAATAAAACAAAACAAAAAAATCACACACAAATTATACACATCTATGGTACACCCATACCTTGGATATTGTATGCAGTTCTGGTTGCACCATCTCTAAAAAGATATCTTAGAATTGGAAAAATGGTACAGAGAAAGGAAAGAAAAATGATTATGGGGCATGGAACCCTTCCCATAGAAGAAGAGGTTGAAGACTGGGACTGTACAACTTGGAAAATGACAATTGAGGAGGATATTATCGAGGTCTATCTAACCATGAATGATCTGGAGAAAGTGAATAACAAAGTGCCATTTATGCTTACATGTACACAAGGTCCAGGAACTGCCAAGGAAATTAGTAGGGAACAGGTTTAAAGTAAGCATAAGGAAATATTTCTTCACAAAACATACAGTCAACCTGAGGAATCTGTTGCCATGGGATGGTGTGAATCCCCAAAGTATAACTGTGTTAAAAAAGAATTAGATAAGTTCATGGAGCATATGCACATCAGTAGATATTAGGCACAATGGTCAGGGACATAACCCGATGCTCTGAGTGTCTCTAAACCTCTGACTGCTAGTAGCTGAGACTAGATGACAAGGAATTGATCACTCAATAAATTGCCTTCTTCTGTTCATTCACTCTGAACCATCTGGCATCAGCCACTGTTGGAAGAGAGGATACTAGGCTAGATGGACCATTGGCAGAACCGGATTTATACTTTGGGCGCCACTAGGTACAGGGGTTCAGAGTGTTCCCCTTCCCACTGCGGCCAGGATCTGCAGGGTACTCCCACCACTAGCAGTGGCTCAGAGCTCCTAACCACCACAGGCCCATGTAAATCGCTGTCCATGTTGGTACAGACTATGCAATGCACACGGATTTGGATTAGATTCACACACATACTGTCTATGAAACACTGTAATTATAGTCTACGTGTAACAAATGGTAATATTTCAAAAAAATCATATTATCCAACTACTTAAAATCTGTTTCCTGTTAACATGCTAGGATGCAGTGCTTTTCAAATATCACAGCATAAACTGCTCTTGCAAATATTACACCTTTAAATAGCATTTACTGTGTTGTTGAACACAGCAGGTGGCCAAATGATTTAGCATCATGAACAAATATGTTTACTTGCTTGAGCCCAAATTTTGGAATCCATAAACCTACTTTCTGGCCCTTTGTTTAATGGACTAGAAATGAGCTAAAAGGCACCTAAATCACTGTACGTATGCTGGTAATTCACTTCAGGTGAACTTTCTAATATCAAGTACTGTGCTTAAAACAACATAAAAGAAGATCACAGGACTCACACATCTAATGAACGGCTCATCTGTGATATTTCCTCTTACAGTTTTCAAGGATGTGGGAGCCCAGAATTATGAACCATGTAAGAATAACAAAAAGGTAAAAGCAAATTCTCAGTCTTGTGCAGTCTAAAAATCAATGTACAGAGAAAGCACATTAACAAAGAGGTTAATAAAAAGATGCTGCCCTAGACAGTAACATAAAGAGCATTGATATATCTTCCTTCTTCAAAAGAGCTGTTCTTTATGCCAATTTTCCCTTAGCACTGCAATAGTTTTCCCTGTATATATACACGTCATCTTACTTTTTGTCCTGATCCAATTTTATGTTTGCATTTTATTTTCTCATTTCCTCTCTACTACTCCCATGTTTCTCTTTACTTGCTTGATGTTTACAGAGACCTTTACTAGAATTGCAAGGCTTGGAGAGATCCCTTCTTTTCCTTTGTTGTAATGTCCGCACTTTTTTCCCCCAGAGAATAGATAAGTTTCTCCAGAAAATAAAAAGCTAATACAACCTTTTGCTCATCAACAAAGTATGTCTTGTTGTAGCCAGGAATAAGTTAATAAAACAGGGGAAAAGCTTAGTGGCTTTAAAAAAAAGCTCCTTGGGGTTATGAACGAACAATGTTGTTTTTTCTTCCCAGCGTGCAAGGATTTAATTAAGTGATAACAGTCACCTTGGGGTGGCTGCACAAGGCAATAATATCTAGGTGAAGAAAAATGCTGAAGAGAGTTGAGTACAGTCAATTTATCTTCACAGAAGGCAATAAATGAACAAAGCATAGGTATTTGGCTGATTGTTTTGGAATGTTTCCATTACTGATAAACATCAAAATAAAAAGGACAAAGATTTGGTATTTTTCGTATCTGAAATATATTAAATACAGACAAAGCAAAAGGAAAAAAATTGTTGTGAGGTCACATCCTAAAGTTCTAATTTCAAACAGTTTGGTAATTATTCATGCTAAACATAAAACAAGGGGATTTTAATGTTGACACAAATGATAGAAGCACAACTGAGTTGTGTATTTATTGCAAACACACAACAAGGGATAAATTGCATTCTGGGGAAAAAAGCAGTGAGTGTTACTGGGGAAAATGGCATACACTATACAAATACACATAGCTTTGTGGCCAGGCCAGTGGTCATGATTCAAAGATTTGGAATGATGTTTTAGCAACTACTGGGGAAAAAAAAGCATATCCAATTATGCCTACAGGGCACTATGTTCCCAACTATTGTATGGTGTGCAGAAAAAAAATTAAAAAGCTCACATGAGGATAAGGAGAGAGGTATAGTTGAATTTCCCTCTTATCACAGACTTGGTAAAGGCCACTTCACACCACTCTCAGTAGGAAGTTCTGAGAGTGGGTTATGCGATCTGGCCATTTGGGATGCAATTCAATAGAGCAGTTCTGAAGAGTGGATGCACATCTCCAACAGTTGTACTTTGTGTTGTGGGAAACAATACAACTTAAGGCTGTTCCCAATGATAGTAACTTCTCCTTATCTTCCACAAACTGCTTGAAGTAGCACAGGAGACTGGTTAATGGAGAGGCCAGCCGGGTTCCCTCTAAGCTGCGTGCTTGTGCAGGTGCACAGAAAAAATTTCCATTCTGCCCACCTCCTATGCAGAGCCGAGCAGCTGCATGGTGGGTGGCAGGAGGCTGCTCCAGGAGCCAGGGCCGGGGAAGGCACATGGTGGGCGGCAGGAGTCTGCTTCAGAGGCTGGGGCTGGAGGAGCCGTGTGGAGAGTAGCAGGAGGCTGGTCTGGCAGCTGGAGGAGCTGTGAACTGCATGGTGGGTGGCTGATCTGGCGGCCAGGATTGAAGCCACCGCATGGGAGCAAGGGTGGAAGAGTGGCGAGGCAGGTATTGGGGTCAGTACCAGGGTAGGAGGCAGTGGGGCCAACGATAATGGGGGCCCACCGCAGAGGCCAGCAGGGTAGAGAGCAAAGGCACCAGCTGTCTGTGGTGGAGGGATGTACCGGGCACAGGTTAATTCTGGTGCGGGGTTGGATATAGGTTCTGAGCGATGGGAAGAGAGAACAGGTGAGATGTGGGGCTGGGCACAGGTCTCTGGGCAGTGGTACTTGGTCTGTGGGCCCTAAGCCCAGGTACTGGCTGTTTGTGTTTGGGAGGCAGATAACATGGCCCTGGCATATATACTGGTGGCATACAGGGGGCAGACTGTAAGGCTGGGCACAACTACAGGGTGTGTATAGGGGTAGGCAGTTAGCCAGGCCTATGCAGGTACCAGCTGGTTGTGTGTGGTCCTGATGGGGGCACAGGCAGTGGGGTGAACACAGTGTGTGTTGGGGGTAGGGGCTAGCAAACTGGGTGGTTTTCAGAGTGGGTGGGTGCAGGGTCATACATCTTGTTTATTATCTGTTTTTTAGTATTTTTCTTACATAATTTAAATTATATACACACACACACGTACAATTTTGTTAGTAACTGGTGGGTGCCACAGTAGCACACAACAAAATAAAACTCAATCCGCTCACAGATGGAAAATCATAGAGGGAACACTGGAGGCCAGTCAATGACAGTGACACAGGGACATCAGTCATGAAGTTGGCAGAGAATGAGGAAGAAGCACAAATAGAAGCACAAATAGGCAAACGGGCATTTGCCTTATTACATATGTTCTATTTCTCTACATTTGGAAGTCTCACTTTCCCACTCTATCTGGATTCACCTTCAAAACTAAGATTTCATAGCTATTTCCAAATAAAAAAACAACAAAGAGTCTGGTAACACTTTATAGACTAACAAAACATGTAGATGGTATCATGAGCTTTTGTGGGCTTTATTTCCAAATAGTTCAACTTTGGTTATTTCTACATTTTTTTTTTGGATGGGAATGGAGGATAGAGCCCATAGAAGGCTCCTTGTGTAATGAGGTATGAGTGGGCATTCTCTCAAGGGAAAAGGAGAAGTCAACACAGTAAAATAACACTCTGAGTGGAAGTAAGGAAGTATACTTGATTCTAAAAGAGAAATAAAAATGGTCACAAAACATGCAGGATTTGGACCTGAGAGACGTTTACGGCAAAATACGAAAAAATGGGGCAAGTTTTCAAAGAATAAAACTTGAATGCTCTAATTTAGGAGACTATTTTGAATATTTGGCCCACTGATGTTATTTTCATTCTATAGCCAACAAGCTCTTTTAAAACTTTAACAACTAGTAGGACTGGAAATGTGACATTCAGCCTTCCATCTCTACATAACTGGATGTTGTTACTGTCTGGTCATGGCTACTGTATAGCCCTGATAGAAAGACCTGAGGCTCTGATTCCAGTACTTAGCAGACAGATGTCCCAGTTACAACTCTAGGGATAGTCTCAAGCAGAGAAACCAAGGTAGAATAGATATGTAGACTGAACTACTATTGCACTTCTAGAGATGGCTCCTTCAGGTCAAGACTGTGGCACACTGCACTGCTACCATCCCTGACCTGTCAATCTGGCACTAATCCTAAATTCTAATGCTGGGAATCTGAAAAGGAAGCAAGATGCTCATCTCCCACTGCCTTTCATGGGATTCAGGCAAGCAGCTCCCTGAAGCTCATCTGTAAAGTTCAGGTTAAATCACAGATACGCATTCTCTTTGATTTTTGATCTTTATATTACAGCTGGACAGCCAGGGCTAGGAAGCCCTATGTTGGAAGCCTATTCCAGAATTTAAGTACCTTTATTATTAATTTTTTCCACAAATATTTACCCTTAAACTTCCCTGATGCAGATTAAATCCATTAATTCTTGTCCTAGAAAAATCCTTTTGGAAAAATCCTTAACAAATTTGAAGACTGTCATCAGGTCCATCCTTAGTTTTCCTTTTGTAAGACTAAACACGCCCAGTTTCTTTAATCCCCTAGGTCAGGTTTTCTAAACATTTTATCATTTTTGTTGCTGTTCTCTGAACTTTCTCCAATTTGTTCTTAAAAAACTCTTAAAACAATGAATAGTCCTTTGGCACCTTAGGCTGTATCTACACTACAAGGTTTTTGCGCAAAAACCGGTGGAGCATCCACACTTCAAGTGTGTTTTTGTGCAAATCCCCCCCCAAAAAACCAGTAAATCGATAGGACAGAGGTCTTTTGCTGGTAGAGTTACTCCTCTCCCCATGAGGAATAACTCCTTTTTGCACTACAGCTTTTGCTCATTTGCTCCCAGGGCCGACCCGAGCCATTTGTGTGCCCCAGGTCCCGGGAGCATGGTGCCGCCCCCGGTAGTGCGACGCATGCACGGCCCTGCCCCCGGGTGTGTGGCGTCCCCTGCCCCCCGGCGCCCAGCGCATGCGCGGCCCCACCCCAGGCGCGCGGTGCATGCATGGCCCCGCCCCTAGGCGCCCCCGGGCCCCGGGAGCCCGGCTCATGCATGGTGCTGCCCTGGGCGCGTGAAGCATGCGCGATGCCGCCCCCGCCTGGCCCAGCAGCCTCGCGTAGCGCCCCCTACAATGGGGCTCCCCAGGCGGTAGCCCAGTCAGCCTGTAGCTTGGGCCGGCTCTGGATGCTCTGCAGGAGTTTCTTGCGCAAAAAGAGCTTATCAGAAAAAGCACAGGTGCTCTGATGGCTATTTGCAGAATGGCCATCAGAGCTTTCTTGTGCAAGAACATCCATGCAGTGTGGACGCTCTTTTGCACAAAAGCACATAGCTTTTGTGATACGCTTTTGAGGTGTGGACATGCTTTTGCGCAAGAAGTTTTGCAGAAGATCTCTTCTGCAAAAAGCTTCTTGCGCAAAAACCCTGCAGTGTAGGCAAAAACCTAAGGATATGTCTACACTTCATTCCTCTCTCTCGAGAGAGAGAGGAATGCAAATGCAGACACCTGAAATTGCAAATGAAGCGGGGATTTAACTATCCCGTGCTTCATTTGCATAATTGTGCTATGGCGCTATTGAGGAATAGCGCTATTTCGAGAGAAAAAACGGGGTTATTTCGAGATAAAACCCTTCCCTCGAAATAACTCTTACTAGGAGAGAGAGAGGAATGAAGTGTAGACATACCCTAAGAGACTAACAAAAATATGAGCTTTTTGTTGATACTCCTCAGAAAGATATTAGTTTTTTTTTACAGTTTGTGATTCACTATAGATTCCAGGTCTTTTTCAGCAGTACTACCACATAGCTGGCTATTCTAATTTTTAAATTGTGCATTTGGGTTTCCTTCCTAAGCTAAGTATTGTGCATTTGTCTTTATTGAATTCCATCTTGTTGAATTTCAAACCAGTTCTCTAATTTTCCAAAAGTCATCCTGAATTTGAATCCTGTCTTCCAAAGCCCTCACAACCCTTCACAGATCTCTGTTATCTGCAACATTTTTCAGCATATTCTCTACTCCGTTATCCAAGTCATTCACAAAAATATTGAATTGTGCTGGACTGACTCCTGTGGAAATCCACTAGATAAATCCTGCCAGTCTGATGGTAAACCATTGATAACTTCTGGTATTCGAGTATGGTCTTTCAACTAGCTGCGCACCGTCATGCTGCCTAGTATGGGACACAACTAAAGGTTCCAGTCTTAGGTCAGACTGCCAGAATATAGGGAATAAACTCCAGACAGGTAGTATAGTCTGTCATAAGATTTTTACCAAGATAGTATTTTGGAAGCATCCATTTGTTACTATGCCAGTTTTTATGGAGCCACTGACAGTTCCTTGCAGGCTCCTTTATCACAGATGGCTGCCCTGACTTCCTTGGAAGCTAGCTTCAACAATTGCTCTAGACTAGTTTTAAATTTAAGGCTGTACCAAAATCATCATATGCTCCTGCTTTCATGGCCCACTTCTCAAAATAATCAAGCAGTGTATGGGTGCATTCCACATAAAATATTTGATAATGTTACTTAAAATTTCTAAATTTGAACCTATAAAGCTTAGGAGTGATTGTATACCTCTTCAATACAGGTTTTTTAAAAACTTTTTATAATCCAAAGTATCCTCTAATCCATTTAGTTAAACAAGTGCCTCAGTTTGGTCAACAGGATTGACATTGGCTAATCTTCTGGAATTTTGAGGATCACACAGATGCTTCAAGGTGGATAAAAATTCTTCAATATGTTCAGATTCTTTATAAATTGGACAGACTTTTCCCAGTCTTTGTTGTTGAAGGGAGATGGAATTCCAGGATGTGGCAGCTGTTCTTTCTAGCTGTCTAGGACTCAAGAGCTGCAGCTCACAAGTTTCTATCTGCTTCTGATGCGCTTCTTTCTCAGCTTGCAGCTGTTCCATGTGCCTTTTATGAGCTTCCTTGGCTCACTCCTCAGCTTCCTTCTCCATCTGAGTGATTGCTTGCTTATTTCTCCCCAAATCGACACTCTGCCATTTTTTCTTCATGCTCAAGATGCTGCAGTATCTGCCATCGTCTGCATTTGGATTGCTTCTTCTGCTGCCTTTTGGTCACATTCCATGAACAATCTCTCATTTCCTGATCCAAAATTTCCCCTGTAAACCTATATTCTTACCTTTACACAATTTTTTAAGTTCTTTTGTGTGGATAGTCTCATAGCATCCTGACTGACTTATGGCTAATCTCTAACCCTTAAAACTCTTAATATAAAATTTAAATTTTGCATAGCATGGAGTTTTGACCCAAAGTCCAATTGAGCTGTGGTCAATGTTTCCCTCTAATCTCTTCTATCCATGTGCAGATTTTTTCCATCCATGTGCAGAATAAATTTTTATGTGCACTGACGCATGTGCAAATGTGCATCACTAGGAGAAACAAAAAACCTAGCTGTCGGCACTCTGCTAATCATCTGGGTGGCATTTGAATCTCTCCTGAGTGGCTGCACAAGCACACAGCTTACAGGAACACTGCCTCTGGGCATAATTACCATCAGCCACTCCTAACAATTTAAGAGACCAGGAAGATCTTTCCTAGTTTACCTATCCCTTTGTCTCTGGATGCTCAGGAGTGAATAGAAGTGTACCACTAGCTGGGATCATTTGGGTCCTCAGTTCCAGTGCCACCTTCTGCTTCAGTTTACCAACCCAGCTAACCCTTACCTTTCCATTTCAAGGTCACCCATAGATTTATGAATGGCAGCAGTCAGATTTAGAAATCTTGTAAAATTCACTGCTAGGAAAATCTAAGAGCAACTCCAGCAGAACTAGAGCTATCTGCCTACAGATTCAGGAAAAAGGATGGCTTCACATGCCAAAGATTTTCTTCCAAAGTATTGCATATATTAATGGTCGAATCCAGTAGACCAAAACACAAACATTATTATTTTGCTAAGAGTGTTTGAAAGTTCTGGGACTGACTCAATTAGACTAGTGTTGTTTTGTGATGCTCAGAAAATAGTGAGGAAAATCTGACTAACATATGACAATTCTGAGGGTATCCTTTCTCCTTTAAAAAAGAAACATTATAGCATGTAATACAAGTGTCCAGATTATTAAAACTGAATAGAAAAGTGCTTCATTTATAGTTAAAATCTACCATAAGGGATATATTTCAGAGTGTGCATAGAGATACATGAGACTCTAGTTGGGGAGGTAATATTTATTGGATTAACTTCTGTTGGTGAAAGAGCTACCTGTCAGGAAAGTAGATCCAAGGGTGACAAAACTGACATCCTTGGCAACAATGAGACTATAATCTTCACTTTTATACCCTAAAATGCACACACCAATAACAGGACTTTAATCCCATTGAATTTACCACTGTGAAACTCATGAATGTCATCTTGAATCAAAAGACAAACCATGTGCACCGAAAGGAACTCTTAAATGAATGATTTTTGCTGGCAAGGCGTCAGTGTTTGGCCATTTTCTGTATTCTACTGATACACTATAAAGTGCTGAATGGAAACAAACGTGAATCAGAAATGCGACCAGAAAGAAAATCTGACTTGGCTGCTAGGAGCATCCCTGCACTGACTGTAGGTTCAGCCTGCTCCTCCCTCTCAGAGAGCATGGAGCAACTTCACCTGCTTTTGGGACACTGTTGTGTCAAACCAGTCAGCTATTTAGCCCTGCTTCATCTGGTTACATGCAGGAACTGTTCTCCAAATGAACTGGTAGGAGAAGTCTATAATTGGGCAGGGTCCCTTTTCTGGCTTTTGGATCCTGATTTCCTCCACCCAACTTCACTTACAGGGCCAGTAGTGCAGACCCACATACCTCTGAGAGTTCGTCTACACTGAAAGAAAGAAACCCCACAGTAGCAAGTATCAGAGCTCAGGCCAACTAATTCTGGCTTTCAGGGCTCACATAAGGAGGGGCGGGGGAATGGAACTATAGTGTAGACATTCCCATTTGCGCAGGAATCTGGGCACAAACCCTGTGAGCCTGGACTGCAGGGAAAGTGAGAGTATTTACACTGCTCTTTTCAGCCTGGCAGCATGAGCGTCAATCAGCTGACCTGGGCTCTGAGACCCACTGCCATGGTGGGTTTTGTTCCCCAGTGCAGATGCACTTTCACACCCTTCACACACAACTTCAATACTGTGAAGCAACTTCTCCTCTCCTCTTCCGCCCTCCCTGGCTCAAAATCTGCAATACAGTGCAATGTCACTGTCAATTTTCTGATGCTTAGTATTACTGTGGCTGAGTATCAATATGTAGATGACTCCAGGTAGATGGGTATAGCTGACCAATGCTGAATGATGGGGTGGGTTCCTGATTGCAGCTGACCATGGGTTGGTGTCTGGAGTGGATCAGTGAGGGCTGAATGGTTTTGGGGGGTGGGGGTGAAAAGTGGGAAAGAAGGAAGGGATATTTAGAAAAAAGAAGCAGTGGAAGGAAAGATAGGTTAGGGTCTAGAGTGGGAGGGAGAAATTGAAAATGTGAAGAAAAAACTGAGACTCCAATGAAGGGAAAGGGAAAGGAAAAGGAAGAGAGAAAGGAGGAAAGAGAGAGCAATAAACAATGAAAACAATCCTGAAAACACAAAGGTAGGCAACATAAGACAAAACAAAGTGGAGTTGAGAAAAGGAAGATGGAAGAAAAGCAAGGGAAATACAGAAAGTTAGACAGTAACTACAGGAATAATTTAATAGAAACCTCAATGACAAACTCTTGCAATAAAATTCACACGTGGTGTGGATATATAGGTGAAGTCTCCTTCATGTGCATGATTCTGTAAACTTTGCCAGAAAACCAAATAATAATATTGTAACCAGAACAGCTTATAGTGGAGAGGCACAAGCAGGGATAAACAAGTTTATCAAGATTATAACTGAATCAGGGAGGGAGAAATTTATCTTCTTCTGATGGAGTTGCTCCCCATTCCTGTCACTTTGATCCTTGCTCAAGAACTTTGACATTTCTGCCTATAGAAAACAGTAGCCTGCACCAAATCATAGGTATTCCCACAATATTGTCCCAGGAGAGAATAACCCTGGACATACATACAGAACATTTAGTTCTTATTCCTGAAAATTACTTAATATAGTCTGGGATGTGCAAGTCCAGTTTGGCTTGGTTTTCCAATACTTTTCAAAAAGTATTTGGTATGCAAGTCAAGAGTAAATATGTTCTTAAAACATCCTGCTCTTACAGTGGTCAACACTGGACAGCTGTCAGCAGCAAACAGTAAGTCATCCAATATGAAACTCTGCTGTCACACAAAGAACCCTCTACCTAAACCTTGACAAGGACCTCAGAGAATATTTATATGAAAAAGCACTTGACAGTATTCAAAAACATCAGGGAAATCCAAGAGTCTTGAAAGGAAAAGCCTTTCCATTTACGGTAATACCATTTTACATCATGTGGCCCCAATATCTGTACACGTAGTCTATGTGGAATCCTATTGATAAGTCTCAGTGTCAGTTAAAATATATCTGTCTACTTGCCATAGCTGTATAACAAGTTTCAAACTCAGTGCTTTGCAGAATGGTTTGCAATGTGATAATGAAAAAGCCCCATAAAATCAAAAATCCCATACACATTGGGATTTACACATTGTGTTTACACTATTTAACTTCATAAGACCAAAAATCCCATACACATTGTATTTACACTGACATTTAACCCCATATTTGAATAATCCTCCACACATTTAAGCCATGTCTAACCTACGCGGAAGATTGATGCTGCTGCAGTTGATCTTCTGGGGTTTGATTTAGCGGGTCTAGTCCAGACCCGCTAAATCAAACTCAGAGAGTGCCCCCATTGGTGCCAGTACTTCTGCTCCTTGTGAGGAATAAGGGCAGCCTGTGGGAACATTTGCTCCTGTTGGCCTCCCGCTGCAGATAAGTTCAAATCTAAATTTATTCATCTCTCTAAGATTAATCCTAACTGCATGCCTATCGTATCTTGTTCCTAATGATAATGAAGAGGGAGCAATATGCATTGATCTCTTAAAACAGTGAAATACATTTAATGGAATTTTGAAACCCAGCCGGGTGTTACACAGTAAACGTACATGCTACACAGTCTGTGATAATACTACTATGGATACTTATGTACCTGATGTTCCAGCTATCAGGCGAGATCTATTTCCAGGAAATACTCCTCACCTAATCTGTTCAAAGCATGAACTGCAGGGAACACTTTCTATTTTTCCATTTCACTCGGTTGGTGTAATTAATTGACACGGTATCACATTTGCAAGTATTAAGATTAATTTGAAAAATACTGACCAGCACAGCAATACACTATGTTGTACCAAATCCATTTTTGAACAGATTATGGAAAATAAGAATATGAAATAAAAAGGATAATGTTCTAACATTTTGTTGGATGACAAAATGCAGATAAACATAGACTATTCCTACTCTTACCACAGGCAACATGGACATTAATTGTAAATTTTACACATAGACTTATGATAGTACAGATTCCACCTGCAAAACAGGATTTAATAAAATTTTTTAAGAAAACAAGAGAAGTCAAAGGAAAACAAAATATAACAAGTAAACCAAACCTTAGACATGAGAGGAACGATCCATACTGATCCCCGTGCATCTTTGTTCTATAGTTGGTAACTGATCCATGGGATATACTAAAATATGAGTATAGTGAGGCACATAATGAGGCTACATTTTAGCTACATGACTGCAACATTCCCCCTATGCTGAGTCCGTTAAGATTGTCCAGAAAATAATAACTTTTTGGCTTGAATAAACTCAATTAGTCAACTCTTCCCTTGGCTTGCACACATTTGAAATATGAACCTTAAGTTGCAAAAAGTTAAACACGTGAAGATGCATGATTTTGTAAGTATCTAAGAAACATTTCCAGCAATGGAGAGGAGATAAAAAAGGAAGGTCTTGGGAGAACACTTTTATATCAGTTAAGAATTTGTAATATCAGAATTAAAGAACTTTCATGCTCAGAGGACAACTTAATTTTAAGACCTTATTAGAATGGTCACATTTTTCCTGACCTTTTGTTTTTACTATTCAATGTCATTGTTTTAAAACACTTCATATTCCTCTAAATATTTTCCTATGCTAAACTACAGCTCAGTCTGAAATTCCTCTTTCCTAGTTCTCACTCTCAGTATCTGTGATCTCTAGTTACTATGAAAAATGAGATCACAAGTTCCTCTGCAGAAGAAGCAGAGATTTCCAAGCACTGATCATTGAAAAATTACAACTCCTCCTCATAATTTACGAACCAAAAGCCCTTCAACAGAATTAACTGTGCAATATACATGGCAAAAGGTGACTGCAACCAACAAGTGCTGTTAAAGTCCATTACACCACAGCTTTGTCCCCAAATCCACTGAATCCTTCTAGAAGCCATGGGTGTCTTTTTAATGCATAACAAGGAAAGGAAATCATTTCAATCACTCCTTCATGAAGAGAAAAAATGGAGGCAAGACACAGCCACCTTTTCATCCCATTCTTGCTACTGGCCACAATAGCTCCCCACGAGACAACTAATTCCCTCGGTGAGAGATGTCACCCCACCACCCTTGCTCAGACGGTGAATTTCCAGCAATGTTCCTCTAGCAGTAGTGCTCCTCTCTCAATGCTAGTACAACTGTGCAACCACGAGATCGGACTGTGTTCAGATGGCCTGGTGGTAACAATGCCTGTACCTTTACATTTCTATTGTGAACCTGGGATGGAAGAGCTGAAAATTCTTACCATTAAGGGAGCCATTGCAATGACATGTACCTCATTTTTTGGAAAACGTTGTTCTTAACTCCTAGCTCTGTTCAATGGCAATTGATATAATTAAGACTGGCATTTTTAGGGTTAAACGTCAAGTACGGGAAAGAGCTGAAAAAGGAAATTCCCCAGCTTCTTAGTAATGAAAAGCTGAGGGTATACCTTCTGTGGTTGTCTGTGAGATGCTTTCACATCCATGTGTCAAGGGTTTTTCATACTGACAACTTGCAAATTTGAAATACAAAAATGCCCAAAGCGATATTTTAGTGGCTCAGGGAAACTCTTGTATGGGAAAAAGAATTCTAAAGTGAAACGTCTCTGGAAATCACACAGGGCCTGACCACGATACTCTAATTATGCTAATTGCTTCAATGCCCTTGCTTTATTTATGCTGAGCAGCTAAGATAAATAAAGGGAAATTGCTTTGGATCTAACTGTATTCATATCAGAATGCAAACTAGCCTGTGTTTGTTATGTGATTGCTGATCTGTTTACACTAAATTCTGCAGGTAATTGCAGTTTTGATTGCACATTTATTTCTAGCTGCACAGGTCCCAGGACTAGGTCTGTCTGTTTTTATAATTAAACCATTTTGTAATATCAAAACTCACTAAAGAGCAAAATGATGCTTTAAGAATTTACATATTTTATGCATTAAAGATAATACTTTGCTGCTCAGTGACAAAGGAAACATTCTGTTTGTCGCTAAAAAATGGACAGCATGTTCTGGATTTGAAGAAATTTGAGACATCTGTTCCAAGGCCTGTTCACCGAGTGGGACAGATGTCCTCCGCATCCCCGTAATCTGGTGTACAACACACACTTTTTGAACTTTCAGTTGTTACTTTCAGATGAGTAAAATGTTAACAGAATGAGTTGTGACTTTAGTGATTAACTACAGCATCTAAATTGTGTCCTGCATCTGAGCATAGGTCCAAGAATGCAAGCCTTTTCCTGCAAAGTCTTTGGGAAGAGCAAATGTAATATCTTTCATATACCCAGGTGCCTTCCATCTGAGCATTGAAACACACCTTGCACACATTAATTTAGCCTCACTACATTCCTGTGAGAGAAATAAGTTCACCGTTTTGCAGAGGAAGAAACTGAGGCACAAAGGCAGTTGAATGATTTGTCCAAACTCTCATAGGAAATCTGAGGCAAAGACAGGAATGGAAGAAAATTTTTCTGATTCCCAATCGTTTGCCTCAAGCACAAAATTATTATTATTATTTATACATCATCATAAGTATGTATGGCATGTTGCACACACTTAAGATGGCAGGTGCAGAGAAGTTGACAGTGTAGATTATGAACCATCCTTCTGCCCTTGCTAAAAAATTCAAGGTGAAGAAGTTTCTATTTTTATTTCAATGTATTTTGCACAGTCTGAAACAATCTGAAGTTCAACATTGGTTTCTTTTCCCTCCACATACAGGCATCAAATTTAATATTTTCTTCTATATCTTTGGGAAATGCATATTACTTTCATATTACGGGGAAGGAGGTGAGCCTTCTAATCTCAATTCTACAAATTTAGAGCTGTGTCATCTCTGTATTGCTTCTTCATCCATCATCAGATTCCACAATCAGTAATTCAGTCTGTCCCACTTAATGGAAGACTTAATATCAGTCTACACAGACTAACCTGGCAAGCTTCGTAGCTTGGATTACACTGCAGTACTATGCGTCGACAGATAATGCATTAGTAGACAACTGGTACCCTCAGATGCTTTGAGATAGCAGGCCAAAGGCTTTAAACCACCCAATAAGTGCAGAATTGCTCACAAATACACACCTTGTCATGGCTATTACAGAATGGCTCAAAAAACAAAAAATAGTTCTGTAGATGGTATCATGTAGATGGTGTCATGAGCTTTCATGGGCACAACCCACTTCGGAGCTGAACCCAGTGCCTATGAAAGCTCGTGATACTATCTACATGTTTTGTTAGTCTCTAAGGTGCTGCAGGACTATTTGTTGTTTTTTTTTAACTTTTTTCAGTTATAGACTAACACGGTTACCCTCTGAACCAAATGGCTCATTAATCTTTTTTAAAAACAGTTTTATTTGTGAAAACGGTATAAACTGTATCCTTCTATTATGAAAAGTAATTTCTGGCAAAATTATGAAAGTAATAGGGAACATTTGATACATCTCATTTCTGTAATACAGGTTGGACCCTCATGGGATGGCACTCTCAGGACCTGACTGATCCTGAACAAAGGAATTTGCTGGACCAGGGGAGATTCCCTCCCACTAGCCCCTCAGCCTGCTGACTCTCTCCGCCGCCAGCTCCACTTCTGGTCCAGCTGGGCCCTTGCTTCTGGCCTACCTGAATGGCTGACCTCAGCTAGCCTCCAGAACCCCACCACCAGTCAGGGCTGCCACGGGCTCCCAGACCTGCTGTCATGGGCTTCTGGCCTCAGCTGAGGCTGCTGGACGCCAGCCCACTGTCATCGGGCTTTCAACCCCAGGGCTCTGTAAGTGTTTGTTAATTATTTTTAGCCCTCGTTTTAAAAGTTTCCCCAGATATTTGTATCCTTTCCATGTTACTACTTATTTCTATGCATTATTCCCAGAAGCCCAGTTGTCCTTTCAGTACCAGTTTGCCACTGTCACTATCTTGCTATCCCCCCATGCCTTTCTGCCTTCTCTGCCCTCTTCCCTTTATAGCAGGCCCTATTTCCTTTATTGGTTGCAGCTGTGGGTGCCTGCTTCCATGACTGGCAGCTGCAATGGGTGGTAATCAACTTGCTTGATTGTAAACAAGAGGGACTCTCCTCCCCAGTCTGTTTATGTTCAGTATGGAAACTGTAGACCCCATTACAGTCACCAAGCAGCTAATTTTAACTCTCTTCTGAAGTCCAAAGTGCCTGGGAGGGCCACACAAGGCTGCCTAGCATTTGGAGGTGAGGGCAGCTTTAAAATGTCACTTCTCCTTGAACACATCACTCTCCCCCTCAGCTGCTTCTATTCACCTGTATCTCCACAGGGTTCTTTTTACAAATTATGAAGCAGAATTTGGGAAATTAAGAATATGTTATTTCATTAGCATTACCCATACTCGGACATCACATCCAGGCTTTAGCCCACAAAAAGATCAAAGATAGGTAGTGGAAAATTATCCATCTTTGGGTACATTGCCTTTACGTGAGAACTCAGATTTTTTCCCCTGTTGTTTGAATATTTTGCAGGCTGAAGAAGCAACCAAGAACTGCTGAAAGATGCTTATTGCTCCCCTGGTGACCAAAGAGGGAAGGGCCCTCAGAAAACTGAGAAGGATGGGAGCTCAAAGTGCCCTTAATTTTAGACTATAAAAAGGATTTTCTTGTAGTAAAAAAATTGTTGCTAAATACAACTCCTTATCAATTGAAAATGAAAAGCTGCTTTAGCTACCTCCCCAATTTTTGTTTCTCTATCTGCTTTGATCCTGACATTAATGAAAGGAGCAAGTCTCAACATCACACAGCTATTTGTAGGACTGGGTTGTTAGCTACCAAGAGCTGATGAGATGCTATTAGACACCTTAGTTTTACTGTAGGTATTTGAATTCACATAATTTCTCCCATAATGAGACACAGCTTCAGTGACATATTCATTTGTATTTTAATTTCTGCATATAAGAACATAAGAACGGCCATACTGGGTCAGACCAAGGGTCCATCTAGTTCAGTATCCTGTCCTCCAATGGTGGCCAATGCCAGATGCCCCAGAGGGAGTTAACAGAACAGGTAATCATTAAATGATCCCTCAACTGTCATCCATTTCCAGCTTCTGACAAACAGAGGCTAGGGACACCACCATTTCTATCCATCCTGGCTAATAGCTATTGATAGACCTAACCTCCATGAATTTATCTAGTTCTTTTTTGAAGCCTGTTAAAGTCCTGGTCTTCACAACCTCCTCTGGCAAGGAGTTCCACAGGTTGATTGTGCACTGCATGAAGAAAAATGTATTTGTTTGTTTTAAACTGCTACCTATTAATTTAATTTGGTGACCGCTAGTATAAGCATGAAAAATTGCCCATCCTAGATTCTATGTACACTTGAGAAATAACTAAAAACAAAAAAGAAAAAGGCAGCAGCAAACTAACAACTTTTCTATGCCCTAAAGAAGTCTGTGCACACAACTGAAATTTCTTCACATTTTATCCCACAAATAAAAATACCAACATTCAAATGAATGCAGCCAACATGCAGGTATGGACTGTACGGGTGCGTCTACACAGCAAAGTTATTTCAGAATAACGGCCATTATTCCAAAATAACTATGTGAGCATCTACACAGTAATAGCATTATTTCAAAATAATTTCAAAATAACAGGAGGCTTATTCCGACTTCCAGAAATCTTCTTCTACGAAGAATAACGCCTATTCCGAAATAGTTATTTTGGAATAGGGGCTGTGTAGATGCTCCACTTCTGCTATTTCGAAATAGCCCCTCACCAGGGCCATTCTTACTTATTCCTCCCCAGTACTTCCTGGGGCTCTAAATTGAAATAGCACATCCACATAAGGGAAGCTTGCATTGGACTAATTTTGAGGCTTCCCTGCAGTGTAGATGTGCTATTTTGAAATAAGCTATTTCAGAATAATTATTTCAGAATAGCTTATTCTGAAATAAATGTGCAGTGTAGACGTAGCCTAGGAGTCCCCAGATATACTCTGCTAGATTAAGGTCACTCTTATATACTGGAAGGTACGTGGCTACAAATGAATCCAAGATTTTGTCTTTCATGGAATCATAGAACTGAAAGGTACCTCTAGAGGCCATCAAGTCCAGTCTCCTGCACTCATGGCAGGACCAAGCACCATCTAGAACACTCCTGACAGGTGTTTGTTTAACCTGCTCTAAAAATCTTCACTGATAGAGATTCCACAATCGCCTTAGCCAATTTATTCACCTGAGGTAATATATCATTCAGCATGGCTCCAACAAACATAATTACCTATAAATTTCCCTTCTGGAACTAAGACAAGGTGAAAAGGTGGAGGTGACAGAGAAATTCTCTCTCCTGTCTATGGATATCTCCAAATATTATATTTACACTCTAACATGCAAGAGATGGGAGGTTGCTGTAATTGTAACAAAATGTTTCCTAGGAGGGATCTCACTGCATCCATGTTGAGTGATTCAGATACTGCTTGTGGAGACCTCTTCTGTACCTTGTAGCCGTATCCATAATCTCAGCGTAACGCAAAGCTCTGACATCAATCAAAATGTCTAAGTCTGAGGCTACTTGGATCTGGGGTTTTGGCTCAGCTCATTGTCAATTAAACCTTAATGTTTCAATAAAAGTCCAATTATTACAAATAACCCTTTTGTGTAATGCACTGGCTAAATGTGTAGCTACATCACTGCCCTCTTTGGGAGAGAATGATAGGCTTGCTCATCTGCATCAATGTATTGCCCTATTAAACTGATCTACAGAGCATACAAGCCTTAATATTATTACCTACAAGCAAAGGGGATTCTTTAACTCAAATAGCACAACCTGTGTTAATGGGTTTTTCCCCAGTGATGTGTGCATGTATGTGTGCCGCCCTCCTCCCAGTTTGGAGTAAGGGCCTTTCTGCAACAGCCAACAGAGTGTCTGAGGATTTTAGCCATGAGTTTTGTTTTTTAAGAGAAAGATGCAAAACCATAAATCTACGGCATCACACAGAGCTGAACTAGTCATTAGCTAGACCATAAAAAGACAACTTGGAAGGAATGCCACTGCCCCTACAATATGAGTTTCTAACACATGACAAAATAATACTGAAGTCATATTAAAAACTAGACTAAGTAGGTTTCAACCATTAAGGGGTAGTAAAGACTAAGCTGATCTAACCTTCTATCCAGTAGAAGACTGTGAAAAAACACACTGGATTTGAGAAGTCCTATCATGCTCTTCCAAAGAGGGCATCCATACAGGTATGCATTTAACCAATACATTGTGCAACAAAGTTACTTGTAATTACTGGCCAAAATATGATGTCCTACATAGAGCACAAATACAAGGCCTTTTCCCAGAAGAACAACACAGATGTTTAAGGGTCAGGTACTGCCTAATGCACAGCTGGGCAAAAAGTATCTCTGCGGTCTGCCCACATTAGAAACACACAGCAGAGACGGGCAATTTCAATTGCATTTTGAGCCTACCTAGACAATCTGAAGTCCTGTATTTGGCTCACGAGTAGTACATACACATTTTAATCTCATACAAAAGTTATGTAAACAAGACATTACTTGGATCAAACAAAGTGGTATTTGAGTTCTTGGCATGTTGCCAAGTGGCTCTTGGTTTTGCAAAATGTGGGTGCCCTTGCTATAATGGCTGTTCTAGCAGAAATACCCCCTTTATGAGTATTCATGCTATGTGAATTGGTATGGATTTAATAAATGAAGTCATTAAAAATGAACACATTATGGATACTCCACCTGTGGTCAGTATGGCAGTAGTTCTTTACTGAAGTATGTTTCACTTGGTACAGGTGATGTACAAAAACAGAGAATGAGAAATTTAGGCTTCATAAAAAGTGACTGAGTTTACAGATCTGAATTCTTCTGTTAGTTCTTCTTCTTCCAGTCAAGATACAGTGCAGTTTCTCTCATACTGATCCTAATATACCTCGGCCCCGAGATTTCCTACTGCCCTCTGGTGGAGTATAACAATATATGTCAGCTTCATGCTCATTTAGTCATGCATATCTTAAGTGAAGACTGACTATAATCGTATCTGTCACAATTATCCCATTTAAAGTCACATAAACCTGTCTTCTCCCATATTAAAAGACGATGTTTCATTTTGTCACATTTTGACTTTCATTCTTTTTGACTAAAAGATGATTACTATAGAATATGTATATATTTAGTTTTTAGGAAGAAAGAATCTCTTAATCCTGCTGTTCTTTAAATATTTTCTTTCAACATAAGAAGTGTTGTATATTTGTTCTACTTTTATTTAAAGTACTTATTTTTGCAACACATTTTGTGTGACATATTTACTACTAAGAAAGAAAGACAACTCTACCAGCTGCCTCCTCATAACAACAGACTGGGAATTTGGAATAATACAAAACATTTATTTTTGTCTCGCTTCTGCATACTGTATAAAACTGTATTAAGAAACCTTCACAGCCTGGAGACAGCTAATCTGAGAAATGAGAGGTTTTATACTGAGGAGTTAGAGAGATGAAGCTGGAATGTGTGTGTGTGTGGGAGCAGGCGTTGATGGGAATGGGGACAGGCAATCTGAAAGATCAGCCTCCAGCTAGAGTGGGTCAGAAGTGTGGGGAGGGAATCAAGACTGGAAGAACTAAGTGTCCAGGCAGAGAGTAGGTGGACAAGTCAAAGTAGTAGGATGGAGCAAAGCCATAGAGAATTCTGAAAATAAGAAAGGCCAAGTTGCAGACTGAGGATGCTAGCGATACTGTTTTGCTTCTTAGAGCAAAGGGTTGTATGGATGTAGCATTCCTGAGCCTCTTAAACATGAAATATGAGGGATTAAGGAAAAGATTATATAGAACCAAAATTACAATATTCATTATGCAAACTCTAGTTTGGAGGCGCCGGGTGCTCACAACAAAGTGCACAGGAGTGCCTCCCTGTCTTATTTGCACTTACTGACATACATCACCCCGTTACAACTATCCATTCAGAACCATTTGCTGAACTAAATTCTGACCAAGATCCCTGATGTGAAAGTTACTAAATTACTGATCCATCAAAATGAAGCTATTTCTTCTATTACATTTGCAGAATGCTTTCATATAGATTCAGTAACCAGGAGTATGAAATTTTCCTGATCTCATTGCCACTATCTGTACAGTGAGCCTCTGGAGTATTCAATCCACTGATCCTCCCTGACTAACAAGCTGTTTAATTCACCAATGGTTTCCTTCATTATTTTACAATTTCAGCTTGGAAAAGCTGAGTCCATGTTCTGAAATGACTTTTACAAGAACTAGTATAGTAGTACTATCATAAGAGCAGTTCTATACTTATAAAAAATTCAAAAATCCTTCTAAGAAATGCCTTTTTTATTTGAAAAATGCAACAAAGCCTGTATAAAGTAAAGATTGTTAAGAAAAAAGAAAAGGCTTTCACATAAAAAGATTTCATAGATTTATTTTTGTATATAAATGACTTAGAGATAGTGCAGGTTTATCTGCTGATAATTCTTGCCTGAGACCTACAGTACCTTTAAATGTAGCCTGGGTATAAGTGAAAGAAAATCATTTACACCTGATAGTTGTGAAAGGTCATGAGCAAGGGAATAAATTCTAGATATCGTAGATCTGGTTTTTTTGGAAGTGAGGGTTGGGCTTGTGCTGCAATCTTTCTTTCTTGTTATGTGAATGTGTATGTAAGCATATGTGTATACAAACACAAACACAAAACTATCAACTGACAAAAAGGGTTGTTTTAAACCTCCTCAAACTCACTGCCTTTCCTGTTTGTTTATTCTGCTTATTCTGTCTTCTCATCTCATTTCCTTTGGGTACACATCCTTCTCTGTTCTCTTTTCTCATGTTGGACTCCTTATTTTTTCAATTTCATAACCTCTCTTTCTGTCAAATAGCACAAAATACTCCACAGGTCCTAGAAAGACAGATATTAGATAATTCTCCAAAAGGTAGGTTTCTCAAGGGTATGTCTACACAGTGGGGCTAAAGTCGAATTAAGCTACGCAACTTCAGCTAAGTCAATTGCGTAGCTTAAGTCGAAATATCTTAACTCAGTTTTTAGCACTGACAACACAGCAGGAAATCAAAGGAATAACACTGTTCCTTCGACTTCCCTTACTCCTCATGAAATGAGGGTTACCATGAGTTGGAGTAAGTCCTCCAGCTCAACATTATGGATTGTAGTGTAGACAGGCACTTTGTTATTTTGGAATAATGTCAGTAGATTTACCCCTAAAGATCTCCCTTCAAATCCTCAATTACAATATGAGATAAGTGAGATGAGTTTAGTGATCTCATCCCAGTCTCATGTGGCTTATCATGACTGGGCACAATTAACAGTTATGACATGCCTAAGCAAAGCTGTGTGGGGAATATTTCTTAACCATTTCACGCCAATGTTATTACTTCATATCAATGGGCACTCATCACAATTTTTTGGATTTAGTTCTGAAGGAGCGTGAGCACTCCTGCCCAATTAATGTATTTGTCTAGAGATCAAATACCCATGCATCTGCTACCCTTGCTGAATGCTTTTAGCAGCCAAAATTCACTTAAACAAATGTGTTCTACTCCACATAACACCATAGTGTAATGCTACAGTCGTTTAAAGAGCAAAATTTCTTACCAACAGAGTTGTTCCTATCTGACTGCATCAAATTGAAGGTGAACTATGCACTATAGCTACACTATTTCAAATAAGGGATACTGCAAGGAAAACAAACCAAAATTACTGGAAACTGATTCCAGCTAGAGGGGTAATAATTATATTTTCCTGTAACTGAAACTCTGAAAATATCTGAACAAAAACTAATAGCACATCTCATACCAATTTCTGTTTAAATTCTCTTTTAAAAAATTGTATATTATAGGTTTTATAGATTTTATCATAAGACTGTGTCATATTGAGTGTCTGACTGAGACCAAAAGGTTTGTGTGTATATACACAGATGTTTGTGTATATATACTGCTTTAACAATGCATTATATTTGTGTGTGTGTGTGTGTGTGTGTGTGTGTGTGTGTGTGTGTGTGAGAGAGAGAGTGTGAGTGTGAGTGAGAGAGAGAGCGAAAGCAAGAGAGAGCCTTCTGTCGTAGTAAAAAATGCAGCAGAAGGTTTCAAAAAGTATGTTTTTATTATAAATTAATCAAATCAGTAAGTCAGGCTGGACAAGCTATCTTAGAAAATATAAATGTACAGAAAAATAACACCAGTAGCAAGAGGCAAATGTTTCTGTTTTGATTTATTCAGTATTTCAGAGATTTTTTTTTCTATGGGAACAATATGCAAGGCATTGAAAATTCAGATGGCATATCTTTTGTATGCTATAAAAATGTGCTGGTAACCTACAATACCCACATAGAAATACAATTCAATAAGGAACTCAGTTGGGAAGATGCCTCAACAGAACAACACAAACAAAATGGTCAATACAGCGATGATTTAGTTTACTTTTACAAGCAATTTTGATGCTGGAAATAAATAGGTCTTTGAAACTTATAAAATGAAACCAAGATAAACATAGATCCACATTTTTAATTCCTACACATATTTAATGTGACTTTTTAGCTGCTCATCGCCTCTGAATTATCCCTTCTATCAAACCTATCACTTGAGAAGTGTTACAGCACTTAGCCCTCAGGGCAAAGATAAGTCTTCACTATTGTCACATACAGTGCACATATGCAGCCCTATTATGCTGAATGGGAATACAGTACCTTGTAGAAACAGTACTGATTCCTGAAGAATATCCTGAGATGTTTATCAAGCTGTTAAAGGAGACATCAGTCTTTTGTCTGTATTGCCCTTGACACATCCTGAAGGAAAGTATCTTGAAATTCATTGTCTTCTGAAGAACCCTCAGACCTCTTAGGTCTAATGTAGGTTAAGTGCCCACAGATCTCACTAGAATGCAAAAGCACCTTGAAAACTACAGACTACTTACCAGAAATAATAAAATTCTAGCGCTAAATGTACAAGACCGTATACCTATAATGATACTCAAAGGCTACAAAAATACACATAGGCTATGCTTATACTGCGCTGTTTTGCGCAATAAATATGCAAATGAGGCAAAGCGTGGAACATTGCCACGCCTTATTTGCATAATTGATGAGTGGACGCTTTTTGCACAAGAGGCTTTTGCGCAAAAAGGAGCCATCTACACGGCTCTTTTTTGCGCAAAAACCCCCTCTTGTGCAAGAGCTGTTCTTCTGCATTTTTTCAGGAAGAACGGCTCTTGCATAAAAGCCTCTTGTGTAAAAAGTGGCCGTTTATTAATTATGCAAATGAGGCACGGCGATATTCCACGCTTCGCCTCATTTGCATATTTCTTGCGCAGTATAAACATAGCCATATTGACCTAAATCATAACTGAAAATTGGTACCAAACATTATCAAATGAACTAGCCACCTCAAAAAAGCGGGAGGGGAATTATCACATTATTATTGCTTATATCACTAAGGGTAAATTATTATCTATGCATTCAGTATTTGCTTACCAATTATCACACAGAAAACATAGCAAGTATCCTGTATGGCAGCATTCCCTTTTCTCTTTCACTTAGAGTACAACTATACAGCAAAATTATTTCAAAATAATTAATGTTATTTTGAAATGGACTTAGTCTGCGTCTACACAGCTGGCAGTTATTTCAACATAATGTCAAAATACTGTCAAGCTGGAGGACTTCTTACTCCAACTCGTGTAACCCTCATTGTACGAGGAGTAAGGGAAGTTGGGGGAAGAGTGCTCTATTTTGAAATAAGTGCTGTGTAGACGCTCCGAATTTCAAAATAAGATATTTCGAAATAATCTACGCAATTGATGTAGCTCCATTTGCGTAACTTATTTTGAGTTAAGCCCTGCTGTGTAGATCCACCCTCAGTAACTGTATTAACATCAGGCATTTAGTTACTCTGCAACATTAATATATGAAATAAACCCTTCTGTTGCAGAGTTAAAAATGCAGGTGGTTTCAAAAAAATTGTTTATATAAATAAGAAGAGTAGGCTAAGTGGAAATGTGTAAATGACAAAAAATTACCCTGTACATCAAAAGAAATAATTCCAGATTTTTCATTCCACCATAGTTAGAATTGAATTTAACTATTTCATAAACTATGTTTGATTCTTGAGCCCTAAAAAAATTACTTTGCATTCCTTTTGTTTGGTTTCCCTGCTGCCTTTTGCACTCCATACTATTCAATAGAACTTATATACATCGTAAGAATAAACACTCCTCATTTTGTATTTTTTTCCACAGGCAAATCACCATAAAATACAAGGCTTCTCTCTCTCATCAGAGGCTTTTGCCACACTGGGGGGGGGGCGCTCTGTGTGTGTGTGTGTGTGTGTGTGTGTGTGTGTGTGCGTGCGCCAATTTAGCTGCCAAAAGTTATGTTAACTTTTTTATGATTATTTTCTATTTTGTATATATTCCAACAGTTGACTGTGAAAAGGTTTCAGCGAAACCTTCAAAAAGTAAATAGGACGACAGTTATGATAACTACGCCACTGAACACTGACCATGAAATTGACTTTCATTCACTAAAACACATTTTAGCTTTTGTTCAAAATCTATTTTATAAAATGTTAGCATTTTGCAAATAAAGTCTTACTTGTATCTCATGTGTGAATTGCACTGGAATGAATATCAAGCCATTTTTCTGCCTATAAACACAGGTAGAATTATTCCCCTTAAACGTACTGAGCATCTAGACCAGAAAGGGAAATTCATCCCAGAGGAGAACAACATTTATACTGTTGTTGATCTCCCACTAGCACAAGGAAGTAGGGTGCCCATTGTGGAGAAAAGGAACTTTAAAATCTGGCCTTAAAAGAGCCCTACCAGTGGAGAACAGCAGTACATCTTTATTATACATGAAAATGTGCCAGTTGAATCAGTGCATCTCCCTTATGGCCAGTCTGCTCCTTTCCTTGTCAGTCCCATCACATTCTGGACCACATTAGTCTGAATTGAGTCCTCTGGGTCTTGCAAGTGGCAAGTGCTGGTGGATTTTCTTCTGTTGGAGCTTGCAGCTTGGCTTCCATCAGTAAGAACCAGAGGTATCCAGAGAGTGAATATGGTCCCTCAATAAGTTTCAGGTCTTAGTCTTTAATTATTTGTTACACTTGGAATTTAAAATAGTTTTCCAGTTAACATCACATATATTATAATGCCATCCCATGCAAATTATGAAAATTGGTATTTAGTTACACAGTATCTCAGCAAAGCTTCCCATGCAGAATATGATCAAACTACTGAGGAGGAGCATGAGGACTGGGAAAAGAGCACAGAACAAGTCATAAGAAGAAAGCACAAACGGCCAAAGAAAGCTGATTTATGGTGTGTTCGGAGAGTGTGTTTTTTTAAATTTTGGGAAGCGTAGTAAGCAAATCAGACTAGTACTTGTAGCTTGCACAATAGGCACTTATGAGTCAGATAATCTTACTTAACTAAGCCTTGGAAATATTACAGCGTATGCTTATTTATTTTGTAAGCAAGGTAAATGTACATATGAAAGTGAGGGTTTATAGCACTGTCTAGGGCCAGCCATCTTGGTGTAGGGGACAGACTTCTGACATAAGTCTGTCAATATACCTCAGTTCTGAGATGAAATACCCTGTTATTTCAATTATGAGAGTTTACTGAAGAGAGACAGTCAATAATGCTAGGTTGTATCAAATTGTGCAGGAAGTGTGTGATGTGGATAAATAGTGAAGAGATTAGCTGAGCCCACCAAATTTGTTTCACTTGTGACCTATCCAGATTTGAAACCAGCCCCTTATGGATATAATTTTATTAGAATGAACCATTCTTAAACAATGTCTCCATAGTGTTCCCTGATGCATGCATTCCATCAAGCCCAGGCATGTAGCTTTCTTTTTCTACCTGTGTTTTTTGTTGCACAAACACATTTCTTTTAGTCAGTAATATAATAGATTTTCTCATCAAGGCATGTAAAGATCTAGTATATGCCCCTCATGCATTGGTAACAGCAAAAGAAGATATTAAGGCAAAAATCACTGGAGGACCAGAAGTAGTATCTTGAGCAGTGCGAGCTTAAGATGACTATAATAAGAATTCTGTTACAGTAAAGCCTTGCCTACACTGGCCTAAAACTCCCTATGGTAGATCACACCATTTCAGCTTCACCAATGGCAGCAATGATGGAACTGCTAGAAAAGACAAGACAGCAGAAGGTTCTCAAACTTGGTCAGGATTCCAAAGTGGGAGGCCAGTGTTTGACTTGCTGGGGCCCAGGGCCAAAGCCAAAGTCTGAGCCCAACCGCGTAGAGACGAAGCTCTCTGCCCCAAAGCCCTGAATGGGGGGACAGCGTGCTAAGATTACATGCCCCTTGCCCATTCCAGAAGCCCTTTGGAAGCTTTACCTCACCCAGTGTAGCAAGTCTTGGGCAGGCTCGGGCTTCCGTTCCCGCTCCTAGGGTCATGTAGTAATTTTTGTTGTCAGAAGGAGATCACAGTGCAATGAACTTTGAGAATCACTGTGCTAGTAGTTTTTCCACTTGTCATTTAGACTTTCTTTGAAAAGAGTTAGAAAACATATTGCTACATTGTGGAAGTGGCTAGACAAAATCTGGACCCATATAATTACAAACCCACTGAAAACCCTCTGAGTGCTCAAAACATGCTATATAACCATTGTGGAAAAGGAGAAGGGTTGGCCAAGGTCATTAATAATAAGTGTATCTGAGGCCTGGTCTGACATGAGCAATTAACACACAATAGGAGGTCTTATTTCTTGCAAGATAGAATTAGGGAAGCAAACAGATCATTAGGCTGAAAACATAACATTTGTGCTAAGTAAAATAAATAAGCCAGCGGGCTAAAAAACAGAATGTCTGAGCCAGCCAAGATAAGAGGGAGAACACCCACTGGACCATTTTCTAACAATGAACAAGATAATTTAGGAATGTAGAGATGAAGTAAAAAGTAGGTGGAAAGTGGACAATACATGGACAGAACATGCTGTGCAGGAGTTGGCTCCTGCAAAGTAATTATACTAATCCCAAAATGTATGATACAATCCCTAAAATGTGTAGTAAATACAATGTAACATATAAATGTAAATAAAGGAAGAGGTTTTCAGTGTAATTTTGGATGTGTGGTACCAGTGGTAGGCAACCTGCAGCATATTAGAGTTCTATGTTTGGCCCACAAGACATTTTGTTTAACTTTGCCCATGAGCAGAGTTGATAGATTCTTCTGGCTCCTGTCCACATCATTTTTTTCCTACCAGTATTACTAAAGTGACATGCACATAAATTAAGAGCATATTCACTGTGCACAACACTGACTGAGAGCGCCACGTGCTCTCTCTGCATGCAAAGCGCTGCTACAGTTCAATCAGCACACCTCTGCAAATTCTAGGGTACACAAGTGCAGTTAGCAAAATTACCCTATCCTGGAAGAACATCTTGGTTATGACAATTTTGCAACCCAGTGAGATGACAGAGGGCCACTCATGCAGCCCATTTTCTAGCCTAAATTGCCCATCGCTGCCCTAAACCAATCCCTGATTTAGCCTGATTAATTCAGCCTAAGTTTGCTGTGCACCAAATAAAGGAACCTGAGCGATGAAATCTGAAGTCAAACTGAGTATTTTGGATCTCAGATAACTTGATACAGAACAGGACAAGGTGTTTTGGATTAGCCGTGTGAAAAAGGTCTCAGAGTCAATCCCAACAATAAGCACTTTTCTAACAAAATATTGTGTTGAAATTGTCAATGCCCATACAAAATAGGCAGTATGTAGGTTAAGATTTTCATCCAATACGGTGGTTTCAACCAGTAGTCCAGAGCCTTCTGGGAGACAGGGGTGGGTAAGCATACTTCAGAGGGTCTGCCAATTAGGGATGTTAAAATGGTTAACCAGTTAAATGATACCACTTAACTGGTTAACTGTTTTAACCCAGGTCCCACTGTGGCTGCTCTTGCCCTGCTTGGCTGGCCACTGCTGGAGTTAACTGTCAAGGGCAGGTTAACTGGTGAGCATAATGGTAAGCATGAGGCTTCCCAGTATGCTTACCATTTAACCCCTACTGCCAAGCATGCCTGATGTCAGACTAGCTAGGGCCCAGGCAGAAAGTGAAAGCCCCGAGTCCCACCACCAGGTGCTGAAGCCAAAGCCTGAGCAACTTAGCTTTGAAGTGCCCGCTGTGGCATGAGATAATCACCTTCTTTGCTGTCCCCTAATGCCAGCCGTGGCTTTTGTATGCAGAAAAAAGGTTGTTGTGGCACAGCTGGGCCATGGAGTGTTTAGAACATGTAAGGGAAGCTTCAGAAAGAAGAAAGTTGAGAATCCCTGCAATGCACCCAAACCTCATAATATGAATGGCACTCAAAATGAAGAGCTGACTTGACTCATTCACGACTTCATCCTTCTCCAGAGTGCTTTAGAGAGTCTAAACCTGTAGCTTAAACCACCAGTTCTCTCCAGTCAAGATTTTTGGTAGCATCACTATAGTTTTTATATAACAAATATTATCTCATGTGACTAGGTACCAAACTTTTACACAATATTTATAATGTAATCTGGATATGTATGTGAAAATCATATGATGATAACAGTAGGGACAATATTACATTTTCATATGGAATAAAAACATTGTAGAAAGAAAAATATTTGACATTCTATAAAATAAATCGCCCAAATTACCTACATTTTAAACACCTATACAGTATTTTGACAGACTTGCAAAAGCTCTACATAATAATTTGAGAAGGAATGATTGGCATGAAGAAGTTTATACGCAGTGCTTATTCCTCATTCATTGTGATAGGTAAAATACTGGAGGTTAGCAGCTATTGGAACAAGGGTGGGCAAAATATGGCCCACAGCCCTGTGGGAGCCTTGAGCAGGTTCCCTGCCTTCTCCGCCCCCACATGCTGCTCAAAGTGGTTGGCTGCAGGAGTCCTGTGCTTCTCTGAGCACTGCTGCATGCTGGAGGGGAGAAAGAAGCTTCGCACCCTGTTCCTGCCCCAACACAATTTCACAGCCCCCTATTGGCTGAAAACTGGCCAATGGGAGCTGCATGGGACATATTTGCAGGACAGGCAGCACACGAGGGCTTGCGGTGCTCAGAGACACACATGGCCCCCCACAGCTTGCTGTTTTGAGCAGCATGCAGCAATGTGGAAGACAGGGAAGCCTGAGGGAACTGCTGGGCTTCTGGCCAGGAGCTGCCTAGGTAAGCACCTCCAGACCAGAGCTTGCCTCTGGCACCCCAGTCCTTCTCTCCCCCAAACCCTCAATAACTCTGTACCCCAATCTTCTGCCCCAATTCACAACCCAAATCCCTGTACCCCTCCTACACCCTGTAGCCCAATCTTCTGCCCCAGGTCACAACCCAAATCCCTGTACCCCTCCTCTACCCTGACCTCAGGTCACAAACCCCTCCCAGACCCTGCACCCTTTCTCCAGCCCAGAATCTTCTCCTGCACTCATATCCTCTCCCAGACTCTGCACCCCAATTCTTTGCCCCAGATCACAGCCAAACCCCCTGCACCACCACCCCAGGTTCAGACCCTGAACCCCTTACTACACCCCTCCCCTTCAGGTCAGAATCCTCTCCTACGCCCATACCCACACCCACTCCTAGTCCCTGCATCCCCTCCTGCTCCAGCTCACAACCCTCCCCTTCACCCAAACGCCCTTCCAGAACATACAACCTCTCCTGCACCCCAGTTTGCACCCAAGCTCCTTCCTGCACCCATCCTCTATCCCAGATCCCACATCTTCTCCGTTAATATCAGTGCAACCCTTGATCATTTACCAAATCCTTTGAGTGCTCCCCACCCATCAAAAATTATTGCCCAGCCCTGTATTGGAATATGGTTCCTTCATTTATCAGGAGGTTGCCTGTATAACCTGATCAGCAGGAGGTCATAGTAGCATCCTCTAGCAGAGGTTCCCAAATTGGGGCATGGACCCCCTAAGGGGACATGGAATGTTTGAGGGGGCAGAGATGACCAGTACTTGCCGATAGTGAGTGTAAAGGGCAGCTGCCTTCAGTGTTACTGAGCATGCTCAGTATAAGCCAAGCAGTAAGTTAGCGGGAGAGTCGTGACCTCACATACCTTCCCACTACGCATCATCTCTGTGGGGAGCATGAGAAGCTTTAGGGAAAAAAATACCTTACTGCCCACATTTTACCCACAACAGTGAATAATTAGCACAATGGAGTCCTCCAGACATATCAGGTCCTCAGAAAGCACTATGCATTTAACTGTAGATGGCACTGTGCATTTTGACAGATTTCAGTTAAGCTTGCACAGCATTAGTCAGAGTTTTTGCCATCCATATATTAATCCATTTGCTACCACGTGGGGTGAACATTTAATTGTCAGTATCAACCACAACTGCAGTTTTGCTTTTCCTCTTATTACAATGGACCTCTGGATCTGTTTGAATCAATGCCTTGCTGTTTTTAATTTTTAGCGAGAGGTGTGTTCTTTTTTAAATGATTGGCATGCTGTATGTCCTTGTGTAGCAGAGAGCGAGGTACTAAACTACTACAGACAGAAAGAAGGGGGATGTGAGCAAATAAGTTTGAGAATCACTGCCCTATTCCATCTAAAGGAAACCTTTAGTAATTTTTAATTACCAAGGATCTACCAGCTCTTTCCTCATCAATCTCATTCAGTATTTTAGCTTCCCTATTGATTAAATGTCAGTTTTTAAATGGTCAGTGACTAAAACTAATCAAACCTGTTGAAAGCAAGCAAAAGTGATCACACTAATGAGCAGTTGTTATGTTATTTACAATGTAAATGATTCTGTTCTTGCATCAATCCTCAAATTAAAAAAGGGAGGGTGGGGAGGAGGACAGAAATAACCAATGATTAAACTAAATGTAATGCAGTGAAATAGACATGAAGACCCTATTCATTTGTGAAGTATTTTGAAATCAAAACTGAGCCATACTTATCAATATAACAAATGCTACGCAGTAAGGGGAATTCTGTTATACAGCATATCTGAACATTTTTGTGACTTCTCCATGAGGAAAATAAAACAAATGGTTAGATACAGCATGTCAAATCTCACACCAATTATCCACTTTATACAAGCTAAAAATATTCTGGATAAGGCTAGGTGGGTCAACAATTTGCCAGAGCATTAGCTCATGTAGACGGTTCCAGCTCATTAAACTCTGCTTCTTACATACTTAAGTGACTTCTTGAACATCAGAAGGCTGTCCAAGATGAAAAAACACCTACAAAATAGTCAAGGAAGATCCCACTCTGATCATTTACCACGAGCCAATTGCTATCTTTAGCAATTGCATGGGAGCTCACACCTATCATATATCAAACAGAAACTGATCAAATACCTGTATCTGCTCTTCCCTTGCAAGTTAGAACTGAGGTTTGAAAGGGCTTTCACAACTCCAGAGTCAAGGAATGATACATTTCCTCTTCCTTGTTCGCTGACCCCATAATTCCTCTAAATAGCAGCTAGTCACAGAAAACAATATCCCTTTACTATTTTGAATTGCTAAAATATTTCTCATTGTATGATACTAGTTTACACCAAAGGAATTTCAATTTTAAGATCCTGGAGTTACATCAGTATAAAAGATGGAACAAAGTGGAACCTGTGCCACTGAAATCAGTGGAAGTTTTGCCATTAAATTGTATTGGGAGCAAGATCTGACCCAAAGGGGGAAATCAGGCCTGGTGTATTACAAGTAAAGTGAATCTTGTCAATATGCTGGGATTTCTATGAGAACAACTATATCGTTTTTCTTGATAAACATAAGGGTTATACTACTGTGTGTGTGTGGGGGGGGGTGTTATTCACATATATAGAACGCTGATTACTTGGATATTTTACAGTCACAGATACATTAATAGGAGGAAAATTAAGGGGGAATCAGATCTGAGATTAGGTTCTATTCACAGCTCTGCCAATGCCTCACTGTTGGTCTTAGGACCACATCACAGCTCAGTTTTCCCTTATGTAAAACAGAGATATTTAGATTATTTCATACCACTGTCAATGGGACTTTTGCCATTGACTTTATAGGGACGAGGGACTTCACCAGTGTTCCTGCTAAGCTGTGCACTTTGGTAGCCATCCAGGAGAGATTCAGTTGATGCCCAGCTGATTAGCAGAGGACCCACAACCACCCACAGTCAGCAACACGTGTTTCCATTGGTGGTGCACATTTACACATGCCTCAGCTCACATACAATTTATTCCACACATGGATGGAAAAAATTAGAGGGAACATTGGATTCCACCCCTAATCTTTGGGAATTTTATTTGAATTGAACTTTTGAACACAATGGTCACTGATCTAGTAAGTAATCGGTTTTTGTTCTGTTTTCTTCTATTGCAGCTGTGCATAGAAAAGCTAACACGCTATGCTGCTATTTGTCTAGCTATTTTATCTTCTGTCATAGAGCCTTAGAAGTCCTATGGAACTTATAATGTAAATATTGTATTGTCCTCCACTTTTCTTGTAAGGTATTGATGTGCCTGAGCAGTCCCTCACAGTCCACTGATTTCTACAAAGAGTAATGGAATTAGATCTCCAACAGAGTTCTCATTCAATAAGTCTGCACTTGTCTCGACCTCTTTGGTACAGTAAGCTTACCCTGGAATTATTTGCACTCTTCTGTGCAGCAAAAGAGCCTCTGTGTAAATTCTTGTATGTACATGACGCAATTCTGCACATTCACTGTACTTTGACATTAACCTTGTCTTACACTGTTTTCATCCCATTCTCCTCAAACCAATATCTTGTCAACAATTAATGGGATGTTTGGACACTAATCTGCCTTTTTGATAGTCAAGAAGTTCAGCTCCTAGCTATTCAATGTTTACTTTAAAATGTATACATGTATGAATGATCTCTACTACCTCACAGCTATAAGAAGAGATGATATTTTGTTTACAATTAAATGGCAATTAACTCCAACTGGGTTATTTAATGAAGCAAGCCTCTTATAAATGTAATGCTAACACAGCCAGGAATTTCTCCCCTGGTTTTGCCATACAGTGGACAATGGATGGCAAAGCTGAACATACAAAACTCCCCTCTCTGAAGAAATAATAACACCATTATTTGCTATGGAAGCTAGAAGGTTTAAGGTAAACTTTAGTAAACTTTTCCACAGTGAGCTGAGTGCTCATATGGAAGATCAGACTGGCATCATTTTCTGTTCCCTGTAGGAATGGGTACTCACTACTGCTCTGGAAAAAGGAAAAAAAAAAAACATTCACTAAACAGAAAAGGTGCATGGAGGGTTGGGTGTGGAGGGGAACAAGAGCAACTGAAAAGTGCTTAAAAATAAACATTAACTGAATTGTACCGCTTAATATTTAACAAATATAGAGTATGTCAAGTTTAACTGAAAGCATTTTTTTTAAATTGCTCTTGCCCTCTGAAGTAACCATTTGTTTCATTACATTTTCGAGATATTTTTTCTCTTCAGTTTCTCAATTTCTCTCTCTTCAGTTCACTTTTTGGGAAAGCTTCTAGGGCTTTGTCTCCTCCCATCCACAGACAGGAGGGGCATTCGAGGAGGAGAAATTTGAGAAAGGATGGGTTGGTTACAAGATTCACACTCCTCTCCCAAGAGCAAGCCTCTTACTGGCAAGTTGTATGTAGGTCAGGGCTGCTCCTCATCAAGAGACTTGGGGGTGAACTCTGTTCCACAACAGTAGCTCCTGGCAGGGGGAGCTACAGTTCTAAATTTTGGCTGACTTCTGGCAGGCACAAACTTCCCCATTGCCAATGCCAGACTTCACTGATGACACCCATTGTGGCAAAGAGCATATTTAATTTACACACTCATCACGTAATTCTGTATGTGACCTCAGCTTATTAAACAATTTGCATATTAACAAATAATTTGCATATGGCTATTTTTATCTTAAAATTAATGTACCATGTCCCAATATTGGGATTAGAACATAGCCCTGTAGTTCTGGCTGGGGGAGTGTGAGAAAATTCTGTTTGTGGTGAAGTTTGCTGGAATACTAAGGGAGCTGGAGGCCATTAAAGGGGCTGAATGGAAAAGTTATCTGGGAGAAGCTTGGCTGTAGCAAAAGAAATGTGTGTTTGTGAAGGTGTCTGGATAGAAGCTGAGAGTAACTGAAGTTTGTCAGGGGTTATCTGGGTGGAAGCTGCCAGCAGCTAAGAGTTTTCAGGAGTGCACCTGGAAGAGGTAGGTGGGCTGTGGGCTGCTTACAAGATGGTTGGAGCTTGGGGCCAGTTATAAGCTCTCTTAGCGTGTATCCCTGACATCATTGCCTTTGCTTGCTGCTGCACCTACCTCTTGCCTGCTCCTTCTCGGCTTAGATCCAGCAGAGGCAGCAACAAGACAGAAGTTTGTGTGTCTGTCTATTCAGCCATGAGCTGCAACTACAGACCATGACACTGAGACTGGGCTGTGAGAATGTGGGAGAAGGCCACCAGCATGTGTGTTATGTCAGATGTGTGACAATTGTGTAGGTTTGTAATTTAACAAATATTAAACAATGGGATTTACTTACTATTATTTCCTATACATACCCACAGTAGGTGTTTATTGATGTGAGACAGAGAAGATTAACATAAGAAAGTACAATAAAATGAATGAGTGCAATGAAAGGTATTTTTGGTATTCACTGGACAAAGAAGGTCATGGATAGGGAAGGAGTTTTCAAAACAGAACCGGACAATTACAAACTTGTGAGGCACATCACCAGAATGAGCAAAACTGAATGACAAGACATGGAATGGAATCTCAGATGTAGAGGAAAGCTTAAAATACTTGTTACCACCTAGAAGGTAATAAAAAGTGAGAGAAAAGTCTGTTTTTTCTTAACAAGAAATAGAGCTGCAATCAAACATCAGGGCAGAGGTACTATGGCTGTCTTATGCATTCAATGGACAAAAAAAGTTAACGAGTGCAGCTACACAGCCCCTTACCTCGAAATAAGCTATGCAATTTGTGCTATGCAAATTGTGTAGCTATTTCAAAATTTAGTGCTGTCTACACAGTGCTAAATTTCAAAATAAAGCGCAATTCCAACAAGTCCCTTAACCCTTGTGGATTGAGGGTTACAAGGATGCTGGAATAGTGTGCCCCTTATTTCAAAATATATTTTGAAACAACGAATGTGTTTAAAGACACGGAATTGCTATTTCGGGATACTTTCCAGTATCCCAAAATAGAATTGCTATTTCGGGATACTTTCTAGTATCCCGAAATAGCCCCACTGTCTAGACGTAGCCAAAGAGTCCATATTTCATGAGCAAATGAAAAGACTTAAATTTCTCAAGCTCTATTTGTTTTCACTTCCAGCTGTCATTTTAATCCTCCTGAAGGACAGCAATCTCAACATCTTCCTTTGCTTATTGTTGCATGAGTATTTCTTTATTAGGGCCACAGAGAGAAAACAAATCACGGAGACAGGCATGATGCTCTTTCGCCTCACAAGCAACAAAAAGGTTTGGAAATGTCAGCCTGTGTTCTGAGGTTCTATAATTTGGTGCCAGATATTCTACTGATTACAACATCCTAAAATCCTAGGAAATAACAGTAATATCACTTGGAATCACTCGCTCCTTAAAATTCTATACTGAAGCACCAAAATGTATACTTTAAAAGTTCTCTCATGATACCATTAGAACGTTTCTCATTTTCAATGAGCTAATTTAACGCTTCCAAATGCAAGAATTATATTTAACCTGGGTAAAAACTGCCATACCTGGGAAAGACAGGAGATGAAATATTCCTTATTTTTATTTGTACAACATATTCTAGCTACTGTGGAGAGTGTATATGTGGTTACTAACAAACTATGCCAAAATTACATGAAAGACTCAAAATTATTGAAAGGATCGAAACAAAGTCTTGCATAGTCATTGTCAAAGTAAAGTTAGAATTACAGTAGCTTTTCACACCCTAGTTCTAAAATTAATGATGAGTGAAAACCCCACTACAATGAGACATTTTCTATAGCAGAAGTAATTTCCTCTTATGCTCTTTTCCTGGCTATTTAGATAGGAACAATTGGGGATTATACTATTACTGAAGGTCAAGGCTGAATCAGAATTTATTTTGATGCATGTTCTGATTATATATATATATATATATATATATATATATTCAGCATAACAAGGGTTATGAAATAATATCAGGTTGGAAATGGAGAGATTTTAATTTGATTTTTTTAGATTTTATTATTTTAAAGTATGTTGGCTGGCAATCCTGAACTACAGTCCAGACACTTTTAATTTAATTGTACTAACTGATTTGTAACTGGCCCGCCAAAACTCCATTTGTGTGATAACATAGTACATATGGGTACCTATCGGATATGGAAATTAATCCCACTTCTGTGGAGAAACCGTTTAATAACTCATATGTTATTTTATCTTTTGAGTTATCAGTGGGCTTTCCTCCAGAATTTTCTAGGGAATATGTCCTTGGAGTTTCAAAGGAAAAAGATTGTAGTTGGACTCTAGGAATTTGTGATCTCAAGACAATTTTGAGCTTAGCTTTGCCTATTGCCAGGCATATCGCCTGGCCAATAGCAGGCTGAATATGGCTACATGATTCTGCTTCAACCAATTAAACCATGTTTTACTCTTTTGTGTACCATGACCAGTGGAACTGCAGTCAGAAGGCCAATACTCCCAAGAAGGACTCCTATTGAAGGGCACCAGCACCATAGACAAGGGATCACAGGTAGTTTTGCTGAAAGCAATGCAGCCAGAATAGTGCACAGAGTTTTAATAAAGTTTGACTTGCTCAATGTAACCTGAATTCAGCTTCACACTTTTGAACAAAACATTCTGAATGCTCATTGCCTATACAGGAAGCCCTACAATGACTGCCTGCTAACTCCCCTGCCCTCCCAGTCCCTTTCAGAACCTTTTTCCCTCCCTACCATCCTACAATTTTAAACAGACAAGTGAACACAAACCCCTTCCCATTTCTCCTTACCTCCCTCTCACTCTACATCCCACTTTCCATAGCACACATGGATCAGTAGGCATTATGGTGCCATATAGAGTCAGAGGCATTTCTGAAGCAACCATGACCAATTGGAATAGAAAGCCTCCTTATAAGAAGGAACGGGAGCAGATTTTCACACAGTTAGTCAGAAGGCCTGAGACTGAGTCACTATGAGATCCACTGTACCCTAGAAAAAGGCAAGGATCTTGAGTTGTGGAGCTCAAATGGGATTGCTATAGCCTACCTCCCAGCGTATCTCAGCCTTGATTATAAGAGTGGACTATCATAGCCGATGAAATCCTGTTTCCAACGAGTCAATGACGGGTCAAGGAAAGCACTGGGTGGGTAGAACAGAAGGTAGAAGGGAGGAAACCAAGGTAGAAGGGAAATTGTTAGGAAGTTAATCTCATAGGAGGAAGTAATAGGTGGACTGTGAAGTGAGAAGAAAGAAATGTTCTTCTCTATCAATCTTCTAATGTGTATAAAATAAAATATGTATGAACTGGAGTCATCGGTTTACAGTTTACTGTGAAACCCATTACTCCTCAGGTTCAAAGAATGAACTCCAGATGTGAATACTACCTTCTGCCTGTAAGTTTGATGCTAAGTCTACAATGACAAGTTACAGTGCAGTTAATCAGTTCCCAGCTCTGTAACTCCCAAGAGTTCACACTACTAGCTCTGTGGTTGCTATGAGCTCGGTAAACCACCTCGACAAGAAGAGTAGAACTTGTTGTGCTCTGGATACAGCTCTGGGGTGCCAGTGTGAATGCCATGGTGTACTACAGTGCTGTGACAAGTCTCTGGCATCGATCCCACAGGTTGCACCTCTCAGGTCATTGGTTTGAACTCTACTGCCACCCCTGCAGGTGACCAACCTTCACCCCTTACTCTTCGCATTCCAGTGAAATTTTAAAAGCTCTTTTTCTGTTTGCTTTGGGATGCAAGGTGTGCTCTTAGCACATCTTTCCAGGTGAACACCCATGCTCCACACACCAGGAGATCCCCTACATGGAGCGATGCTGAGGTGCTGGACCTCATCCATATTTGGGGAGAGGAGACAGTCGAGTCTCAGCTGGGCTCCAACCATAGAAATTATGATACATACAGGTAGATCTCTAGGTGCATGACCAAAAGAGACTATGACCAAGATGCACTGCAATGCAGGGTTAAAGTGTAGGAGCTGTGAAATGCTTACCACAAGGCATGGGAGGCAAACCACCACTTGGGTGCAGCATCGACAACCTACCAATTCTACAAAGAGCTGGATGAAATACTTGGGGATGACTCCACCTCAGCTCTGAAGACCCCTGTGGATACTTTGGGGCCTTGCAGGCATCCCACAGTGGACTGAACCAGGAGGAGGAAATCTTGGATGAAGGTGCTGAGGGGGAGAGGGACCAGATCCAGAGGATGGTTTAGCCTCCACAGAGGCATGCAGTCAGGAGCTATTTTCTACCCTGGAGGAGGCTCTTCAGTTACATGAGCTGGAGGTCAGTGAAGCACAAATAGCACAGGATTCACCTGGTAAGTGGCTTTGATTTCTGGAAGCACTGAAGCTAGTTGTTGGGGGAGGGAAGGTTTCAGAAAGCAGGCTTGAGTCTGTGTGGTGCTAGTACTGACACGGCTAGTCAGAAGCGAAATGGAGTGTTGGACTCACTTCTTGGTAATCAGCCTCACAGATCTCATCAAAAGTGTCATGGAAATACTGGTCTATTTGCCTCTGCAGATTCCATAGCAGTGCTCATGTGTTCGCTGACCCATTGGGGTAACATTCCCACATCTCTGTGCTGTGGGGTGGATGGGCCATTGCTGCAAACAGGCAAGCTGCATAAGGTCCAGGATGGAAGCTGCTGTCTTGCAGAAGATCCCCCTTCTTGTTTCCCTTCTCACCCTCAGCAGTGAAGTATGTTCTAGGATTACCACAGTCTGTGGAAAATGGTGTGGACATTACTGATTATAGGGCTCTCCCTGCAGTGTTGGCTCTCTCCAAGACACACCTGCCCAGACTACAATAAGGCCCTGCCCCAATGGTTAACTCACCATTTTGGGGGCCTTGTATCTTACATGTGCTCACCTTGGGACAGCCAGTCAGTAATAAGTATGTGAACAGCACTTATATTTAAACTGGGTTGTGTCAGTGCTTTGTCTAGTATTAACAATGGTCTCTCTGCAAAATGTAGCATTTTAGCATCACAGCTTTAACCTTGGGATCCCAGCCTTCCTTTTTATCACCTACTGAATGCCTGCACAGGGAAAGAAAGTGTCCTTGGAGAAGTCAAGATGACTTGACACGTGAGGTTATGCTTCAGGCTGCTGCTGACAAAAAAGAACTGAAGGAGTGGCGGGACAATGAGAGGAGGGAGTGGAAGGAGAACACTGAGTGCTTGAATGAAGCCATGGAGCAGCTCTTAAATATTATGCAGTGCCAAGCTGACATACTTGAGGTGCAGTTAGCACTTCAGACAGAGCAGTTCCAAGAACATTCTCCTCTGTGGCTGGTGTCCCAAAACCGTTTTCCGTGTACCACCCCCACCTCTCACCACCAATACATTTTGGCCACCATCCTGTTCCTAGTCAGCACACGCTGCACTCCACACCTGCCTCTCTACCATCCAGCCCTGCAGACTCCCACAGGCACCTATGCACTCAACCCCCACCCTTGAAGTTTAGCCCTCCTGAACTGCAGCACCCGTTGCACAGCACAACAGACGGCTTGTCTGCATATGATACCTGGACATACAAGAAATCTGTAAACATGTCAGGGCCTCGCCTCCTCCCTTGCCCTCTTCCTCCCACAAAGTGCAAATGTGTCATGCTGCGAGCGTGTAGTCTACATTTGTCGTTTTTAATAAATGAAATTCGTGGGCTTGAAAGCTACCTTTATTCCATTACATGAAAGCGAGCAAGCATAGCCCAACAAAGCGACAGGCACTTCTGTATCATACGGACCAATCAGAGAAATCTAGTAGCGCTGCAGCCACTGCCCTCCTGTGCATGGCAACAAATATTACTGTCTTTCAGTGTCTCACTGCTGCTTCAGGGTTTCCCTGATATTTATGGCCCCCCACTGTTCTTTTTTAATAGCCAATGCCTCAGGCTGTTCAAACTCAAGCTCCAGGCACTGAGCTTTAGGGGTCCAGTACCAAGTGAAGCTTTCACCCTTTCCTTCACAAATATTATGGTATAGTAGTACATGGCTATATAGGGATGCCGTCACTGGCCAGGTCCAGCTTCTCACACAAACATTGCCAGTGGACTTTTAAATGACCAAAAGGACACTGCACTGTCATTCTGCACCACTCAGCCTGTTGCTGAGCCATTTCTTACTACTGTCAAGGCTCCTAGGATATGGTTTCATGAGCCACAACATTAAGGGGTAGGTAGGGTCTCCAAGGATCACAATGGGCATTTCAACATCCCCCACAGCGATCTTCTGGTCCAGGAAGAAAGTCTCCACTTGCAGCTTCCTGAACAGGCCAGTGTTCCAAAAGATGCATGTATCATGCACCTTTCTGGACCAGCCTGGGTTAATGTCTGTGAAATGCGCACTGTGATCCACAAGAACCTGGCGAACCATGGAGAAAAAACCTTTCAGGTTAAATGTACTCAGCAGTTAGGTGCTCTGGTGTCAGAATTGGAACATGTGTGTAATCGGTCACCCCTCCAAAGTTCGGGAAGCCCATCTGTGCAAATCCCTCCAAAATTTCATGCATGTTGCCCAGAGTCATGGTTTTTTAAGGCAGTCTGAGACTGATGGCTCTGCACACTTCCATCAACACGTGTCCAAGAGATGACTTTCCCACTTTGAACTAGGGATGTTAAATTGCATTTAATCAACTAATCGACTAGTTGAAGGACTTTCCGTTGACTCGTCGATTAGTCGATAAGTGGGGGAAACTGTGGTGCTGCAGCAGGATTAGCTCCTGGCCCCAGGACCGAACACCGCTGTGGCTCTGCCTTTTAAACGTATTAAAGATATTTTAAATGTATCCATTTGAAAAAGCAGAAGCACAGCAGAGGGGACAGACCAAGCGCAAGCTGGGATAGGTGATTCCCAGCTCGCGCCTGGTCCCCTCTGCTGTGCTTCAGCCTTTTAAATGTATTAAGAGCTTGCTGGCTCTGTCTCTGCCTCCCCTGCGGAGACTGATAGAGGCAGCAAGGTGGGGGAGGGGGAACAACTAGTTGAGTTGCTTATGCTTATCAGATAGTCGATTAGTTGCTTACAACCCTGTGCCGAACTGATTGGTGACCAGTCAGTAGCTGTCTGGAATAACCAGCTTCCACAGTGCAATTGTCACGTCCATCATCAGGGCAGCTTGTCCATCAGCAGGGCAGCTTTCATTTTCATGTCCTTGCACTGCACGTCAGGGGTGAGCTCATCCCACAGTCCCATTAAAGTGTCTTTTCTCATCCAAAAGTTCTGCAGCCACTGCTCATCATCCCAGACTCACATGACAATGTGATCCCACCACTCAGTGCTTGCTTCCCCAGCCCAAACGTGGTGTTCCACGGTGGTCAGCATCTCCAGGAATGTCACAAGAAATCTCATGTCATATGTGTCATGTATGACAAGCTCCTCATTGTCTCCTCATTGTCACTTTACAGCTTATGGAATAACTCAACTGCTATTTGTGACATGTTAGTGAGACCTGTTAGTAGTCTCTTAACAGTTCAGAATCCATTCCCACAGACTGAGGAGGCACAGTGTGCAGTACAAAAGTCACTGAAAGATGGTGCCACATGCTGAGGGGAACACAGGGGTTTCTGGGATGCAAAGTAATGCACCACAGGGCATTGGGACAGGATTCAGGATGTCCCCACAAAACACCATTCCTCCACTCCTCCAGTCCCCCCACATATTCCCAAAAGCTTCAGGAACGGAACAAGAAGTGATCCTCTGTGGGAAAGTTGCCCAGAGTGCACTGCTCTGAACGCCACTGCAAGTGCCACATGAGTGGTCATGCTACTGCGCTGGTAGCTGGCAGTGTGGACCACAGCAGTTTCAGGGCTGCACTCTGTGAATTGTGCCATAACTGAAAGTGCTTTACAGCTGCCAGTGTAGACAAACCTTAAGGCTATGTCTACACAGCAGCGCTATTTTGGAATAACTAACATTATTCCGAAATAACATAGTCCGCGTCTACACAGAAAGCAGTTATTTTGAAATAATGTCGAGCTGGAGGACTTCTTACTCCAACTCCCATAACCCTCATTTCACAAGGAGTAAGGGAAGTCAGAGGAAGAGTGCTCTAACTCGGACTTCCTGCTGTGTAGACAGCGCCAAAAGCCGAAATAAGCTATTTCGATTTAAGCTACGCAATTGACATAGCTCAAGTTATGTAGCTTATTTTGTCTTCAGCCCTGTTGTGCAGACATGCCCTAAACATTAAATCCCACTTTTCAGCCAGCAAGGCAGTAGTTTTCCACTATACTCTTAACTCTAGTCTGTGTTCCATATAGCTGTGCATCTCTCTCTTGATCTGTCCATGTTCCTCTACCTCCTGCCAATTTAGCTGTAAAATGCACTCTGATCATTTACAACTTTCAGGATCTCACTATCTGCACTCTCTCTTACAGCCTTGATTTAAAATAATATTTATTAGCAGAGGTCTTTTCAGAAGCTCAGCTAAGATTAGGCACTGAAGCCAATGAAGATTGCTTCTGTTACCATAAATCAAAGAGAGAGAGAACTGTTTAATCTTTCAATTTTTTAAAACAAATCTACTTATTAATGGCTCAGACTTTCTATATTGCTCCTAATTAGCAGGGCCATGTGCTGGTCCATATAAAATCATCTGAGATTTAGTTTTAGTTTAATTTTCTGTGAAGATAGAGGGTGTCCAGATAGTTTATACACGATCCTTTCACTTCTGGAGGCTTAGGTTTGAATTTGGTTTAGATTATAAGTGAAATGAGTTTAGTGGTCTCATCCTCATCTTTAACAAAAATGGTTCTCATTACAAGCCACTCCGTGCTGATTTTCACACACATGATAAATCTCTACGAAAGGAACAGCAGCAGTGGAATAAAAGAAGTCTGGGAGGTCTAAACTGAGTTGCACTTGCTAGTTTAAATGAGGAAGCTTGCTCAGAATTGTAACACACTGAATGTCTAACGATATCAATCCCTCAATTCATCGGCAATAAAATTCAACAAAGTTTAAATATTACAAATACAAAGACACATATACACTAACAGACAAGAAACAGTATAATATCATACTCCCAACAACATCAAAAGGAATACACTGCTAAAACGTCATGCCACTCTTTACCCCTGACTAACTGAAGCTGACAAAAGCAAGTAATCAGGGTTAAGGCCAGCACACCATCTTTAGATCATCCTGTTAGGCCTACTGCAGGAGGCTGAGAACATTGTATGTGCTGCAATGTATAATGGATAATATGAGAGTCCTCTTATCTTTGAATTGCCTCTCTTGGGGCAGGCCAATAACTCTATTTCTGACGCCTTCAAAAGATGCCGATCCAACATGTCACAACTCCAGATGAGCTCCCACTGCTGGACATTCACCAGACTGTTGTGAGGAGACCCACATTACTGGATCCTATGTGTAGGGACCTACCAAATTCACAGTCCATTCTGGTCAATTTCACGTTCATAGAATTTTGAAAACCTTAAATGTAATGATTTCAGCTATTTAAATCTGAAATTTCACAGCATTGCAATTGTAGGGGTCCTGATTCATAAAGGAGTTCTGTGTGTGTGTGTGCTGCAGTACCCTTACTTCTGAAATGCAGCTTGCAGCAATGTTGCCTTCAGAACTGGGCAGCTGGAAAGTGGTGGCTGCTGGCCAGGAGCCCATCTATGAAGCCAGAGCTGCCACCAGCAGTGCAGAAGTAAAAGTGACATAACATGGTATTCCTACTCTTACTTCTGAGCTGCTGCTTAGCTAACAGCTACCACTCTCCAGTTACCCAGCTCTGAAGGCACCACAGAAGTAAGGGTGGCAATACCATGACCCCCTCCCCCCAAAAAACCCTTGTTTGACTCCCTGCAGCTCCCTTTTGTATCAAGACCCCCCCCCCCACCCATTTGAGAAACACTGGTGTCCTCCATGAAATCTGTATAGTATAGGGTGAAAACCCAAAAAAGACCAGAGTTCACCATCCATGAAGCTTTTTTCATGGCTATGAATTTGGTAGGGCCCTACCTATGTGCATTAAGCTTCCAGAGTCTGAATAGAAAACAGACACTGCTGTTGTCTTGGGGGCCTAGTGGCACATTCTTGGGTCTAGTGATGCACTCTTGAGGAGCAGACTGTTTGCCTAGCACCCTGACCTAAGAGTTACAATGCAACCCATTGTCCAGCTTTGGAAGTAGTGATGACCCTTCAGACTTCTCCATAGCTTAAACATACCTTCTCTAAGATCTCCAGCTGGAATTATATTTTGGACCCACAGACTAACTCTTCAAGGACATATAGTAGGTGTAACACATAAAATGGAGTGGAACTTTGCACAGCATTCTAAAACTATTGCTCTTTACTTAATTGCATTAGATCTATACAAAACTAATACACCCGACAACAGAAAAATTCCAGGTTGATAAACTCAGTTCCAGAATTTGAACAGTATTGTTAGTATTCACTAACAGGCACAAAATGATTGGGGGCACTGCAGTATATGTAATGTGGGAGCCTATCCTGGGACTGCTAATAGGCAGAATGTTCACTATTGCCAATGCTCTCAGTTTCGGAGGCGTTTTTTATCTGTCTCATGAAAACATGATGAAAGGCTGCCAAATCACAATATTTTCTTTATTAAATATAGCCACTAGCTCCTTATCCTGTCAATAAGGCTGAAGACAAGAAGATGGCTGCCATACTCAAAGACTACGTCTACACTGCACCTCTCTTTCGCAAAAGCCTATGCAAATGAAGCATGGATTGGCATATTGCTGCTCTTCATTTGCATAATTAATTAGCAGCCGTTTTTGCGCAAAAGCCTCTTGCGCAAAAACGGCCCCTAATTAATTATGCAAATGAAGTGCAGCAATATGCTAATCCACACTTCATTTGCATAGGCTTTTGCGAAAGAGAGGCGCAGTGTAGACGTAGTCTTGGCGCCTCTGTGTATGTCAGTGCTGCCCAAACGGTGGTTCTTGACACACTAGTGACCCATGGTAAGGTTCTAAATGCTTGCTGCATTCAAGGATGTTTTTTATCCCACGATTGACCTAGGCAAATGTATACTTCTGACCCATATTAGATGGAGGCCTGGGATTGAGGGTGAGCAGTTGGAGAGCGACAGAGGGTGGCCAAGCTACACATGAGTAGCTCTGCAACTCTCAGCACAAGGTTACAATGCCACTCACTCAAATTTGGCCCAGCTTCTTCTTTGTCACTGCAGAGCCTTATGGGAATGAAACCAAAGCTGCTGAGAGGTGTGTTCAAGGCAGGCTCACTTTCAGCAGTGCCCTCCCCCAGTCCTCAGCCTCCCCTCTGCACCAGGCCAGGATTACATTTGCAGTGCTGGGGCAGAGGGTGCATATGTGTAATATGGGATCATAAAAAAAGAGAAAATGCAGTTGATGAAGGCTTTAGTAAAAAGTTTAGGGACCGCTGCTATATGTGGAAGTGAGGCTGACCTTAATAAAGTTGGCTGCCACCTCTCTTTGTCTTCAATTAGAGTGGAACCATGCCCACAGGCAAAATGATTGCCACTTGATGTTCAGGCGGCTAGACAGGACAGAGGGAGTGTTAGCAGCAGCAGAGACACTGCAGGATGAATAGTAAGAGTGAGGGAAAGAGGGCAGTGGGGGGAGCAGGAGGATTTAGTGCAGAGGATGTGGGGGGCCAGAAGGAGCCTGAAAGGGGATGCAGTAATGGGACTGGGGGATTGGATGGCAGCTCTCCTTGACTAGTGAGGGTGGGTACAGGAAGTCCCCTCTGAGCAGTCAGGAGAAGGCAGTGTTGCAGCATTACCACCTCTTACAAATTAATTTGAGTCACAGGATTTTGGCATCTGCAGGAGGAGCTTTTGTGAGCCTGTGATTTTCAGGGTTCAGCACGCAGGCAGAGCTGCCATATAGCCTTGCTTTCAGGTATGGCCCAAAGGCACTGGCGTTCTTAGAGCACCACGATGCAGGGGAGGAGGGAATTAGCAAAGTGATGCCCCAGGCAGAAGCGAAGCTCTGGCGTGGCGGGAAGGTCAGAGTCAGGAAATGGTGCCACTTGGTCTCAGGTAGAGAAGCCCTGGGACACTAGAAGGCAAAGGAGTGTTGTTGCTGGGGCAAGATAGTAATTTGAAAGGGATAGCAATTCCTCTGTCTCAGAGGTAGTCTGTCTCCATCCAAATAGCACAGAAGAGGTGTGCACTAAAAGTTGATGTTTCAATCTGAAAGCATAACACATTGACAGTGGAATAGAGAGGAGTTAAAAAGCCAAAAGTCAGACTAAAATCACATATTTTTTTTTTAAATCATGATTCTTTGGGTCACCCTCATGCCTCTGGTGATTTGACTCAACATTTTTGATCTTTTCATGGGTTCTATGCTCATGATTTTTTTATCTCAAAGTTGGTAATAGTGTATTTTGCTCTGGAGAAATGCAGTTCACTTCTGCAATGAAGCTACGTATAGAACATTATACTGGTAAAATGAAATTATGTATTATAATTATGCTCAAGCACAATCATTATTTTCACTCCTCAAATTCATTTTAATTTTGATTATTTAAATTAATATATCACAAGGGAGAAATCTCTGTTAAAGACCATATGTCTAAATAATTTCCATTTCTAAAAGCAAGAGAAGGTGACAAAACAACCCTTATAAAAGGTTTATAACTTGTCCATTCAAATTTGCTTCAGGCTGAAATTTGGTATGAAATTTCTCATTCTCAAAGCACATTATTTATTTTACAAAATTTCACAGAAATTGGTTCGTCTGGGTTTTAGTTACAGTGATGTAAAAAGGATACGTCTTCCCTGTTTTCAATTTTAAAAAATGGAAAGCCAAAGCCCTTAACTATTTCCGAGAGAGAGAGAGAAAACAGGAGGTAAAAAAAAGACTGATTTCTTTATTTCTTTTTCTTTTCCCTTTTAGATGAACTGAACAGCAAATTAACACATTCAGGCTACGTCTAGACTACATCCCTCTGTCGGCAGAGGGATGTAAATGAAGCACTTGGAAAATGCAAATGAAGCCGGGATTTAAATATCCCGTGCTTCATTTGCATAATCACATAATGGAGCTCTTTCGAAAAAGTGCTATTTCGAAATTGAAACCGCAGTCTAGACGCAGTTCTTTTGAAAATGGGGTGCTTTTTCGAAAGCTCCTGTAAACCTAATTTTTTGGTTTTGAGGTTTACAGCTCCCCGTTTTTGAAAGAACTGTGTCTAGACTGTGGTTTCAATTTCAAAATAGTGCTTTTTCGAAAGAGCACCATTACATGATTATGCAAATGAAGCACGGGATATTTAAATCCCGGCTTCATTTGCACTTTCGAAGTGCTTCATTTACATCCCTCTGCTGACAGAGGGGTGTAGTCTAGACGTAGCCTCAGAGTCACAATGTAGTGCCCTTGTATTGTTTCCAAAGAGACAGATCGGATTAAGACAACTTTTCCCCTATGGAAAAATAATATTAAAAAAAAGGAAAAGAAGAACAGTAAAAATGCAGGTGTGAAAACAGAACTTTACAGAGATCTCCCTGCTTGTTTTAAATGGAGTGATGCACTGCAAATATTTTAACAGTGGACATGCACAAAATTGATTCCCTGTGATAAATTCAATGTACCAAGAAAATTTACGGAGTGGTTAGGATGGAATTATTCATGGAACAAAAACGTCTTTTATAGTTACAACAACTAATAAGGATTTTCTTCTTCAAAAATACGCCAAGTACGTTGACAGACTAGCTCGCTGTTCAACTTTATGCAATTTTCAACTGAGAAAATGTTTACCCCAAGGCAAAAAAAGTAGTGCAATGGGATTGCTCTGTAGAAATGCTGAAAACATGCATGAACCCTATAGGTGTTTTAACAGCATCCACAGAGGGAAAGAAATCCATCAAAGAAAGGGAAATCAATTTGGTGGCAAAAATTTTACCAAGAGGTCAAGATAATTCCCCCTCAAGCATGGCGCTGCTCTATAAAGTATTTAAATATGCTTTGTGAAGTCCAGCAGTCTGCAAGACACATCCCTTCATTTCAAATGGTCACTGAAATGGAAAGTTTAATTCTGGATAGTTTACCATGTAGCACAAACTGCCTTGTCAAACAGAGGGAAAAGGATATGAATTTTTCTGAAAATGTGTAGTTTTGAATTATGAATTATTATTTTGGATTAATTGATTTTTAAAATACTTTAACAAACAAACCAACCAACCAACCAACCAACCAACCAACCAACCAGTGTATCCTGAACACTCCAAATATAATAGATCAAGGTTAAGGGACAGTGTAACTAACAAATTTAGTGACAGGTTAAGATCAAGGGATGTCTTGACATTCTCCTCAGAAAGGTCAATCTAGCAGGTCTGCAATGTAAAAATGAAGACTCTGCCATCATTGCCATGGCAAAAGGTCAGACACAAGCTGATTGGTGATAGAATTATCAAATTAACCAATCGATGTGTGTGAGTAATAGATGTAAGCAATCCTTAGGGAGCGCCACAGGGCAAATGCCAGCTCATCAATAACACATTGCTTAGGAAAAGAAGATCCTTTCTTCAATCCATGTCCTTTACATTAGCAGCAGTATCAAGGAATTAAAAAAAAAACCCCAACAGGAACAGCTTGCAATATGCTTCTAGTCAGGACACAGCACTAAAATATCTTTGCAGAACAACTTCCATTACATATTGAGGTAAACAAGAGCACACTAATAATCCATTGCAAGTGGACATTGAGAAATCCTGTTCAGAACAAATAAAGAAAAATAATCAAGTCTTTGAATGTCTGTCAGACACTCGAGTAGACTTCATTAGGAATAGTATTTTACCTGTGCAGTTACAGATATATAAATCTCAGACTTGACTATGTGTCAATCATTGCAGGTTAAAGAAAATACAAAACAGATTAGAGATGCCCTTGCACTGAGGTTTTCAGGGGATTCAGTGACCTTGTTAGGAATGCAGAAGTCTACGGTAATATTTTAAAGAATATTATGCGTCCCTCTGATTACTATATGGTTCAAGCAGTTAATTCTGCAAGAGCTCACTGCAAGCCCACAGGAATGCAAACAATCACTTTAGACACCCCAATCATCATACTTAATGGACAATATAGAGGTTGGCCCCTTTAAAGTGTTACCTCTGTCCATGCTGAATACAACACCCTTGGGCTTTGGACAGCAAGAGAGGCTTTAGGAGGGAAAACTGAAACAAAGAACTGTAGAGTAGATAAAAGGTTAAGGCCCTGAGCTCAAGGGAGAGACAGTGACTGAAGGGAAAGAGACTGAACCCTAGAAGCAGGGTACCTGGGACGAACTGGGCCTGTCTATGCTTTGAAGGAAATGATAAACTTGAGGTAAGTAAGGCAGCATGTATACAGGCTTCTGTGACTGTTTCTGCTATTTTGCAATAAATAATATTCTGTGCTGAAGATGCTGTACTGAGTCACTATCATTGATCACAACTCACAAAGGAAAGATTCTTGCAGATGCCAGACCCATTTGGACCTGATAAAGAATCGTGGCTGCTGAACGGGAGTGCTATAGGCTGGGTACCTGGTTTGTGAGTAGGAGAACCCTGAAATTCCATTCCAGGATAAGAGAAGATAGAGGCTTGTTTCATGAAGGGGGTGCACTGCAAGAAGACTAAAAAGGGGTCAAATGTGCAGCTTACCCTGTAATTATGACATCTTCGTGTGAGCAGTGGGATGCGACAGAGCCTCTTTTCCACAGGACACAGCCACAATGTTGTTAACTGTTTCATGACTAGAAGGGGCAGAGTGGACGTTATTTCCACTATTGGTGGTAACCAGCGTACACAATTAAGGCTTTTCTTAGATCATCCAACACCACAGGAACTGCATACTACACCTTCAGAAAAGTATAGCAGAACTCACCTGCTAGTACACTCCACAGCTCCAGTGTCCTGGAGTCATTACATAATTTTTCTCCCTACAAAGGCACAATGCTCCCAGTGGTGCCTCTTCTTTCCCTCACATGGTTCTGGTTCTGGGAATCTTAATTTAGCTCTAAGGATGCATCTATTATCGTGGCACTATGATATTGCTATTATCACAGTAGGGATGGTAATATAGTAGCACTCAGTTCAACAATCTACTCTGCCATCGATAAACTTGCGTAATGTCTATTAATGTTAATGGGAGTTATGCGCACATATCTATGGCAGACCCAGAGCCTAAGTGAGCGCAATTATAACCCCTACTGTGAAATTCTCTGAATGCTATTTTTACATAGCTTTTATTATAGCTGCATATGACACCACCTAGAATTTTTAGCTCATTTGAATAGGATGCTCATTTGAATATGAGCTTGCTTCAGTAAAATTTGCATTGCATTTTTCTTGTAAGAAACCAATCTGATATTTTAGATGCTTAATAATTCCTAGTGTATTATTTTAAATGCAATTGATATTCTTCTCTCTAACGTCAAAAGCCTAAAAATGTTTTGGGTTGTGTCTTCGAGAATGTACAATATCTTTGTCTAGAGGCTGTGGACCAGATCTGCATCAGCAGAAAATTAGCACTGACTCCATTAAAGGCAATAAAGCGATATTGATTTACCCCAGCTGAGGATCTGGCTCTGTATCTTTACAGTAGAATCTCAGTGTTGATGAACACATTAGGAATGGATATTTTTCATAACTCTGAAATGTTCGTAACTCTGAGCAAAAGTTGTTCTTTCAAATGTTTACAACTGAATATTGACTGAATACAGCTTTGAAACTTTGCCATGTTGAATTAAAACACTGCCCCTCCCCTTTTTAGTAGTTTACATATAACACAGTACTATACTGTATTAGCTAGTTTTTTGTTTTGGGATGGCTTTTGTTGTCTTGGGGTTGGTTATTTTTTGTTTTGTTTTTTTGGTCTCTACTGCTGCCTGATTGCATACCTCTAGTTTCATATGAGATGTGTGGTTGATGGGTCAGTATATAACTCTGGTGTTTGCAACTCTAAGTTTCTACTGTACTGAGGTTTATACAGTGCCATATAAACTTACAATAAAACTACTGAAAGTACACATTTTTTCTGTTTCTTAGCTATTTTTATAATTATTAAAAAAGGTTGATTTAATTTTCAAAGATGATGAGCACTGGCAGTTCCTATTTGCTATTTTAATAATTCAAAAGCTAGTTAAGAAACTAAAAGAGATGGTTATTGCCAACATTCGCTCCGTTTGCTTGTGCTTCCAGCAACAACAGCTGGGGAGGGGGAGATAATTTTACATTTCAATGATTATAGTCAATCCAAAAATGCTTTCTGTAGAGTTACAAAAAAGGATGACAACCATTAATCCATCAATGCTCACAGTTCATATGGAATGGGAGAAGTGTTAATTAAATATATAAAAGGAATTTTACAATATTTTGAAAAAATAGGACACCTGTATTTGAATCTCCAAAAGGAAACTAATAGAAGGATTTGAAGCTTTTATAAACTGAAGGCTACTAATGAACCCACACTGGATTACACAAAATATATTTAAAATCTTTAATAAATGAAGAGCTGTTATTAATGTTTTGTATATGTCACAAGTGAACCTCAAAATCTAACACCTACTCTGCATTGGCTGGGAATGGTGCAGCTGTGATGACCATGTCTGTTTAAAAGTGCGTGAGAGACTGCAAGCAAATATATATCTTAACTCTAGTGTAGACAAAGCAAACAAGTATTTAAAGACTAGGGGCAGTATCTATACAGTATGTAGTTCAGAGATGGGCAAATACCAGCCTGCGGGCCAGATCCTTTCTGCCAGGGTTAGTCCCTGGTGGCCCCCACACTATTGTATTTACCAGCGCCTCTGCAGGTATAGAGGATCAGAGCTCATGCTGGCCACAAGTTGCCTGTTTCTGCGAAGGCGCATGTACATATAGCGGCAGCGGTCCCCACTAGGGCTAACCCTAGTGAACTGCTGCTGTTTTATTGCTCACCCCAGATCTAGTGCAGTGGGGACCTGGTCTTGATTAGGGGTAATAGAAATAATGAATAACAGCAATATAGAAGAACTTGAAAACAAAACTGATTAATAGATTTTAGGGCCAAAAGGAACCCTGGGTCATCTAATCCAGTGTTTCTCAACTTTTTTTTTATAAAGTACCCCTTTTTTTAAAAAAAATTATATATATATATATATAAAAAATACCCCTAGTACCTACAGTTTTAAGACACACACAATTTTTTTCTACTACTGCAACACATTTGTTTAAACAACTTAATTGTAGCCGGGCGGGTGATGAAATATTTGGATGTAAAAAGTACAAAAATAATAAAGTGCTGTAAAACTTAAAACAAAAATTCAGTTTTCTCCAAATTTCAGTTGTGTTGACGCACCCCTCTGACTTCTCCTGAGTATCCCTAAGGGAACTCATACCACTGGTTGAGAAACACTGATCTAATCTGATTTCCTGTATAACACTGGCCTTAAAAATTCTTAGAATTGAGCCCATGCAAAATAAGCAAAAAGGCTTCTTGATCTTGCATCTTTCCAGCATATTAGAAGTTAATGGAATGGTTGTGTTTGTTGGATTGGGTCACTGTGGGTACATTTATACAGTACCCTTGGCTCGAAATAAGCTACGCAATTTGTGCTACACAATTTGCATAGTTTATTTCTATTGTATTTCAAAATAATGCACTATTCTGAAATTCCCCTTACCCCTCATGGAACGAGGGTTACCAGGATATCGAAATTAGCCACCTGTTATTATTAAATCTATTTTGAAATAATGGACTGCTTCAATAGACACGGAATAGCTATTTTGGGATACTTCCGGTATCCCGAAATAGCTATGCAGTGTAGATGTACCCTGTGTTACTGCAGAAAGGCTGATACTTCACACGCAAGTTCTGCTATTTTATCAACATTAAAAATGACATGACAGGCAATGAGGTCTGGTTTCAGATGCTGTAAGTAAGCTGTCACCCTTCCCCCTAACCTCATGGAAATATGGAATATTTAACCAACCCTGAATAAGCTCATGGTTCTAGATTAATGAACAGCATTAACAAGGCAGTGATGTGAGGAAGTACATCCCACTTACAATGTCACTGTATACTGCTCAACAGATCTAGGAGGAAAATTAACAAGGAAAAAGTTAAAAGGAGAAGGAATCAAACATGGTTTTTAAAAAGGTAAATTATCAAATCTATAAACATATTTTCCATTTTTCTAAAAGTGAAATATACTACGTAAAACTTACTACATAAAATATAAACGCTTTGAAACATTGTAAATATTTTCTATATTTAATATAAGATTGTTTACCTATACACAGAACAAATGCATGCAAGTAAAGTCACTGGTGTCAGTGAAGCTCAGACACAAAATCTATAATACCTTTGCTCTGTAAAAAGAGAACTTTTTCTCAACGAAAGAGACCCTGCTTCATAAATGTAGTAAAACTAAGCCAACCATCTCCCATCTGCAAAAGAATTAAAAGCCTTTTGATGAACCAAACATATTTCTAATTAAAACTCCTATTTTGCAACCTTCTACTATGACATTTCTAAAATATACAGAGTGCTGGACTTGAACAGAAAAAAAATCAATAAAAAACAGATCAACAATGCCAAGGCATTGAATTGGACCTGCATGTTCTGTTTGAATCTCTCACTCAAAACAGGATTACAAAACAAACATGTACCACTCAGCAGGAAACACTAAAATCTAATCATCTACTCCTATTCTGAAGCTAGCCAATTTATAATATGTTGTTAAGGTTTCTTTTCTGTGCTTGAGACTCTATTTTTTGTGTGCCAGATTTTAAAATAAAATACTATTTTAACTCAATCAGTGCCAAATCAGAAATGAAAAATTATGGACTAGATCTAATTGTGACTTTATGTTATGTTGGAACAAAAAGCTGGGGTGACATTAACATCCTGTAATATTCTATTTTGGAATGCCTTGTGGAATCTTCTTTCAATTGTGTACACCATTAAGTTCTAAATCTCTAATCAAAAGTTGTGCACTGTGTTTTACCTTTATTTTTTTCTTTTTATTTTATTGATTATAAATATTCCATATCTTTTATTCGATAAGATACAACTTTTTCAATACAGGCATAATCATTTAGGGTATGTCTACACTTGCACCCTCTTTCGAGAGAGGGATGCAAATGAAGACATTCGAAATTGCAAATGAAGCGGGATTTAAATATCCCGTGCTTAATTTGCATAGTCGCATTATGGTGCTATTTCAAAATAGCCTATTTCGAAATAACAGACGCTATTAAGATGTGGTTATTTCGAGAGAAAACCCTTCTCTCGAAATAACTGGTAAACCTCATTGTATGAGGAATAAGGGCTATTTCGAGAGAAGGGTTTTCTCTCAAAATAACCGTGTCTTAACAGCGTCTGTTATTTTGAAATAGCGCTATTTTGAAATAGCCCCATAACTCGAATATGCAAATGAAGTACGGGATATTTAAATCCCGGCTTCATTTGCAATTTCGAATGTCTTCATTTGCATCCCTCTCTCGAAAGAGGGTGCAAGTGTACACATACCCTTACTTTCAACTAGCATGGCATACATTGTCATCCGGTGCATTCTATCTGCAAGTCTTGCTCAGAGATAAGTTTCCAAAGTGAGAATATTCAAGTAGTTGATGCTTCATACTTAATGTCATGGAAACAAAGGCCTGTAAAGTTAGTAAATGAAGAAGCAGTGAAAATATCAGGTAGATTATTTGTGTTCTGTCTCTCAATGTTCTGGGGCTTGTTACTAACAAAAAAATGTTTTAATTCCACTCTACTTCTTTTAAATACATCTGATGTCTATGAATCCTACAACCTGCCCCAGAAAAAAAAATCATGGAACTTCCCTTAAAGCTAAAATGCATCAGGTATCAAAAGTTGAATTTTTGTAATGCATATATCATGTCACTGTATATTATACCACTATATATTATACCACTATAAAAAAAATGGACATAATCTCTGTGTAGAGAGGCAAGTCTAAGCAATCCATAGGGAGTTAAAAGCAAACTACAGCACATTTTCAACAGCAGTATATTTATTTAGTCTGTAAAGGGAAGACGGAGATTTCTCAAAGAGGCCTAACAAATTTAGACACCTAATTCCAATTGACATTCATTGGGATTTGGGCATCTAACTCTTTTAGCCTCCTTTAAAAACTACTGTGGAACATGCTATATGACCAGTTACAATATTCCCTATACAGCCACAAAATCCAGCCCTGCCTGCATCCACATTTTGGTGATCTCTGCAGCAGAACACTGCAGCAGGGCTCCATGGCTATGGGTGCCTCTCTGAATTGTGACATGGGACAGCATATCTTGGGGCACCAACCATATTCCCTTCCTGGTGCACAGTCAGTGGGTCTGTCAGGTATTGCTTGCCTGCTGCTTTATATAAGTTCAAACATTATTTTGGCAGTTGCAGATGGACATAACCATTTATATGGCAGAGTGATGATTCACAAATGTCAAGTTTGTTTCTCAAATTTTGGAGGCTTGTGTGACTATTTATTTCTTCTTGAGTGGGGGTTTACCCTATTTGCAAGTGCACATGTGCCTGCAAAAAATGGCTAGGCACAAGCTACCTCCACTTTTAGAAAGTTTGGCTTATTAAATGCAACAGATTAGAATACATTTTATTTCCTTATTATTATGGTACAATGTGGTCCCCAATAATGTTTTGTTTAACTCACTGCCAATTTAAAGCCATTGTGCCATTTGTTCTTAAGAAGAATAGGTATCTTTCTACTGCTATTTTAGTTTTCCCATGACTTTGAATCTTTTCATATTGAAGTTTTATATTTAAGACAATACAATGTAAATAGATAAATAAATAAGCAGAGAATGATGTATAACTAAGAAGAAATAATAGTCTACAGAACCTATATATCCAGTGCACAGAATTGTTGTGAGGATTAATTAGTTAGTGCTCCCAAAGCACTTCGTACACATAAAGTGTTTTGTAAGTGCTAGGCAGCGTTATACACAGAATGATATCACTATCTCATACAGTATAACATGAAAGTGATCAATCATCACATTAACCTGAGTCTTTTAGGTAGCAGAAGTGACAGAGAGAAATAATGGTTGACTGCTTTCCAAGTACCATTAAACCTTTAAAGACAGTTATTCTGTTTGTATATATACATGCAAACTTGTGGGTAATGGGCACCTACTGCCACTAGTAATCTAAGGTAATACTGGGGAAATGTTTTCCAATTCATCACATAACTTTGCTGGCTTGGAAAATGTTTACTAGTTTCCCTGTATGTTCATCTGCTGTGTTACCATGGTTTTGAGATTCCAGGCTAACCGGAGATAAAGTAGCAAGAACGTCCAAGTGTGTAATGTCATGTAATTTGGATTAAAAGTTGTCTAGAGAAACCAACAAGGATAAGGTATTAATGGAAAATCGTATGGGCAATTAAGCCTTTCAAAAATATTCGAAAAAGCAAAACAAATGAGAAGGCTAAAATCTGGGTCACATTGGGTAAAATGGTACCAAATATTTCCTGGATAACATAATAAAATGCTGAATTTATAGGAGACAGTGGCTTAGTGAGTGCTTCTAAACAGATTTCCCAATGTTTCCCCCATTTTGCTAAGGATTGGAAAATATGATGGACTCAGATGCCAAGCCTGATCCAGATCAGAGCCTGCTATACAATTTAGAGAAACATTTATTGAGATACAACTAATAAGAATAAAGTCTGGTTCTTCAAAAGCATCTGGGCTCAAGCAGAAGCTGTGAAAAACTTTCATAATAAAATCCAAACCTAACAGATAAAAAGCCTAACATCTGGTTATAGTTTTCATTTAAGTGTAACATTAAATGTGAATTTTGGTGCAGGCTCACTAAGGTTTGCAAACTTTTTAGTGAGTGAGTCTGGGTCTGTTTATGAAGCAGATAAAACTGTGGTTTTGGTTGAGTTTCACTTTGATTTTACTTTGGTTGACCCAAAACTCCAAAGGAAATAAGAGTCCAAGGGAAAGAAAACCTGGTAAAAGGTTTCCATGAACCACTGTAAATGGAAACTATTGAGTCATTTCAGAATGCAGTACTTCACATTGGCCTGAATCTAAATCACTGTGAATTCAGTAAATTATATTTCAAATATAGTTCAACGAAATATAGAAATTTCTCTTGTGACACAAATGTCTCTCGTGGGCTTTATACCCGAGGCACTTTAATGATCCCACCAGAAATTTTTGTTAATTTTGAATCTGATATTAATCCATAAAGATGATAAAAAGGTGGTGCAAATATTGAATTCTATGCTCTTGCCCAGTATTCCCAAATGAAGGTATAGGACCTTCCTAGGTAATTCTTTAAGTGGTTTAGGGACAGATATTTTAAGTTATATGTGTGATCCAAATTAATACCTAGAATAAAAGAGAGCAAATCACTGACAATAATAACTATATCCATTATATCAGCTCTTAATTTGGCCCTTTGATTTCAGTAGCATTGAATTTTTGGTTCTGTGGATAAGCAGGTCAGTTTCATGCCTTCACTGTCCTAAAACCACAATATAACCTGACATGAAATGCCATATGACTTTTATTCAAACATTGGACATTTTCAGTTTTCCTAGACAAACTCCTTCTGAAAAATAATATACATTTATATCTAGATTTTACATTACTGAAAAACTGTTAAAACAAAGAATATTAAATGTGATTTATGTATTACAAATATAAAACCCCCCACCATGGGTGAAATATTGGCTCCAGTGAAGGCAATGGCAAAACTCCACTGATTTCATTGGCAGCAGGATTTTGCCCAACATAATGAAGATTTTCCAGCTGAAAAGTATACAAACTTTTACTACATTTTCAATATTCAACTCCCTATGACCTGAAACGTTTTCTAGCCAAATGCAACTTTTCAGACACCACTATTACAATAATTCCAAAATTCCTAAATTTAACATGTTAAGAGAGGTTAGTATCCATAGAAATGTTTTTTTGTATCACCAATCTTATAAATATTGAGGATGACATCTTTTCCTATAACTTTATACATCAATGTATGGACAATTTTATCTGTAATTCTAGAAATACCTAAATCACCTTCTTTACACTAAAACTTCTTTAAATAACTTAGGAAAAATTAATTTAATCAGAATTAAGAAATACTGGAAAACGTTTAGCCTTTCATCATATCTATACACAAGAATCATCCTATTTTTTCTGAACTGAATCTTTCGAAAGGCAAAAATATTCTGATGAAAACCACCAAATTTCTAGAAAATAATTAAAAATTAAAATCTAGCACTTACATAGCACATGTATAGAAATATCTCAAAGTATAGTGAATATCAATTAATGACATTTTTACAAAATCCTTGTGAGATGGGTATAAACACACCCATTTTACATATAGACAAAAGGAGGCACAGAGAGATTAAATGACTACTATAGCTCAGGCTAGCTAGTAGTAGAGATGGGAATAGAACTCAAAAGTTCAGACTCCCAGGCCCTGCTCCAAACATTAGATTTCCATACATTCTTCGTATCACATTCTTAAAAGTACTACATATAGTAACAATACCACATGGGTTTTTTTATACTGTCCATTTCTACAGTATAACCCAGAATATTTTTTACAAACTTACTTCATTTTTACATATATATGTGCAGTGAAACTAATAGTTACAAAAACCCAAGTTTTTTCCATTGGTTAGTAAATTGTTCTTTTGAACTTGAATTCCTTATATTGCCTTTATTGCCCCAAAACCATGGCATTAAATGGAACAATTAACCTATTCTATTCATTGGCCAAATCCTTCTGAACCCACTTGCATTGCATTACTCATTATTTGCTCTATCTTCAGTTGTCTTATTCCCTATGGAAATTACCATGTCCAGAAATTCAGTATTCAAGGTTCTGAGTCAGTTTTCAATTTAAGAAACCATCTGACCCCTATACCACAACTCTTACTTAAATCAATAATTCTAGTGTGAAAAATCTTCTTGAAAATCTAAGTATAATATCAATTGCATTTCCCACATAACTGGTGGGAAGAATGCCTTTAAAGAGCTAAACAATTTGCTTGAGCCAGGCATCCTTTGCTTATATCACTCTACTAATATTTTCCTCAAAGGTTTTCCTTCTGTAATTCTTGCAACATTATTTCTGAAATTTTCCTTGCAAATGAAGTGAAGGTAACCAATATATATATGATTGCTTGTATACCTCAGCAGGATTTTTTTTAAATTAAACTCCTGTTGTTTCATCATACTGTTGTTACCCACGTTCTCAAAAATCCATCACCGGGGAACTTCTAAAATATCTATCAATTAATACTGAAGGAATATGGGATTGTACCTGGAACTCTGTCCACTCACAAACTTTCAGTCTTTACCTAGCTATTCACATTGTTACTGTACCTGCACATTATCTAACTCATCTCTTAGCTCCCTATGAGATACTGTGTAAAGCCAAAAGCAAAATATGCTCTTTCTGTATCACTTCGTCTCCAGTTCCCCACTCCCAATTTTGGTGAACTAATTTTCTCTTTTACCTTCTGTCTTCTGCAAATATATGTGAAGAATCCTTTATTGTTTGCTGAAATATTCTCTGTAACTTGACTTTCAGTATTTCTTCTTAGCTCTTCTAATTATCCTTTTAACTTGTTCCTGCTTAGGCTCATAGATCTCCCAATCCTCTCCTAAAAAGACTTCTTACACTCTTTTTAGAAGTCTTCAGTTTATTGCTTGTACTAATCTATATGTTCCTATTCTCCACTTAACTAGATTGGCCTCTGTGGCTTTCTATAATTTCTTTTCCTGTGGTTTCTGTCATTCTATCCACACTGTTACTAATAAATATGGGCTCTTGCTTGCAAATATAATAGGGTTGCATTCAGGCTCACAGTGGGATAGGCCCATGTATCTTCTTAGGTGCAAATGTACAAAAAGAAAGCATTCATATATGCACACATTCAGGCGGACAAAACACCCTATGTGCCAACATGAATAAGGTGAAAAGGGCAAGTATGGCAGCTCTGCAACTGGCTACAAAAATGCCATCTCAGACACATCTGCAAAACACAACACAGAAGGCAAGGAATGTGGAGGGATTCAAATGTTTCTGGAGACTAGAGATGGGCTGCGGTGGGTGGTCCACTGTGGACAAAGGTTCCTCCACACAACGGAGCAGCCCCTGCTTACAGGGCACCTGGGCTCACCATGGACAGGGGCTGCTCTGAAAGACCAGAATGGGCCCCTGTCTGTGGTGGGACCCTCCTGGGGTTGAAGCAGCCCCCTACCCGTAGCAGGCAGAAAGTTGCTTCAGGCCCCATCGGTTAATTAGCAATCCTCACCCACTGAGAGTGAGTCTTACTGGTTAACCACTTAAACATTCTCATCCCTACTGAACAACTATTCATATGTACCACAATGGGCTACTGACTTACTAAAGCGGCGGGGGGGGAAGAGAGGCAATAATTTTGGAAGGGAGGCCGCTTCACAAATTTCGGAAGTGGCCGTGGACCGACCCGGAAGGGGGCAGGGACTCTGGTGGAAGGGGGTGCGGGCTTGGGCGGAAGGGGCAGGGCCTTGGGCAAAAGGGGTGGGGTTCAGAACTACCCTGCTGGGTGCGGTGACCTTATTTTCTGAACCAGCTGTAGCATTTAAGTTATGAAACAGATTAAGCATTTTAACTTTCTCGTGTTAGTTTATCAAACTTCATTTTCAATAAAATAAAATATTATGTCCAACACAAAAGGTTTCAATGTTTTCTTTATTTATGGCAGGGGTGGCAAACCCTTTTTGGCTCAGGGGTCACTGACCCACAAAAAAATTAGTTGGAGACCACACAAGTGAGAAGCAAAAAAACTCCTCCAAAACCCTCAAACACTCAATGATGTGGCCTCAACTGAGACACTTCACTCCTCTGGTGCCCCAGCATCATGGGGTGAGGGGAAGGACTGAGGTCCAAGGCTTCCCATAAGACCAGGTTTACTTTTCTCAGGTTCTGGAATTCGTGGATTTTATGGACCTCCTTAGGTGCTGGGGTAGGGACAAAAATGAGGGGTACAGTGCATGAGACAGGGCTGCAAGCAAGCAGGATAGGGATGGGGTGTAAGATCTGGGGGGAGCTGGGGTGCAGAAGCAGGCTGGGAGAAGGATATCTGGCCACGTGGAGGGAGCAGGAACAAGGGAGGGTGTTAGAACAAGCTGGGGGTGCAGGGTCTTGTGAGGAGAGGGAAGTGACGGGATTGAGGTGGGGGGGGGGGTCAGGGCATGAGGGGAAACCTTACCTGGCTTAATGACCCCTTGCAGCAATGGTTGCAGCCACACTGTCTCGACTACCCCAGAGGGAGGCCCTGCTGCCGCGGTGCCCACACAATCCAGGGCTGGCCCCAGAGGCCAGAGGCACAGCTGCCGCAGCCACAGCCACAGATCAGTTTCAGAGGCCAGAGGCGCCACTTCTGCATCCACGTGGCCTGGGGCCAGGGGTGTCACTGGGGGCAGAAGATGCTGCTGCCATGTGGTCCAGGGCCTGCCCTGAGGCGCCGTGCTCACAGGCCACCCCAGAGGCTGGTGGTGCCGCTGCCATGGCCACAGAGCCTGCGGCTGGCCCCGGAAGTGCCACAGCCACAGGTCCCTCTGGAGGCGCCGTGGCCTGGGGCTGGTCTCGGAGATGCCGCTGCCACGTGGTGTGGCGCCAGCCCCAGAGGCACCGCAGCCACAGGCCGACCTGGAGGTATCATGGCCTGGGACTGGCCCCGGAGGCACAGCTATCACGGCCAGGCGACCTGGGGCTGGCTCCAGAAGTGCCACTGCCACAGCCAGGCGGCCTCAGGCCAGCTCTGGGTCATGGCACCTCCGGCCTCCAGGGTGGCCTGGGGACGTGAGGCCAAAGTGCCTCCAGGGCCAACCCCAGGCTGTGTGGCCAAGGTGCCATTTAGGAGCCTCAGCCACAGAGCTGCCTCAGCCACAGAGCTGCCTCCTCTATAGCGGCTATGCAGAGGGAGGAGGAGCCGGGTTGAGCTCTTTCCCTTTCAGTGCATGCCCGTTTGGGGGCGGGACCTCAAACTGCCTCATAGGACAGATCAAAGCCCTAGGCAGGCCGGATCCAGCCCGCTGAGCAGCTTTTGCCCACTCCTGTACTAAAAGATACTGTTTTGAGGTGGACTGATGTAGATAATCATTTAACTCCTGTGCTGACATGGAATAAATTAAGATGCCTCACACCCAATTTGGTCTTGAAGATCTCTTTCTAACCTTATTCCAGATCTCCTCAGCAGTTCATGTAAATTACACCCACATGATTGTATTGCAATCAGAATCGGGGCAGAAAGCTTTCCATATGCATGGCTTTTTTTTTTTCATTTGAATCTATGAACCATACACATGAAAATAAGAAAATTAAAATTACTACATATTTTCACCAATAGGATGTATTTATTGTAAAGACAGAAAATTAAAACACACAGATCCTTTGATCACTGGCTGTTTTTTTTTCCTTTACTGTGATTTTTTTTCAGACATTCCTGCTAAAAACCTTCTACAAAAGAGAAAAATAAATAAATATATAAAAGAATTGTATTACATAAATTACTGTAGTCTGTGTCAATGAGCAAGCAAATTAATTATTCCATTGGGGCTACATTGTCTGTAATTTTCGCTTTGAGGGGTGAATAAAGTGAAAATAAATGCTCAGTTGTTAATAGGCTAAATTCTGTAAATGAATATGGGTCAGGGAACCAAAGTCTAATTTCTGCTGCATTTGTTTTTCGGCACTTAATATAATGTGCTTCTTTAACCCTATCTGAATAGTCTTAAATAGGCCCTGCTTAGACAAAAATGATTCCTCCTTCCTCTCTTGTTTAAACTCAAGAAAATGCTTTATCTATGACATCTGAAAGAAGTTGGAAAAAAGTTAAGCAAGAGGAAAGATGGATGTTACACCTTATAATTCAGCATGTGATACTATATTTTCACCAACTCTGCAGACATTGGACCGGATCCAATTTATCATTTATTTGTAAGCATACTGCTTATACTGTGTACTTTTGCATTCTTATTCACCATTTACCCAATTATATCTATCCTTATTAGACCCCTGCTGAAGGCAGGCTACAGAAGCCCCATAGCTTAACTTAATCCCATTATCTCTAGATAAATGGGGTTGCATAGGGCTCTGGATGGCCTAATATAGCATTACCCTTCCCCTTCCCAAGAAGAAAAATGCTGTTCTTCATCCTTATGCCTGATGTAATTAAGATCTGGAAATATGCCCATTTCAATCCTTATCCAGTGTAAGCATCACTGTCAATGCTGAGAAATGAACTGCAGTTATGATGCAAAGGGTTGACACTTTAGTGACATTTACTGATGTGTTAGGCCTTTCCAGAGCCTTGGCACTATGTAGCTTGTGTGTTTAAGAATGTCTAAAATGCCTGCTTAAAAATCTTACAATAGGAAAGGGACTATCTTTACACTATTTAGGGATAAATTGTCAAACTCCTGCAGGAGGATACAAGATTTTATATATAATAATTATAAAAATGAAATGAATAGTGAAAAAGATAGATAATAGAAGTACAGTAGTGACAGAAAAAAGTTCCTGTCTCTCTGACTCCATTAGTGCAATAAAATCCGCAGTGCTTCAAGTTTCTGAGAAACACAACCAATATACTGAATAATCGTTTGTCTTGTAGTGGAGGTGTGAAGGAAAATAATAAAGCAGCCTGAGAACAGCATATTGTTGAATAAAATGAACTAAATCCCCATCTATAATTATCAAATGGATACATTCATAGATTCTAAGGTCAGAAGGGACGGTGGTGATCACTTAGACCAGCAATGGGCAACTTAGTGAGTGGGCCATGTGAGCGGCCCTCCTTCATTTCAGTGGGCCACAAGATTACTGTGACCAAAATGGTCTCCCGGGACAGGTAGTTTTGCTAACTGTGCTTGCATAGTCAGAATTTGTAGTGTGTGCCAATTGAGCTGTAGCAGCGCTTTGATTGGATGCCGGGGGAGCACATGTCTCTCAAAATCAATGTTATGTGCCATCAGCATGCACCTCATTTTACGTCCCTTTGCTTTACGTGCGTGTCACTTTAGTAATTCTGGTAGGGGGGAACAAAAGACACGGACAGAAACCAGTGGATCTTGCAACTGTAGGTATGGGCATTTGGTAAACAAAATGTCTCCCAGGTCACACACGGAACCCCAATGGGCCACATGCGACCCACAGGCCACAAGTTGCCCACCACTGACCTAGACTGACCTCCTGTATAACAAAGGCCACAGAACTTCCCCAAAATGATTCCCAGAGCAAATCTTCTTGAAAAACATCCAATCTCAGTTTAAAAATGGCCAGGGATGGAGAATTAAAGTAATATCTAAGCTTCCTCATACAGCTCTGCCAATATACCTGATTCGAGGTCTGTATCTCTCTAGCTGTTTCACTCTAGAGCACACCAACTATAGCAACTGTTTTCAAGGTTCAGAGGAGATTTTATGATATAATGAGACATCCACCATGAATTATGTTTGGGATCACTATACTAATATTCTCTCGTCATCTAAGCCCTAATTCAACTCTGTCTCCTGAGGTGAAAATCTAGTGTAGCTCCAATAATGCAAATGTTTAAATGTGTAACCAGATTCCGGTGTAGGACAGACTATTTTGTTTATAATGAGTTTAGCTCAAAGGTTTCTTGGATTGAAAGCCTGTCATTTTGGAGATTTTATATTATCATGATATTAGCACAGTTTTGACCTCTGCTTTGCAGCATTTTTTGTCTTTTGAGTACTACTTTTGATGCTATACCCATAGTGTATACCATCAGCAAACATACACATCATTCTCTATTTTACTGAACATTTGGTGTGAAATATTAAGTCTGATTTAATGTTATTAGTGTCTCAGATTGGAGCAAAATACATGAACATAGGCATCCATCTCCCAGTTTACCATAACACTGCCATAAAATGTTAGTAAATGAGTGATAAACATTTCTTCTACTTTCCCCTTTTTAATTCTTCCTGCTGGATGTTCTGCCTCTACCCAGAGGGCTCACACGCTGATGCCAACTCGTCCACATAGATCAATCATCAGGGTTTCTTCACTTGCCCAAGCTGCAACAGAGCAGCTGAGGTTGGCTCAGTTGCAAGCCCTCATTAAAACTATTCTCAGAGTAACATCAAGGTTTAGATAGCTTAGTACTTGGATCAAACTTCGAATATTTTTTGAGATAATGCAAAAGAATCAATACCACAATAGGAAATTCATGGATAAAATAGATGCTTTTAACTTTTTTTGAACAAAAATATACAAGCAAAAGAAACACATCCAAATGTCATTCTGTTGTATAGAATTCACCATCATGTGTAAAGAAAAGTATTTGAATTTGAAATGTTAGAGATTTGAAATGTTAGAGATTATGTTAATGGTTTATTTTGTAAGAGAATGCACTATGTGTAATACTGCTTTTGCAAGGAGCCAAACTGAAAACTCTGAAGACTAAAGTTCTTTTTCTCCAAAGAAAAAATGCAGCAGCAATACATACCCATTTCCCCATACTGACTAGACATTTTGCTCCAGCCTTAGAAGCAATAAATGTACAGACACAAGAATCAAGTTTCATCCTAATTCAGTTCTTGGTAATTTCAATATGGTTAACTAAAATGCCAGCCAAGGATATCCATGGCAACTGTTTCGTATCCATGAACACCTTTAAACAAATAGGTAGATTTTTTTCAGCCACTTCTAAACTGGGCCAGATCCATATACAGTCTCTCAAAAGTTGTGTGCGCATTTATAATTGATATTGTTTGTCAACCTGGGAAGCTATGTGAAGTAAAGAGATTGGGAGAGGCTCTGGGAAACTATATTAACCTAGAGAGAAAATCTCCTGGAAATCTATCAATAAGAGAAGTTGTATATAATGTGATATAAAAAGAACCATCTACAGAGTAACTTCCTGTCAAGAAGCATGTACAGAATCAAGACCAAGACCACCACCTAACAAAACCCTGAAGAGATTTTTCAAAGATGGACTGTGCCAATGGGAATTATCAACCTCAAGAGTAACAAAGGCTACGTAATAAGGAGTAGTCTGCATAGGCAAAGAGTCACAGAAAGAGGACCACAATAAATGGAGCATATGATCCACATGAATAAAAATCAATGTGTAGCAGGTGGCAGAATAGCGCTCAACCAACAAAACCAAATGAAAGGAAAAAAACTATTCTGAACCGTAGAAAGTGCAAGAACCAAAAGAAGAAAGGTGAGAGATTTGGTTGCAGTTCCTGTTTCATTATATCCAAGTATAAACAATTAAATGGGTATTGGACACAGGCAGAGATATATTTTGGGGAAGGGAAAGGAAAATAATCTTTTTTGATATTGAATACTAAATTGACAAAGGAAATTATTGACAAAGAAAATTAAAGTCACAAAGGATTTTCAGTGTGCAGTTCTGAAGTATAGTAGAAGCCATCATGTTGGAATAGTTCAGGGTGGTAGATTAATATTTATTTGCTTTCACTTCTCATTCTAATCATAAGTCTCTACTTAATTGGCCTAGTTAATTTATGAAATCAAATCTAGATCAGTGAAATTGACAAGCAGTCATTGAGGAAAGGATATTATAGTTTAAAAGAATGAAGGATAGCAGTATAAATGATATATATTCTGCTATTAAGCAAGTCACCCTAAAGTGAATTACAGTGAGCATAGATTAAATGTATTTTACTATGTCAAAAATAATTTTATGCAATGTGCAAACTTTATGTTTCATGGTGACTGTTGGTAATATGACTCTTCCCTCATTATATGGACTAATTCCAGATTAAGTATAACACCAATATGGGAATATAATATTTTATAGATATAAAAAACTGTGTAATGGCACTTTGTAGCTTCAGTGGTTTATCAATATGAGTTTTAGTTACCACAAACAAGTATCAACAAAATCTTTTATTATATAAAACCATCATGTATTCTGTTTGCAATATATGACTTACAAAAAATTTTTAGATGGGTGTTAAAAAGCTACTGACACTATTTGTTGTATCCCTTTATCTAGCAAGCCTTGTTGGCTTAATTACCAGTAATTTAACTATAATTCAATTAATTTAGAAGGATATATTTTTTTCTTAAAGCTCTTTTTTCTTACTTAGCAACTTATTGGCAAAATATTTGTTGCTGCAATAATTTTTTTAGTGTATGAAAATGCATTCCTTTCACAGAAATGTACTTTGCTGATAATAAAATCTCCTATTCTGAATATTAATTTTATGAAGAAACTGAGCCATTTATTTAGCTTATCTTAGTATCCCTATTCAAAAATCCCATTTCAATAATCAAATAGTATTTTGAATTGGCTGGATTTAAAAAGGTATTTATACCTTTCAGGAACTCTTTTCTAATGAGCCTTTAATTCCTGCAGGAGTTGTGTTGCTGTTAACAACTCAACAGAAATCAATTTTGGGATAACTTAATAACATAACAAATAAAACGTTAGGCCTATATGAGCTCAATCTTGCAAGTCCATTTACTTCTACAGGAGTTGTGCTTGTGAATGAACTGAAGGATACAGTCCTATACAAATATAATCAGATTTTTATCATTGTTAAAATTTTTCATTAGTAAATTAGATAAGTATCAAATATTACAAGGAAATGGGAATTTCTCATACTAAGTAACATTGCTGTGAATATACACAAGACTAGAATTTGCTTCAGAATGCTCTGTTCTATCCTTACACAGTCAGACTAGACTTTCATTTTTGGCTCTCTAACTGACTCATCATCTTTTGGAGAGAAGCCAAGATGATACTAGCAAGGAATGGACAGATCTGCTAATAGGTCACCACCAGTTAAGAAGACAAGGTGATCAGATATCATACTTTGGATAAACTAACTGTCTGACTGGTAATACACTTGGCTTATCATAAATCAGAATTTTAGAAAGAATGTCAACATGTCAAATCATCTATGAGAAAAAGCAAGAAGGTCATCTTACCATTCCAGGGGTTTTATTCAGGGCTATTATTCCCTAATAAAGGTATGCACTGTGAGTTCATTCAAAGGGATTTAACTTTTGGGAGAATGCCTCTCTTAGACCAGACAATTTTTTAAAATCCTGTACTGGTCTGAGGCTTCAAGGCTGGATATGTTTATTTCAAACTGGAATCAAGGATGTCTCATTTTCCAAAACCTCAAGTCCTTCACATAAACAAATCTTTGCCACAGTCTCTTAAAATTTTGATATTGTAGTATAATTTCTTCTCTCTCAATAGAATTTGTTAGCAAGGGTCCCTAAACTAAAAGTGTAAGTACCTCAAAGGCCATCTTTAGGTTCCTTAGTAGAATTATAGACCGTGATTTCAAATTTTACGATACATATTACCAGACATTTGTTTCGTTCCAAGGAGGCTCTCTCAAGTGAGTTTCCTAAAAGATTATACTGAATTCCATTCAAGTATCATGTTTGTAGTGTAACAGATATTCCTTGTCATTAAGAGGCTTTTCACAAAAAAAAAAAAAAATGATAATACTATTCACAGACTGAAAGCCTTAGAAAGAAAATCATGGGACAGAACTTTTACAATTTATTAAAAATCCACGAACAAAATGTGAGCGCAAGAGAGGCAATTTCTCCAAGAAAATGGATATCCTACTAACTCAATAATTGGGATGAGTACTATATGTAAATAGCTACACCGTGGTGCACTTTACAGAATGATATGAACTTTTTTGTGATTAATAATATCCTCTTCCCCATTAGGTTTGAAATATTACCCAGTGGTGACCATTCCTACTTACATCTCTGCCCGAGCAAAGTGACAGAGAGACAAAGGATGCTGTAGCAGGTTTATAACAGGATCCTTTGTCTTTTATGGGTTTATGTCTCAAGTTTTATGTTTTTAATGTAGTTTTCTATGTCTTCATTTTACATAAATTCAAATTCAGATAGTCAGCTTGTCCTTCACAATAATGCCCTTTACAACAATACTTCATATTTAGATACTAGATTTCTTTTTATATTTATATTTTCTCATAAAGTTATATATTTATATACTTACATATTTATTATTTCAATTTTTCTGAGTTTCATAAATAACATGTATTCTGCTAATTTCCATAACAGCGTGTGTGTCTGCTCTAGGCTCTAAATCAGATAGTCCAGCAATTCTGAAACTTCATTGTACTACAACCTCCCTTCTGCCAACAAAAAATACTACTTGACTTCAGGCAGGGGTGGGCCAGAGCCTGAGTATTTCTGGCTGTGGCTGATGCCCTTGGACATCAGCTTCAGCACCGGGTGGCAAGGCTCAGGTTTCGACTTGAGCTCCAGGCCCCAATAAGTCTAATGCTAACCCTAATGACTCCATTCAAATGGAGTTGCAATCCATTCTGGGGTTCCAACCCAGTGTGAGAAACGCTGAGCCATGTACTGAAATATTCCATAGCAGCGGTTCTCAACCAGGGGTATATGTACCCTTGAGGATATGCAGAGTTCTTCAAAGGGTACATCAACTGATCTAGATATTTGACTAGTTTTACAACAGGCTACATAAAAAGCACCCATGAACTAAATACAAACTAAAAATTCATACGGAAACATTTTTTTTTTACAGCTCTATAAACTATACAGTAAAATGTAAGTATAGATTGAACCTCTAGACTGGCACTCTCTAATCTGGCAATATTTGTGGTCCAGCATGATTTTAGTTTGCCATATGTCTGCTTATTGTGAGTGGGGCCAAGTTTCCTGCATCCTTCCTTACCCCTGTCCATGACCCTCACTGCCCAAGGCTGGGACTATAGCTGGAGGTAGCTGCAGAGCCCTACGTGAGGACCAGGAAAAAGCCCTGGGACCAGCAACCAGGCAGTATCAGAGGGGCCGGTGGCTAGGACTTGGACTTGCAACTGGAATTTTGATTGAGGGGCCGGTGGCAGGGACCCTGGGTCCAACATTGGAGTCCCCAGGCCACAGCTGACCTCTGGTTGTCTGGCAAATTCACTAGTCCGGCACTGGTCAGGTCCAAGGGTTCCTAACTAGAGAGATTCAAACTGTACAATATTTGTATTTTAACTGATCTATAATTATAGGGTAATAATGAGAGTAAGCACTTTTCCACTCATAGCGTGTGATATCACTTTTGTGGTTTTATGTCTAATATTATAAGAAAGTAGTTTTTACGTGTGGTGAAACCTGGGGGTATGCAAGACAAATCAGACTCCTGAAAGGGGTTCAGTAGTCTGGAAAGGTTAAGAGACACTTTTCTGTAGCAATTGGTGGTCAACAAACACAGGTAAAAGACTCATAAGTGAGTAAATAGGGTTTAAAAATCTCTTAATCTGACAAAATAACCTCATCCCAGATCCAAGATACTATGAGCAGCTCCCTTGTTAACAAGCCTCTAATACTGTTAAGGAATAACTTCCTCAGACTTTGTTCTAATCTTATATTTGTTCAAAATAATGAAAATACACGTGGACCTCTTTAATCTGGCAACCTTGGGAAACAGGGTGTGCTGGATTAAAGATTTTGGCAGGCCAAGGAGGGCACTGCGGGGTCTGGGCATAAAAGGGATGTTGGTACAACACTTACCAGAGTCCCACTCCTAGGGCACACATAGCTCCGCCCCTACTGCTCTGGGATTGGCAAGGATAAGCCACAGGGGAAGAGCATCACTGTGCTGCTATTCCCCCCAACCAGGAGAAGAGAGAGAGGCAGTGCACAGAGCTGCTTCCTTCTCCATACCACAGGGGTTCCCAGAGCATGGAGGTATAAGTGTAGTTAAGGCCAGGATTTCCGGCTTTTAGTCTGTTTTATCATATTTTTTGTTTATTTTGTGAACATGATGATTTATCACACCCTGCCTTTTCTCTTGGGGGAAATCAGAGACAACAAAGACAACTTTGAGAGATTTTGACTTTTGGAGAACACAGAAAATCATTAATTTTAAATGCAGAGACTATTTATTGATTCAAATGCCTGATAAGCATTCAACACATGTTTCAGGTTTGCTTATATTAACACAATCTCTATGCTAACTTACAAAGGACATTTTCAATGCTCCAATATGTGTGCTGCTCAATACTCTGAATGAGTAAACAGACACCAAGGGCCACATTTTGCCCTTCGCTCTACATCACACATGCCTCTAAAAGGAATGGTAGTGAAAGCTAAGCATCTGATAGACTGACAGAGAACCTGCACTCCATCTAATTCTGAGGGCATTCTGCCACCCTTCAAAAAGACGTATCTTTATATTTGCAAGCCAAAGTCCTGATCCAGCAAACACTGTGCTGTGAGTAGTCCCACTGAACTGAACTAAAATTAAGCATGTGCCTAAATGCTTTGCTGGACTAGGAGCTAAGTGAGGCTGTAATATTTACTCAGCTCTCACAAAGCGTGCAGCCTCACACACTTCTCCTGAGTTGGGAGGCCTAGAAATGTCATGACTCATTTCAGTTTCAAATGAAGTAAGTTTCTATTATCCCTCCCTCCCCCCGCCCTTTTTCAAATGTGGACTGTTCACAATGGTTGTGAAAGTCTGTCTCAAAACCTTTTTGTAAAGCTCGTGGTCCCTGCCTTCTTTTCCTCCAAGCAACCTCTCTCTCTAGTCATTCTGGCCTTTCAAGTCCATGAATGCCATTGAAACAAGTCCCTCAGCGTTTGAAAGGACCCTAAATTAGGCCAGGCTGCTTCCGATAATGCTCGTCTCTCCAAGATCTCTCCAAGCCAGAGACTGAGAAACCAGTGTGACTTCTTGTCACAAGAAAGGGTCAATAATACAAGAGGCAGCGCTGGCATTTCCACTGAGGACAGAGCAGGAGCTCCTCAGAAGCCCCAGCAGTAGAGGCTGCTGACAAAATGTGCTGAATTGGCTGTCTTGCCATGCACCCCTTTATCTTTGGAAGATAAGAACACTGAAATCCCAGATGCCTTTATGTGAAGAGATATTATAATGGGACATTAAGTAGTTAAAAGTTAAAATAGTATACATATAGGCAGGGAAAAAACACAAAAAAACAGTACAGTAAGAAAGAGTTCAGTTAGCAAATTCAGGTGCAAGAAGTTGATTTTATAAGTAAATATAGGGAATATCAAAAGTAAATGAAGATACCTTAATTGTAAACTAGCAATTACATTATGGAATCCAAAGTTACCCATTTCCATGTAAACAGAATATTGGTGAGGACATGCAGAAGAATGAAACATACATGTGGTCTCAGTTTTTAAGAAGCAGTTCACCATTTTATTAACTCTAACCAATGGAAAAAAGCTATCTGCTCACTCCCCTGCAAATCTGAGGCAATTTAATTTGATACAATGCAGGGTTCTATGGCCTCAAGTCTTATAACCAATAAATGAGAGCTGTCTTGCATCAGTTTAACCTATAGACTCAACCCACCTCTGAATCCTCTTAACTTGCCTTCCCTCTCTGTTCCCCTCCCTCCGGAAAAAGAAGAATATCTCTCTCTAAGGGCCACGACAGCATGCAGAGACTTAAAAGCCTCCATTTCTACCTCTCAGCTACTAGGTCCACTGGTCATACCCAGGTGTTCTCTTGCTGTCACTCATACCCTGGGAGCAGATAATGCCTTTATCTGTGTGACTTCCCCTCCCCCATGCTTTATGAAAATTGGCTTGTGAATATTAATATGCATAACTCAAAGATGCTTAATCCAAATACCGTATGTAACCTACCAATCTTAATGTTACAATCTGCTGGGTCTGTGTATCCTTTTTCAGTACATGTATCATTCTTGTATGTAAAGTTAGAAACATGAAGTGTAAATTTGTTTATAATTTTAAATGTGCTAATCAGAGCCATTACTGGTGCCCTGGAAGTCTAATGGCTTAGTAATGAACTCAATGACTTGTAATCAGCCTTGTTTGTCCTGTAAGTCCAGGAGGTGGCTGTGACCATACCACCTGGTACAGAAATCCATTTTAAACCCGGTATTTTTCCATGGAAGAGGGGATGGCAAACAAAAGATTCCTGCCCTGGTGGAAAGTCCATTTAAGCAATGGGAAGCTATCAGCCCTTTATCACTGGCTGGCCTTGGAAATGGCCTGGCACATGCTAAGGGAAAAAAAAGGGAACGTTAAAGAAGGCTAGAGACCCAAGTTGGAGTAAAAGATGATCTCTGACTTGAAGATTATGATTGAAATAAGAATAGCCGTTTAGGGTAAGAATATGCAGGTAATAAGTTTCTTAGGGTATGTCTACACTACAGCGTTATTTCAAAATATCTTATTTTGAAATAGTTATTTCGAAATAGCTTATTTTGAAATAACACGTCTACACACAAAATGCTTTTCGAAATAGCGTTTTGCTATTTCGAAATAGCGCGTCCACACTGATAGGATGCTGAATCACATTTAAGGCTGGCCGGAACCGGTTCTGGCAGGGCATCAGGTCAGGAGTTAGCCTCAGGCAGCAGCCACACAAGGTATCTAAGACCTGTGCTTAAAGGGGCCTCCCTGGACAGCCAGTTCTAAGGTTTCCCTGCTTGCTTGCTTTCCTTGCTGAGGGACAGCAAAGCATTTTTTTCTCTGCATGCTCTGGTTGCCTTCACTCACTCCAGATAAATATCCTTTACATAATCACTGCAGAGTTGAGGGTTTTCCCACCACAGCACTCTGCAGCATGGAGCCAGAGCTGCCCCTGGACACTCTGGTGCTTCTCCTGGACGTGTTGCTGCGAGCCTGGCAGCACGTTCTGCAGGCAGTAACAGTCTCCCTGGTGTGCCCCACTGGGGGCTTGTGCTTCATTCCTCCCTCACGTCCTTCCACTTACCCCTCCCTAACCCCCCTTCCTGCTGTACAATAAAAGAGACATGTGTTCATTAAAATAAAGCCTCTTTACTGAACAAAACTGGGGTGGGGGGGGAATGAAACTGAGGTGAGACTGGGGAAAGAAGGTGGGAGAGGGGAGGAGGGAGGGTGGGAGAGGGAAGGGGGAAACCTGGGATGAGGGAACTGGTAGGGGGAGGCAAGGGGAGGAAGGGGGAGGAGAAGCTCAGGGCTGAGGGTTGGGGGTCTCGCCAGCCCAACTGTCTCCCAGCACTGCTGGGTGTGGGGCCTCTGTGTCTCTGGGGGTGGGGAGGAAGAAGCGGGAGGGGGAGAAGGAGTGGGAGGAGGAGCGGTAGCGGGGGCGACAGCAGGGGCTGGAGCAGCAGGAGGCAACAAGCTCGGCCCCAGGGTCGATGATCCCCCAGGATGCAGTCCATGGCATTAAAATAGGGGCAGGGGTTTGGGTCTGCCCCTGGCTGGGAGCTGCCCCCTGTGGCCCTGGCATACGCCTGCCACAGCTCCTTTATTTTCAGGCGAACCTGCTCCTGGGTTCGCATGTGGCCTTTGGTGGCCAGGCTGGCAGCCATCCGCCTGTAGACGGTTGCGTTCCTCCATTTAGTGCGGAGATCATGGACATTGGAGGCATCCCCCCAAACCTGAATTAGGTCCCTGATCTAGGCAGTCACCCACCTTTTCCAGCCCCTGGCAGGCTCCTGGGAGCTGGCAGACTGGTCCTGGGGAGTGGTGGAGGGCTGGCTGGCACTGGCTGCCTGGCTCATGCTAGGGCCACTGGGTCAGGTGCAGCGACTGCTGGCTCTGGGCTGGCAGGCTTGGAGCTGGCACAGGCACTGTGACCAGAGTCTACCCCTTTAAGGGCTCCAGGGAGGGGGGGAGGGAGAGGAGTTTTCTTGGTTGTGCCCAGAGTGGCCACCAGGGCACCCTGGGAAGTGCTGGAGGCCCCCTATTTCGAAATAAGTGTCTATACAGCGCTTATTTCAAAATAGCAATTTCAGAATTGGTGCTACTCCTCATGGAATGAGGTTTACCAATTTTGAAATAAGCCCTCCACTATTCTGATTTAGTTTCGAAATAGCGGTTTGGCTGTGTAGACGCTGGTAGTTATTTCGAAATAACGGCTGTTACTTTGAAATAACTTTGCTGTGTAGACATATCCTTACTGAATTAGAACTAGCTATGCATTTTCTATTCCTTTTAATTTAGTATCTTACTTTGAACTGTTTGTTTTCACTTGCATTCCTACTTATTATGCTTAATAAAAAAATCTTTTGTATATGATCAAGCCAAGCGTAAATAATTGTTACCGGTGGGAGGGAGGGAGAAGAGAGTCATCTCTGTGCTCTTTCACTGATAAAGGGAGCTTATCGGACTCGCTTTCACTGCATAAAACTTTCACACAGAGCATGACAGATTTATTTGGGGGTGTGGCGGGGTCTGCCCACCCCGTCACGTGACTGTGGCTCTTCCGACGTGCGGTCGCCACACTTGATTGGTCACTGGACTCCCGGTCCACTTGCTAGTCTATAACTCCCTTGCTCTGTGCAGGACTCTCAGTCCACTGGTAGTCTGCTCCACAGGGCTAATGGTCTCTTAGTCACAATCAGTACTTTTTTTGTGACAGTACTGCCCGGAACAGCATACCATCACCTATTTTCCCAGCCTACAGAAAGGGAATGGGATTTCCCCCACGCAAACCGGCACCTGTTTTCCTGGGTGGCTCAGCTCCTTACGGAAGCCTGCTCGGGACGCACAGCGTTTTTTCTTCTGGCTCCCAGTGTGGCGCTATGGCCAACAAGTTGGCCAAATTTCGGCCAACACGTTTTCCTTTTTTTTTTTTCCCTCTCAACAAGGTGCCCCAGAGTACCGGCACCTTTTTTCTTACAAAAAAAGCACTGGTCACAATCAATAGATGTCCTTGACCCCAGGGTACTAGGGCCTAATGGCCAAAGTCAATAAGTGCCCCTGTTTGCAGAGCAGCAAGGCCTAATGTCCAGAGTTAGCAAGAGCCTGTTTGCAGGGCAGTAAGGCCAAATGGCCAGAGTCAATAATTGCCCCTGGCTGCAGGGCAGTAAGACTTAATGGCCAGAGTCAATAATTGCCCCTGGTTGTAGGGCACTAAGGCCTAATGGCCAGAGTCAGCAAGTGCCCCTGGCTGCAGGGTAGTAAGGCCTAATGGCCAGAGTCAATAAGTGCCCCTCATTGCAGGGCAGTAAGGCCTAATGGCCAGAGTCAGTAAGTCACGGTTTTACCTCTGCTAGGGGGACCTGGGCTCACCCTACTCCACCAGGTCCCGACCCAGGGCCCTATGAGTGTAGGGGTTGCCTACCACTCCCTCTCAGCAGGGATTCTGCCAAAACACGCCAAGGATACCTTGGTGGGAGGGGCGGCTCCTGCACCCTCCTTGGGTTGCTTCCTACAGGTCCCATTGGGGCGTCATCCCACGTAGCCATTGGGTCTCTCTGTTCCCCCATGGTGGTTTCTCCCTGGCTCTCTAATAGGGGTTGAGCAGTCGTTGCCTCTTGGCCTTCTAGCTCCCTGTATCTGGACCACAGGCTGTAACAGCACTGGAGCTCTGTCTAGGGAACCTTCCACTTCGCTGGCCAGTCCAGTCTTAGCTGCTTCCTGGCCTTTTATACTGTCCCAGCACTTGGAGCATGCCCAGTCTGCTTGAAGGGGCAGGACTTCCTCTGCCCAGAGGGTTTTCACTCCTCCCATTCTAGCACGGTGTCTGCCCACCCCGTCACAGGGGAGTTAGTGCCATTTGGGGATTGGTTTCCTGGGTACCCTAGAACTGCATCCTCCCAGAGCTGAAGTGTATACTGTCTGCATTGCTCTGCAGGGAGGTGATAACCCCGATTCTGTGCCCTGTCTGGGGAGACCAGAGGATCTAGCCCGGCTGGAAAGGGTGGTGGGGGAGCCTCAGAGAGCAAGAAGATGGGAGTCAGTAGCATGATCAGCATACTGGGGAACAATCCTACGGGGTCTTCTGTAACCACACTCCATCATAGCCTGCTGTGGACAACAGCAATGAATGGTGATCAACAATTCACATTGTCACAACTTGACCTGGTGCTACTGTCTGAACAGACACCTGTCTGTTGTAACTGAATCAAACCACTGAATCACCATGTATTTCTCAGCCCCCTTGGGTCTGGGTAGTGACTGAACACTACACCTAGATCTGGATCTCTCAAACTTAATCTCAGATACTGACCTAGAGTCTGACATCTTTGCTGGGAAGTGGGATGCTGCAATCCAGCCATTTAGACCCAGAGCTAGGGCTCCCCAGGCCATCCTTAGACACATTTCTCCCATAGTCCCACTGGGTTGTGGAAAGCAGGGGAAGGGCATGTCTACACTAGGAAATTGTTTCGAAATCACTTATTTCGAAATAATAACTCCTGAAATAACTATTTTGAGTGTGTCCTCACTACAGGGAGGCCTCAAAATCCAAGTCCAAGGCAGGCTCCCTTAATGTGGACGTGCTACCTCAACTTAGACCCCAGAAAGCACCGGGGAGTAATTACTTTGAATCTATTTCAAAATAAGTGTTATTCCTCGTGGAATGCAGAGCTTATTATTTTGAAATAACAGGCTTGGTAGTGTGGACGCTCTGCTTTTTATTTCCCTCTCCTGAGGCACATTCCCTATGTGAAGCCTGAAGCACGAGGAGAGGTACAGAGAGTGAAAAAGGTTGAGGCAGCTGAACACAAGCACTTCCACTCAAATCCCCATGCGTCTCAGGAACCTATTTTTTGGCCATCCCTCTTTTGGTCCAACCAAATTCCCCACCCATCGCCTGTTGAAATTGGAAGTGAGGTTGATTTTGAAAAAAAAAAATCAGTTGTTTGAATGCCCGAAAAATGGGTAGTTGAAACAAATTGGATCATAAGCAAATCCTATTATAAAGTGCCAATGTGGCAAAATGTGGTGAAAGTTCAGTCCTGCCATAAGCGGAAGTCGGCATATCTCATGGTAGCTTTTAGATTCCAATCCTTCTCTCACTGATAACAAGTTTGGTTTTTATTATAGAGATCACTGGGCAAAAGACTGGGTGACTAGGTTTGCATGTGCATTCCCAGGACTTTTACTCTGCTTTGTGTTCCAAGCAGAGTATGGGGTGTAAGACTTTTAAAGATATGGGAAGCATCAGAGCTTACATAATCTTAAAAAAAATTAAATGTATGTCATCTGTAAATTTTCAGATAAGAAGTCCCCTATGGAAGGGGCTTCCAACAGGAAAAAATATGGTGTTTATTCATTCTCTGCACAAAAGAGGTGACAAAAATATGTGTATGAACTACTGTCTATCTTGTAACAGATAGCAACTACCTTGTGTTCTTTAGCTCAAGCAGAAGACAATTTGAGAAAGGGAACATGTGGGATATTTCAGCAATAAAGTTTTTCCCACTTATTAGAGGAAAATGAATAGTGATACTTTGCATTCCCATACTTCTATCCAAGGAGTTGTAAGACCTTTGCAAATACTAATCAGTTAAGCCTTATGATGCCTATGCAAGGTAAGCAACCACTATTTTCTGCATTTAAAGAGCAGACAATCCAAGTCACAGGAAGCTTAAGTAACTTGCCCAAGGTCACCAAAGATGTGTACAGGAGCGTTGAGAACAAAACACAGATCTACCACCTAGTCGTCCTGAGCTTTCATCATATGACTATCCTCCCTCAAGAAGCATCATATTTTATTCTTCCCTGCCTGCTGCCATTTTAAAAATGTATTTTATTAATAGCTCTCATGTACTCTGCATCCATTTTACTGGCACAGAACCAACTGCAGCTCAGAGGCTGATAAGAGGATACGAATAGCATACATCATGATCCAGCATTATATTTTTTAAATCCTTGAGGAATATTTTCAACTTCAATGTTTATATGATGCAGCTGAGTTTGCAGAAAAGATGTTTTTGTTTGCTACCTACTGAACAACAAAATTCTCATCACAGTACCACCCAGTATTTAACAATTTGCTTTATTGACTTATATTAGGTACTTGACCCCCTAGTAACCATAGTAGCATTTGGTGTTAGCACAGAAAATACTTCTCTCCACCTCATTCTTCCACAGTTTTCCTATCAGGTACTCACTCACTAAATTAATTTCCCTACCTTTGTTTTTTCTGTACTCTCCAGGTTGAACACTGTCTCTTTTCCTAATGAACTGTAAATCTGAGTTCCCTACTATCCCTGTATTTGTGATTTTTAACCCCCACCAATCAAGTTGTGATTCAGAGTTATTGGGAACCAGTTTTGCTAATACATTAGAATCTGTAAAGCTCTTTCTAGCTTCTGATCAAGACTACCTCTCCTTCACAACAGTTTTAATCAGGAAGACACACTTAAACAGACAGTTAAATATTGCTTCTATTATTTTTAAATGTCATCTTGCATAAAGTTGAGTAACCAATTAAATGTCGGTAGTTTTGCTGATCTGAATCTTTCTGCTTAAAGAGGGTATCTTATTTTAAACTATCATGTCTCTTTCTATTCCTACAGTTTTATCATTTGTTAACAAATCAACTACCTGCTTAGCAGCCCTCCTGAGTGATTTAAAATAGCCGCCATGAAAAGCCATCCTGTGCTTTTACTATTTTTCTAACAAACTTGATTGTCACCTATGATATTTCAAAGATCTCTTCTCATATAGTCATCATGCTGGAAATTAGATGCAGGGCTTTGCTTCCATGGAACATTATGCAGAGGCACTCTGGCTAATAAATCTTTGTAGCTAATGCATTCCAGATGGAAACCATGTCTCACAGATTTAACCTTTCTAAACCCTTCCAAAAATTCCTCCCATCAAAAGCTTTCTCAATGAGAGATTTTGATTGAAACGGGATCATCAATATATGACATCTAAATAATAGTATAGATGATTACTGCCTGCAGAAAACTACCATTTTCCTTCATACAAAGATACTCTTTTTGGGCAATCCTGGGGGCAGGGAGATGGGCCTAATGTGTCTTACTAGATAGTTTAAATGTTTTTCTTGAACTCTTAATGCTGTTAACAGATGTTGTAAAGAGAACATCTACTTCTGTCTCTTTAACTTTTGTACATGCATAACAAACACTGCTAAAAAGAGGGATCAAGTCTCTCACAGAAGCCACTAATTAACATCACTGTTTAATCATGTCACCATGTTTAGCAGTCTACATCATTAGTTTATGTCAAACAGAAGCAGTGAAACCTCTAAACACCTACGTGTAGATCCTTACAAAATCAGTCATGTGAAGTGGTGAGGTCAGGGTTATACAAGACTTTGAATACACCTCTGATATTTTGAAACCACTACAAATCACTTTGATAACAGACTAAAGTAGAATCATTGCAGAGAGGTAAACTTTAATTGAAAATATACGAATCTTTCAGGTGCTGTATAATTACAGTACATGTTTTGTTCACAAAAACATGAGTAATGAGTCCAGAAACAGCTCTAAATCATATAGTATAATTAACTTCTTTATGTTAAACCTCTAAAGTTCTCAGCTGCTCCTTTCCAATGTATGATTCACTTTGATCCACGAGTTGTAAGCTTATATGAGAACTCAATCACACCCAAGTGTCATTTGTAAGCATTCAGATCAAATGTTAACAATAGACCCCTTAACTGTGGAGACTGTGAAGAGATCAAGCATACTTCAACTTGGAAAGCAGCAGGAGTTTGCACACAGGCAGATACCTGGACAAGGTCAGCTGTGCTGTGGAACCAAATCACTTCATTCAAAAATAACCTGCTACCCATACATGTTTGAAAGATAATAATCAACCATCCAAACTGAAGATCATTACTTTTAGTTAGTGTCCTCAACCAAAGGGAAAAGTCAGTGTCAAATATGTATTTTTATATCAGGGAACTATGCCTGCCTACACTTAATAAGAAGCAAAAGGGAAACTTAATAGGAAGTAGAATACATTTCCTTTTATTGAAGCCAAGTGCTTTCTGCACCTTAGTGTCACCCTGCAGAAGTGACTTGTCTTTTTCCTTATATTGTCAATCTGAGTCAGCTTCAACAAAATCGTGCTTCAAGAAAGCACCAAAAAGAAAGCAGCTATCTACTTTCAAATGAGACTAGAAAGTTTCGGTCCATTTTTCATCTTTAATCCTATTAAACTCACTAATGAACTCAGTTCGCCTCAATGGTTAAAACAGAAGTTGGTGGTTGTGCCCTAAAAGGTACAGATCCTTCACTGCACAATTCAACATTACACATTTACACCATCCAAAGCAGTATTTTCAAAACATAGGGCTGACACTGTACAGTGCATTGAATAGTTTTAATTACCTGAGTACTAAACTAATATAAATTATTAAACTAATATGATCTTTGCTCCAGCTTGAGCCAAGCCTGGGGGTAAAAGGACATCAACATTCTTATGGTAAGAAAATATGATTTTATATTCAACTTATCTGTTGGAGCATTTACTTTTGTAGAAGATTTAAACATAACATACTAATGGCTCCAACTGATCAGACCAATCATCCATTTAGCCCATTATCTGGTTTTTAGCAGTAGCCAGCACCAGAGAGGAGGAGTGAATGGAACATGTCAGTTGAAGTGATGCTCCTCTGTTTCTTCACTTGGCTTCTAACTGTTGCTGGTTTAAGGTCACTCTGAGCATACAGTTGCATCCCTGACAATATGGGCTAATAGCCATTAATTGAACTTGTGGCAGAAAAAGAGAGTTTTTGACATGAGGTCTAGTATGAGGCCTAAACTAAAGTACTCTGGCCCAGCTGATATAAAGCAAAGTGAGCAGAAGTCAGGCCTTGTTACAAAACATGTCTGCTTGCAAGTTCACAGAACCTTGCAAGAAGAGGGCAGGTATTGCAAAAATTCAAACACTCCTAAGAAGTGTTAGGCATAGGACATTCATGTAAACGTATTGCAGAAGGGTAGTACCAGAACACACCAATATCAAGTATGGTTTAAACACATTCTCCAGTGGTAACGGGGACATATTGATCCCTCATAAAGATTTGCTCAGGATGATAGGATGTTCAAAGTTAACAGTGGTAACTTTTACCAAGTCAAAAAAGAACTAAAGTTCATGGAGGATAGGTCTATCAATGGCTTTTAGCCAAGATGGGCAGGAATGGTGTCCCTAGCCTCTGTTTGCAAGATGTTGGGAATAGGCAACAGTGGATGGTTCACTTGATTCCCTGTTCTGTTCATTCCCTCTGAGGCACCTGGAATTGGCCACTGTTGCAAGACAGGATACTGGGCTAGATGGAGCCTTGATCTGACCCAGCATGGCTGGGTTTTTATTCTTATGTCAAAGAGGCAATACATGACTTGTCTATATTGGTGTATTAAGGAGGGGCCACACAGGGTTTGTTTATGTCCGGCCAAGGGGGGAATGGAAAGTCTTGCCATTCACTGAGCCCAGTCCACTGGAATGGGAACATGCCTAAGCATCCCTGTAAAGTCTGCTGGGTGCTATTACTGTGTTTCATTGACAATAAACCTGGCCAAGAACCTCTCATCAATGTGGGATAGTACTTAAAATCTTTTGCTCAAAAAAACCAGCTTGGATATGGGTAGCTCCCCCACATCTTTTGCAGTGAAGATCAATGCAAAGATTCAGTTAACTTCTCTGCAATGGTCCTGTCTACCTTGGGTACTCCTTTAACACCTTCGTTACCTAGTGGCCCTGCTGTCTGTTTTGCAGGTTTCCCACTTCTGATTTACTTAAAATTCTCACTGTTAGTTTTTACATCTTTAGCAAGTTGCCTCTCGAATTCTTTTTTGGCCTTCCTTATTATTCATTCACGCTTAACCTGATGGGGTTTGTACACCTTCCTGTAATCTTCACTAGGATTTTACTTCCAAATTTTAAAGGATTTTGAAGAGGATGTAAATATTAAGCTTGCTCTCACAAACCCCCCCCCCCCAAAAAAACAAAAAACAACACACCCAACCCCCCCAAATAACAAAAAAATTCACATCCCATAAACAAACAAAACAGAACAAAACACCTTTGCCTTAATAATCTCAAAGCACCAAATGGCCTTGAAATACACTGAAATTTAGTCTAATGTAGTTTATTTTTATAATCATGCCAGGCTGCCCTCAGTCATAAGCAAAAGGTCAATTGTATTATACTCATGGCAGCTTACAATTTTTTTTAAAAAGCAAACATAGTTCTATTTCTAACATGGAAAGAGCTTATCCAAAAAACACGCCCTGTATCTCACAGACATAAATGACTTTGTACTATCACTAGTGAGTTAGCATCACCTAACAATTTTTCAACATAAGATCCAAAGTCATATTTTTCTTGGCTGCAGAACTCAGAGCATTTTGGGGCATTTCAGCCACAAACGCTATGCCTACTGCGGAATTAGACAGGTATGTCTGGCCCATACTAGCTGACTCAGGCTCCCAGGCCTCGGACAAAGGGCTGTTCAACTGTGGCGTAGACATTTAGGATCAAGTTGTAGCCCAGTTCTAAGACCCAATAAGGTCTGAGGGTCCCATAGCCCAAGCCCAAAGGTTTACACCACAATAAAACAGCCCCTTACCATGAGCCCCAGGAGCTCAGGCATAGGCAGGCTGTAAGATTTTAATTGCAGCGTAGACACACCCATATGTAAGGGCTGGTGCAATTGGACAAGTAGGTGTGCTTCTTGGTACCTTTGCTGCAGAATTAAAGTAGGTATTCATTGTAACAAATATCCATATTTAGATTTATAAAGGAATTAAACAAGCCTTTCTGGCTAGGTGGTCCCCTGGAACCTTTAAGTCTGTTGAAGTCTCCATCACCACAGTAACTACGTTTCTAACATTTAAGTCAAAAGGGAACAATAATGCCACCAGGTTGCCCACTTTGCTCTTGCGTAGATTCCTAAGGGTAAGAACCCGTGTTGCTGAGAGAAAAGGGATGATGTAACTTGTGCTGAGTGACTTCTGTGTGCAACAGGCGGCTGCCCCCAGGTGTTTCTCTCTGTCCTGCCCAGGGAGTTCCACGGTGGCAAAGTTTCTTGCCATTTTCTAAGGGTGGTCAAGGGAGAACTGCTGGAAGAATGGTTATGGTGACTAGACAAAAGGAACTAGGACCAAAGGACGACATCTTTCTGACCTTCTGCCTGAACACAGCATCTCTGAAGTTCCCTCTCGACATTAAATTTAAACATAGCTCTATTGTGGTTATTACAGGTTGGATCACAGAAGTCCCCTGGGTATTGTCACTGATTAAGACGTTGATGCCTGCCTTCCTGTCCCTGGGGCTCCCCACAATCCTGTCCTGGTGGGCCAGAAGCTCTGGTCTCGCCCAGCCAAGGCACAGAGTTGGGGTTACCGTCCCCCTGCAGGACAACACAGTCACTGAACTAGCTCAGTTCTGGGAGAGCTCAGCTATAAGACCATCAGCAGCAGGCAGGAACACAACCCCCCCCAAAAGGGACAAAACCTCCAAATAAATCTGCCTTACTTTGTGTAAAAGTTTTACACAGAGAAAGCACATTATATAACCCCCCTCTATCAATGAAATAGAGATATTCACAGTGGTTGCTCCCCCGCCGTAACAATAGTTTACACTGAGCTAGAAAATGAACAAAGTGTTTTTATTAAGTATAAAAAGTAGGAGTTAAGTGGTTGCAAGTGAAAACAGACAGATCAAAGTAAGTTACTAACCCAAAATAAACAAAACATGCCAGCTAATTGTAATACACTGAGAGCATGTCTACACTAGGAAATAATAACTCCCAAAATAACTATTTCAAAATAGTGTGTCCACACTACAGGGAAGCCCCAAAATTAGTTGAGGCAGGCTCCCTTAATGTGGCCGCACTACCTCGACTTAGAGCCCCAGGAAGCAGTGGGGAGTAATTACTTTGTATGACTCTGGAGAGTAATTATTTCAAAATAGCAACAGCGGAGCATCCATACTACTGCTATTTCAAATAACTATTTCAAAATAAGCATTATTCCTCCTGGAAAGCAGGTGTTGTTATTTTGAAATAACCAGCCCCTTATTTTGAAATAGCAGGCTTGGTAGTGTGGATGCTCTACTAGCTATTTCAGAATATGGGGAATTATTTAAAAATAGGCCAGGGCTGAGAAACTTGTTACATGCAAATTCTTACCTGAAACTGTCATTATAAACACCTCTTTCCCAAGCTAAGCAACCTCCTAGCTTGGGCCTGCCTGATCCTTCCCCTTTCCCGGTCTGCCTCAGGCTTAAAAGAGCTCCTCACTCTAAATCTGCTAAGATCTACTGAAAATCTGGCCACTTATTTTGGTGCCTAAATGGAAGTTGAGGTCTTCTAAAAAATGTGCTTAGTGACTTCATTCCTTGGAAGCTTTCACATGGAAGTGGAAGGCAGCCACATTCTCTGATGTGGTAATGTTCCACTGGCAATTCATAAGGGATGTAGCAGCCCAAGAGAGCTGAGCAGCACTGGAGTGGGTTTGGCTTAAAAGAGATGGTCTATCAGGCAGCACTGAAGGGGTTAAATGATAAAGTCTAAACCCCTGGCTCAGTTACACTCCCAAATCAGATTCCTGACCATTATTTTTAACCATCAAATCTTCTGTTCCTGTTCTGAACTCAGTATCCTGAGTAACAATATAACAATAAAATAAATAAAGTTTAACTCCCTGCTCTTCTTTTTTTGAACAAGATGGATTTCTAGCTGCCTTGCTCACACACCCTCACTAGGATAACATGATGTCACTCTTCAGATTAGGTCTCCGATTCAAAGTCTTTCTGCTGCCAGCAAATAAGAAAGAAACTCTGTGGTGACTTAGATTACATCTTCCCTTTTTCTGAGAGCTGTCATTTGGGACATCAGAGGACAGCAGTTATGACATTGGTGTATTTGTTTGCTTCATTACTGAAGTCCTCAACTCTAAATTCAGAAGAGATTTCTTACTTTGTTAAAAGGAAGATGGTAGTTTAGTCAGTGTTTGTATCTACAAACAGAATTACATGCAGACTAGTCCTGAAGAGGATCTGCAATACAGTAATGGTCATAGGAGCGCCTAGTAAAGAAAATATACAGAGAGACATCTAGGTGCAATTAAATTTAAACTGAGCTGTTTCTAAGAAGGTCTCACTACAGACTATGTCACACTTTTTACTGCAACATAAGACTTGCATTTATTTCAAATATGTCACTGAGGTGCATCTACACAGCACCATAACTCGAAGTAAAATACGCAATTTGAGCTACATAAATAGTATGTCTTATTTTGATGCTATTTCAAAATAGCTTATTTCATCATTTGGCGCTGTCTACACAGTGCCAAATTTTGAAATAAAGCACTGTTCTGAAATGTCCCTTACTCCTTGTGGAATGAGGTTTACAGGGACATCGGAATAACGAGCCCGAAATAACAAGTTTGCTGTGAAGATGTGGAATAGCTATTTCAGGATACTCTGGTATCTCGAAATAGCATTGTAGCGTAGACCTAGCCTGGATGTAATAGAAAATAAAGCAGTGGAATCAAGGAACTTCAGTGGTCTGTTCAACCATCAGTATATCTGTTCTACACACATGAATTGGTCCATTCAATTTCTAACCAATTAAACAACAATAATAAAAACAACTAACTAGCTCTTATATATGCAGTTGTAGCCATGTCCCACCCAAGATATGACCTTTCCTAGATCTGAAGAAAAGCTCTATGTGGCTTGAAAGCTTCTCTCTCTCAGCAACAGAAGTTCATCCAAAGACATTACCTTACTGCCCACCTGGTCTCACAACTCTTATATAGTATTTGTCATCCATGCATATTTAAATACTTTGCGAAGGAGGCAAGGTTTATTATCTGCATCTAGATACACAATCCTACTGCTGTGCATATAGTTCACATTCATGAAATCTCCACCTTATTTGAAATATTTGCCAACCCTTGTAGCTATTTTTATTTAACGGTTTAAAAAAAAATGATCCTGAAGCTCAAGGGTAGCATAAAATATAGTGTATTTTGTTGCCAATTTAAACTTTTTTTGTGTTGCCTATTATTAGTACATAAAATCAGAGAAATATTTGTGTATATTGTTGCACTGTTTGTTTGCTATAGCCCCTCCTGGAAGTCTCAATGAATCAGGAATAGAATCCTGCTCTTTAACTCATCTAACATTAATTTTTCTGGTTACAGGAAAAATACATGATTTCAAGCTCCAGCCCATTCCACACCTCATTAAAAAAATGACAATAACATGTTCACTGTTGTTAAAAGTAAGAAAATATCCACTATAAAGGAGCTTTTAAGAAAGAAATATGTAGGGGAAAATGAGAGTTTTACTTTCCCCCATGTTGAGAAATCAGGGTGGTTGGGAGGGATGGATCTGAGAACTCAAGGAACCACTCAGCATAAGGCCTTGTGGTCTGCATTACCATGTGAAAGATGCAGGGATTATTCCTGGGTTCACTGCCTGGCTTACTGGACAAAAAGTGCTGAGTAAGGAACAGTTCAAAGCCCACTAAAAGTCAATAGCAGTCTTTCCATTGATTTCAGTAGGCTTTGGAACAGACCCTTCATCCTTGTGAGGAAGAGTTATTTTATGTCACTCTATATCAGCTCATCGGGCCATTCAAGTGGTGGCTTTAATGGATTCCAAATGGAGTCCCACTCAGCCTTCCTCATGCAAAGTGCAAAGAGTCTTCCTTAACTTCAGTGCTAGTAGGTCTTGGTGCATGAGAGAAAACAGGAAATATCTATATGTACCCAAAACAAAGGTTACAATAGTGAGATCTTTTCAGAGAATTATGAATCAAAACCAGAACTGGTAGCAATACAAGCATTGATAACTGTTTCTATCAAAGATTATCATTCTAGTTGCAGCCAGGTTCATCAAACTAACATGGAAGAAGTAAACAACTAACACATTTAGTAGAACAAACAGTCCCATATTTTAGATACAAACATAAAATACACATATTCATCACCGACCTAAAGAAACAAATATTCTATATGGTATGATAATTACATAACTTTCACCTCCAGGTCTCAGTTTTTAGTCTGGGGTATTTGGATGGGATTGTTACCTTTAGTTAAGTAACTTATGTGAATTGAGTTGATTAACTCAGTCAGCTTCCTTGGAGACTACTGTCCACCAACACATCTTGTATTGCAGTTGCTAGTCTTAGCACATAAATAAAATCTCACCATGAGACACAGTATTCTGGATCAAGATTGAGGCATACTGGCTCATAGGGATGGATGTCTGTACTGCTACTGCCCAGGCTAAATGCATCTAAGCTGACAAATCTGCATCTTCATAGAGTGTAAAATGGCCAGAAAATGGAATAATTTTTTATCTTGCACAGTTTTCTTCATATTATCAGACTGGGGATATATCAATAACTTGATTCTCAGGGAGGGACATTCAAAAATGAAAAGGAATCAGGCTCTTTGAAAAATTCACCATTGTACACATTTGGATGCATTTCTCAAGAAATATCATTACTAGCCCCTCATTATTACTGATTAAACTCCTCATACAGGCTCACTTCAGGTCAAGTAAACTACTACTATTTTTTTTTTGAAGGGTGAGGGAGGGCAGAGAAAAGGAAGAAATCCTCTGATGCTTCAGCCTCCTAAAGAACAACTCAGAGCTTATGTACAGTAAGTGTAGATGTTCAGTTCATGCGTACAAATCTATTGCAGCACCACTCCAGGCTCCCCCACCTTACATGCTCAATTTACCACTAATGTTAGAAACAGCTCAAGCACTTTGAGCCCTAATACTGGTCTAGCCAACTTGTAACAAAGGCAGCCCACCGTGTTCTGCCATAAGAAAGCAGTTTTAAACCACACAACAAAGCATTCTCTGAAATGATGTATCTTTAGATCTATCAGCAGGCCTTGCCAAAATACAGAGCTGTTATTTATCATTTCTATGATAACAGAAAACTGCCATCAAAGGCAATAAATGATAGTTTTGCGAATTCATTGATTTATGATTCAAGAAAAAACTCACTTTTCTTTAATTCACAAAAACACACCAAAAAACCCAACCCACAACAATTTAAATAATTTATACTGTATATGCAGTGCGGACAAATAAAAGGAATGGCAAGGGAATATCTACAGTATAAAGTAATTGTTTTAAAACTTCTGTGATAATTTATTATCAGCTGAACAATTCACTTCTAAAATTTTTTGCAATGAATGTTAATTTGGTACAATTATCTCTTGCCCTAGAATATCCTGATCTACCATGATTTACAGCTAAACAAAGATGAACATTTTCTTTTTAGACAACTGCATGTCTTTAAAAATTGGGGAAACGATGACATAATAGGTTTTCCACTGATGCATGCAGTTTGTGTGCGCATTTTTTCAATAATAAGTGGCTTTTCAGTAATATAAATATAACCTATAAATCACATAGAAACATATGTTGGTATATATGTGTCTGTGTGTTTTTACGTGTATTGTATTCAAGCAGAAGTACTGCCCAGCAGAGGGCTCCTTTGAAACAGATTATGCAAAAAGAAGACAGAGTCTCTCAAGGTATAGAAAATATGGAGATTATGTAAGCAGTATGTATGTTAAGGATTGCTATTATGTTAGAAAACCACAAATTTATGATACATTTGGATTTCGTATGATTTTTAAATATATTTTTGTGTTGTTTCATGAAACCTGTTGAATAAAATTATGGCACACAAATGAACACGTGCTGTACTTGAAACATATGCTCATCCCCCACAATTTTATTATTTATATCTACATTTGCTTATTCAGAATGGTCATATTAAGTGTATTTTTTACATAATTGTCTGTATAAAGCAACAACTAGAATTTGAGAAATATTGCCTATTAATTGGTGAGGAGTTTATTGCGCAGATAATTAAACCAGGGGGAAAAGCACAGGCAACTAACAAGCTTTCAGACTTGTTCTGTTATGACAACCTCACTACAATGGTCTCTAGCAAAAAAATTCCAATTTTGACTCTGGACCTGCATAATGCTACCGTGATAATCTTATTATTCCCTACATTTCTCTATTTTAAATATTCTGAACCCTTGCATATGCTGAGTAGCAACTTGCTCCATGGGCATTCACATTAATTTTAATCTAGCCAAACGGAGGATCTAGGGCATACGAAGGTAACTTTCTTAGTTAATAAAAAGGCAATAGAAAAGTTTTCAGATTGACCACTGAAAGGAGAGAGGGATCACAAGTTAGAACTGGTCTTTCATGTTACTTTATAAGGAATTCAAGCATCAATACACCAAATGGGGGAAAGTGTATAATCACTTTATACAGTTAATGTTTCTTTGAAGCTTTTAGATTCCTATGTTTTTTCAGGCTTGGTATCGAATTATAAATAATAAAAGATAAAAAAATTGCTGGTCCATGAGAATACCACTACTCATAGGTAGTAACATAAAATGGGCATGGAATTATCAACAACTTTGCTGAATGACTGCATTTTTATATGCTGAAGGCTAGTTATCACATCAACTCAAAAGTTTGGATTTTTTAATAGAAATATTACACTGCCAATATAAACTCAATTTAGTCCTGAGTAATTTCCTTTCTCTTGTAAAACTAGGTGATGGAGAGACATCATTAATGTGTCACTCTAATTCCCTCTTCATAGCATACATTTATAAAATGTGTACTAAATATTAATACATGCTCTGCTACTTGCAAAAAAGAGCGGAGTACAACAGTCTATCCCAAAAGATTATACTGGAATTTAATTATAAAGATTATGAGAATAAATCTTTAAAAACAGGAACAACAAAAGCCTTTGTAATATCTTTGGTGGAATTTCTTCTGTTTCATAAGACAAAAGAACAACAATCCGGTGCATCACACTCCAGTAGACATACAGAGAAACATGGTAATCAAAAGCTACTGCATAAACTACACAGACTCACAGAACAGGAAAGACCTTCTTATCTAACCCATCTCCATGCCATTTCACTGTTATTCAGAGCTGGGACCTCTCTGCAGCTGTGCTAGTGCCTAAGGAAGGGGATAGGACACAGGGAGACTTCTTTCTAGCTCTTAAGGGGTAAAGGTCTGACCACTAGATGGTCTATGCACACTTTGCCCTGTGGAACTATGACCTGAGCATTGAACGATTGGATCCCTCTGCCATCCTTAGAGCTCCCCTCAAACGGCATCAGTCCAGGCTGGATGTGGCCTGATTGGACATACTGTCACAACACTTAAAAATGATTGTATTGTCATTGTGCACTTAGCACGTAAAATTTAAAAATGCAGCAAATTGATAATAAACTTTCCTGTCCATCCAGTAGACTTACAAATGTGCTTACTTTCTTTATACATTTACCATATGAAACTTTCACAGTCCAGTATTTATGTTGTCAATAGCAAACAATATTATTTTACTAATGATATCTGTTTTTAAACAGCATATGATACTGCTTAACCCCTTGGATCACCAGGCTGTTTGGAAGCACCTGTGATGTTTTGTTCCTATACATGCACCAGAAAAGACTGCCACATTCATCACTAAATAAACAGGCATACAAACCGATTAATAATTTAATTTACAGAGAGACTATAAACATGCAGCTAGAGGGTGTGCTGCCAGTCCTGCAGAAAAGCACCAAGGAACTAGATTTTAGTCCTAGCTCCCAATTTATGCCTCCGCTTCTATGTCATTAGAATACTAGCATCTTTTTTTTTTCCTGCATGTCACTGTCATGGTGAAAAAATGCTGTCTGTTACTATGCTGCTGTCTCAGCAATACAAAAAAGTTGTTTATTAAAAAAACCCCTGGAATTTGGCAGGTACCCTTTGTTTAGAAGGTTTCAAAGTTTGGCAGGATCATGTACAAAATCTGTATTTCAAATATGCTTCATTTAAAACTGGCTTTTAATGCAAAGACTACTCTAATAGTTCCATTGTTCAGTACAGGGCATACCACTTTTACTGTCTTAAAAAAACATTTTTCCTCAAATCATTCACCTGAATAATCAGTGTATTTTCATTTTTCTCTTCTTTGCATTTGCTGTAGCAAATTTCAGACACATGACGTCAGATGATTCCCGTGAAATTCAAAGTATTCTCTCTTTATGGAATATAAATCTCACTTCCTGCTATAAGAACTTGGCTAACAGCATCAAAATTACTTCTCCAGGAGAAGCAAATATACAATCGCTTCTAGTGGTAATATTTGGATCATTGTCTCATCCTTAATTTGGGCAGCAGGACCCACTTTCTTGTGGTTTTCCAAGCTAAACTATTTATACTACAATAGCTGTGTACATTTGAACACGTGTCCCTCTAGTGGCTGTCTCCAATGAGCATAAATGTGTGCTGTTTCCTGACAACCAGAGGAGTTACTAAACTTCAGTTGGAATGGTAAAGGCTTTTGGTTTCAGTCTTAAAAGTCCCAGTTTTAATCCCAGTTTGCAATTGTCATGGCTCCATGTATGTAGCAAGAGTTTGTTAAAAATGTAGACGATAATGCTCATCAAATCAAAGACACAAGAGCTATCAGATATGATGTGATCTCATCAAATGTCAAAACAAAATAGGTCTGGCTAGGATGGTGCTTGAAAACTCTATGGTAAACTTAGTCATTCCAAGATGGTATAGTATTTTTAAAAAAATCAGCACACTTCTCCTGAATAGATGATGATCCAAAGCAGCAGCAGAATGACAAAATGCCCGGTTGCTGCTGAAAGTGGCATCTCCTATGAGCTATAAAACACAAGACTGGATCAGTTTGGCAGTTAGCTGATCTACTGCATTTTTCACAAGACTAGGAGGTAAACTCCAACATGATCATTTTCTCATAATTCCAGTCAGAAATGATATTGCTTACATTCCTCTCTGAAATTGAGTAGTATTACTGCAAGTCATGTCGCTTTGTTTTACCTTAGAGGTGAATGTGTTTTCATAGTTATTAAAGTGAGTCACATATATAAACACAAATCACATTCCTCTAAAACTAACAATATCTTCCTTGCTAGAACTCTGAACTAGTCCACTGTCTTCATCCTCCTTCACAGTCAGCTACCTTTGACACCACTGACTGTCTTCTTCTTGAAATTTGGTTTCATGACTCCATCCTCCCTGGGTTCTACCCATACATTTCCAATCAGCATGTCATTTAGAGGATCTTCCTTGCTTTGCCTCCAAATCTGAGCAGTCCACCCATGGATCTCTTCAGGTTTCAGCTATCATCTTTATGTGACAACATGCAGGTATACCTCTCCATTGCTGATCTGTCCCCTCCAGCAGAAACTAAAATCCTGTCTTTCTGACATCTCTTCATGGATATTAGACATGAATTAGAGCTCAACATGGCCAAAACAAAGCTCTTAATCTCTCCTTTCTTATTAACACCATTCTCCCTCTCACTTGGGTCCATAAGCTAGGCATTGTCATTGACTTGGCCTCTTTTTTACAAGTGCCTACATCTTGCTACACCTTCGTGCATAACATCGCTAAGATCCAGCCTTTCTTCCCCATTCATCACACAATAAAAACTCTACCAAGGATCTCATCACCTTGTGTCTCAACTTTGACAAATCCCATCTTGACTCACCTATCTTCATTGAAAATGCTGCTGCTGCAATTATTTTCCAGGGTTGGTCCATCACACTATGCTTATATCCAGCTATTGGTTCCCCTTTCTCCACAGCATCAAACGAATAACACTAATCTGCGTTTTAGGTCCTTCAGGTCCTTACTCTGCTATACCTTACATCAGTGATAGACAATAAGCAGATCATGGGCCAAATCCAGAGCATCAGATGCTTTTGAATAGCACCACTTTTTTATTTACTTATTATCATTATTGTTTTCTAATTATTATTTTCTCTGGAGCCCTGACCTGGACTATCTCTTGGCCAAGAAATCTGGACCCTGACAAAAAATATTTGCCTTACAGCTACTATGCGTGATATTGAGACATTGACTTCGGCCTCCATTCCACAAATGGTACTACTCTGAATTGCCTATATTCTCTAACTTCTCCAAGAAGAACCTTCATACTTGCTTCCGTCACTTCTTCTGCATAGGAAGAGCATCCCATAAGCATGCACAAAGCCATTTCACAGTCTTCTTTTAGAATCCCTGGTTAAAACTCTTATCTACTAATAAGGGTACTGTCAGGAGCTGCCTCATAGTAGCCAGGCCAAGTAGTTAGAGCAGAGGTTGAAATCAGACATAGGTCAGGATGGGGTTGAAGGTAGTACTGAATGGCCAGAGGCAGAATGAAGATCACAGATCACAGACAAGCCAAAATCAGTACCATACCCAGAATCCAGCTGCAGGCCAGAGGTTGAACCTGGGTAGTCCAAGTCAGAGGGGGTCACAAAGCAGAGACAGGGCTGGAGTGGGGTCAGAGCAGGGCAAGGACAAGACCGGAACAAGGATCAGGCCAGTTGGCAGGAACAGGAGGCAGCAGGAGGCTGTGAGGCAGCAAGAGGGATCCTGGTGGCTGGGTAGTGCTGCTGCACAGACTGATCTCCAGCACTGCTGGTGTTGCGGAAATATCTGGGCCTGGGGTTCAACCGATCCAGGCTCTGCTCCATATGGCTGCTGCCACATGCCTGATGGCTGAGTGGCTGCAGGCTCTGTGGGAAGGGCAAGTCAGTGAAGCTGAGGTGCTGCTGTGCACCTGAGTGGTAACTCACTGCAGCTCTTTGGAGGAGCAGCTTTGTGAGCAGCGCTGCTATGGTTGTGGGTTTGCCTCACAGTTATCACAGAGTCCATGACACCTGTGAAAGAGACTGAATTGTTCACTTAAACTTAATGGAGTAATTTATGCTACAAATATTTCTGTTTCGGAATATGGGGCGAGAGATGTCTTTAAAAGGGGATATCTAAAAAAAAGACTCTTCTGGGGAAATAGTTGGCTAGAGATGCACAGTTTCAAGCATTACAATCACACTAACAACCTCTGTGAGATAGTAAAGTAGTATAAATCTGCAAGGGCAGATGCAAGCACTACACTCCTTTACCTACTTCCTCTTCATCGCCATCATTTCAAGCCTTGTAGCCACATGACAGTACCATATGGTTGGGTCTCCATCAGTCTTTCCTTTCCCAGCCCCAGCTGCACAAAAGATACAAAACTTACATATACATATAGTGAAGTATTTTCATGATCTGAAATAGCATCCATGACTTGATTTTGTGTTATTTTGTTTTGTTTTCTAATTCATTATCAATCTCAATGAAAGTGGACAAGTAATACGTCTTCCCAAGAGAACAGAACAATAAGAGGATTTATACTCTGTTTCCCAAAAACAGAGTATAAATTTAGGCCTGTTTCCCAAAAGTTCTCTATAGCTGCCATCACATATCTTACAGCATAGCTATAGAATGTGGTTCTTGTAATGCTGCTGGTTTTCTGGAATCCATGCTACATTAGCCCTCCCATCATTGCTACCATCAGTGCCATAAGCAATGATGGGAATGTTACTAATACATAGGAAAATAAGCATGGTGTACAGATAAATCTGTCTGAGTTGATAAATAACTTTAAAGCACGTTTATCAAAGTGCATTCTCAAGTATTTTTAAAATGAAAGACAATCATCTTAATGGGCATATGCTTTGCAAAGCATAACTAAGAAAACCAGGCCTATAGAAACAAGAATAGCATAATTTTTTCTTTAATTTCCACAGAATATAAACCTATAATAAAGAACCCAATGTAAGCTAGAAGCATCCATAACTTCTTGAGACTAGGCAGACGACAATTTAAATATGCAAGTCAAATTATATACCCTTCCATTGCCCCCTGTGCAAAATGAGAACCGATTTGGCTCTGTGTGACTATTGTCAAGTAGGTCCAAAGAGAACCCTGAAAAAGCAATTCATGTGTGTTCCAATGACACTTTTAGTTTTGTGACAAGGCAGAAAACTTAGAGGGGAATTTTTGCATAAAATCTGATTTTAACAACAAAGTAATGTAACAAGGAAGTGCGGTTATTTAACACTGCACTTGACAACACACAGGACTGTTCAATGTGCAGCTCGTGCCAGACTTGTCACAATGACTGACATTTTCTAATATTAAACTGGAAATAATATGGATATTTAATACTGCAGAGTTTACACCAAGTAGAAGCAAAGTGCTATTGTTTATCAGCAATCTACTTCTGATGGCAACAATCTATATAGACATAATTATTGCTGAATGATAGAGCCTGATTGTCACATTACAAAATAAACACATCTGTACAATATACGCAATGTTTCATATTATGTGATTTTGAAAATCTTGTAAAGCTCAGGTCTTAAACATTGTCTGTGCTCTCTACTTGAATTTTGACTAAAATTTACCTTTTAGATCTGTTATGCCGCTCATGAATTTTTTACAATATCCATCTGTGCATTGCAATCTCTATTCTCTATGGCTCCACATTGTTTTGGCTAACTAACAGGCCCATATGTTGCCTTAATGTATTTCTGCACAATGTTTGTGCTTTTGGAAAAAAAACACACCACAGGGAAAAACCACAGGTCTAAATAAGCTATAAAGAGCATCCACATACAGTTAGACTGTCTTTACTGAGTCTAGAGACATTATGATTCTGCTGCGACAAGCAGCATTTGTCTTCATTTTGTCTGACTGTCCTCATGTGTTATTATTAGTGGCTGTCAGGCTGCAGCGGAAAAAAAATAGCATCACTTGACTAAGAAGTTGAATGCATAAATGCAATAACTACACATTGGAAGCCGAGGAGAATATGTCTGTTAAGATATATCTAAATGCAAAAACTCTTACAATGAAATTTAAAAATGAAAAATTCCTATTTGGTAAAATGTGGGCAATTTCCCCTCTGTCTGAACCACTAAATTAGGAACTAATTATAAACACAATTTAATAACATCTAAAGAAGTTGCTTCAAGAATGCCTTTTCAGGATGTCAGCTTAGTTTAATGGTAAAACAAAAATTTTGCAACATTCCTGCCCAGTTATGTTTTTCAAATGTTGACAAATACAAACATTTTAAAGAGGAACTCCTTATTGCAAAAGAAGTTTACACTGAAATGCATTTAACAATTTACATACAAAATGCAGAAATCACTTTTTACTGATTTGTCCATATAATGGAGTTTCTTTATCATCAAATTCTAGATTTTTTAGACATAGGAAATAATACACAACATGCATCTTTAAAACTATTCAAAGCAATATGTTTAGAAAATAATTGCTAGAGGAAGCAGAAACTACAGGAACACAAATTTAAAAAACTAATTCAGAGAACCCCACGACTAACCATTTAAAAAGAAGATGTGAGTCTGTGAAGGTCTCAAATTGCTGGTAAATGACTATTCATGGGAAAACGACACAGAAAGTTCGCAGAGTGTCTTCTGCTAGAGTATGGCCCTACAGTGCCACCATAAGCCCATCTTTAGGAGTGGGAATAGTGGAGTACGGAGTCACAAAACAAACTGATGTCCTAGTAGCTAAGAATTATTATAAATTCCATTGGATCATAATAACACCACCAGAATGACCAGGAAAAATACAGATATTGGATGAAATCCTGACCCATTGTAAACCACAGCAAACTCCCACTGATTGCAATGGGCCCACAAATTTCAGTCCTGTGTTTTTACTGCAAAAGATTAACGCTGAGCAAGTGACATTGGGAGTCATAATTAAATGATAAAATGAAGCTAACACTGATAAAAGAGGAAGAGTTCCATGAGCAGTCCTGACCAGTACAAGCTTCATCTGGATATTTTAGAAGACATTAATACCATGACTCATGGTCAGAAAGGATTACGGATCCTGCAGAATTAATGATTCAAATTCAACCTTAGGGACATATCAATAGATAACATTTTGAGTTTTTGTGTTTACATATATATTGTTAGAGGTTAACAATGTAACAAAATGGTTCCTGTCTACACTGTATTCATCTCTCTTTGAAGTGTATAGCAAATCATCTGTGAATTCTGTGAATGGTAGAAAGCAATTACCTTATATTAATCTGTATAACTGATTACTAGTGATGCTCAGAAACAGGTCTATTTGGAAGTCTCTGGGATTGCCTATTGTTCACCTAAAGCTCTGAACTGGATCTGTATGAAAAGACCCTTGCATTCTAATACTTTTTACCTCAGATCTTCTGAAACTTCATCACCTTGAGTCACAAGATTTCAGATCTCCAAGCCTGTCTGTATCCACTCTGAACCTATGGACTAATTCTGTAGGAACTCCTTGCACCTACAAAACTCTCCATCTCAATTATGAATCTGAGTTCAGAACTGTACTCGTGTCTGTATGTATGCTGATATTTTAACTAGTACTCACTCTCTCTTTTCTTTTATTTTTTTAAATAAAATTTAGTTTAGTGTGTTGTTGGCTTCTGGGTAACCAGTAAGGCAGGCAAGCTTGCTGATGGGGGAGGGGAGGGGGAAAAAAGGGCAATTGCCCCAGGGACTCAAAAGGGCAATTCAAAGGGGCCTGGGACTCCAAGCCACCATTACAACAACAGTGGACAGAGCCCCAGACCCTTTAAATTGCTACTGGTGTGCCACACCATGTGGTCTGGCTGGCTCTAAGAGCTGGGAGGGCAGTGCTGGGCAGCACTGAGGACAGGCTGCCTTTCTACCCAAAGCCTCCCCACTCCCCTTGCCCAGGGCCCACAGAAGCTGTCAGACTCCCTAAAGGAAGGTATCATAGATGCTGTTTTGTGCTGGCTTGATAAATCTAAGTATTGGAATAACCATCAGCTTTGGGGAATGTCTCCCCCATTCTTTGCACTTTGGACCTAATTGAGTAGCCTCAGTTGACTCCCTTGGGATCCCGGCGACAAATACCATAAGAAATTGTTGCAGGTTACTGCAAATCTAGCTTTGGAATAGACTTTCAGTGTCTACTCACTGCACTTACTGCTACAGGAACATACATTGAACCATTCTCCAAAGTGTTTTTAAGCCTATGAGTAACAGCTCATGGCTTCACACTTCCTAAATTAATGCTACTTTTCAAACTATTTTTTGTCTGAATATTTTCCCCATTTCCTTTTTTTCCCTTTTCCTAAAAAATCCACACCATAGCAGCTCCACAGATGGGAGTAGTGGGGGGAGCAATATTTTGACTAGCCCTGTTCAGATCCAACACAGTAGTGAAGGATCTAACTGCTCAATGCAGCCTACCTGCATGAATAGAAGCTGTGACTGTGTAATGACTGTATCTTCACAACAGCACCCTAGTAAGGTAGGGAAGTATTATCTCATTTTATACATGGGTAATTGAGGCACAAAGAGATTAAGTGACATGCCCATGGCCATACAGAAAGAGTTACACGGAGCTGAGAAAAGCATCCAGATTTCATGTGTCTCAATCCAGTGCCACAAGTCAATGGGACGACTCTCATGCTTAAAGTTAGGCATGTGTTTAAGGGCTTTGAAAAATCAGAGTCCTTAATACATTTTCATAATTTCTTACACCTGTTAACTCTATAGACTTACTCTGATTGGGTTGGACACTCTTCTCTCTCATTTTCAACCGAATTATGAACTCAGTCCCCAAGGCAGAATTTGTGCAGTTGCTGATGATGCACAAGCCAGAAAGAGAACACAGTGACCCTCACAGTCTAACTTTCTGCAGTACAGGCAGATCATTTATTTTTGTTCTTTTTAAAGTTATTAAGTCGCTATGAAATAAATGAGAGACAATCATGGAATCCTGTGCAGCCATATTTACACAGTCATTTTTCAGAGCTGAACCATACTTCAAGGTAACTGCGTGAAACTGTACTGTATAAAGATATAAAACATTGTATCATCTTTAGTGGAAGCAGCCTCTCTGTGTCATGCAGGGGAGACAGGAGCAATCTGTTTTCATGTTCTACTTACAGAAGAAATGCCTCAGCACTATTTGCTTTTGCTAGTGGCTCCTAATGCTGCACTAAACACGGTTATCTCCACAACCTCAGGAGCTGTTGTCAGAGCACACTCTTAAATGAAGGGCTAAGGAGATCTGTGTCCTTACTCTCAAAGAAAATCTGCAATATTGTAGACATATAAAGTGTGCACATCTGTAAACTCTAACAGACATCTATAGTGGCACGGAAATGCCTAAATTCTACATGATGTTCTACAGAACTGCACTCAATAAGGGAAAGCAAATTAAAATAAAAGAAATACACATTTCTTCACATTTCATACACCAACGTATCATACTTGAGCAGGGAGACAAGAATGCTAGACAAGTACAATTTGAGATTTTTACTGAAACTGTCTATAAAATTCCAAGGAAAGAAAGAGGTGAAATCACACTAATGTGCAATACTGCAGTTAGTACTTTGGAGAATACATTCAAGAATAGTTCAGCATAGAAATATAATCCTGGTGGTGTTGTCAAGGCGAGTGTCAGATTGGGTATGTAGTGTAGGATCCGAGTTGCAAACTGTGCCATTTACACACTTGTCCACATTGGGATGGCACGGAGGTATACCACTCTCAGAGCTCTGAAGGGATACTCCGCACACTTCAATCTTCTACTCTGCCTCTTCACCTAACAAGCTCCTCTTCATTAGGGACATAAAAAATGATTTAAAAAAAGCTGCACTCCCAGGAGCGGGGCTGGTAGCTAGGAGCTAGCACAAGCCAGCAGAAGAGTTTAACCGCAACCTGAACCAATAAGATGATGCTTATCGGTTAACCAGTTAAACTCTTACCTCCCTACTCTCCACTCCCTTTGGGTACCTCAGGATGCCTGCATGTGGAGCAGTGAGAGGGGAAGGTCGAGGTGGGGCTGTGCAAGGGAGGAAATAAACATTTTTAGTTTCCTTCCTTTCTCGACAAAGGCACAAACTAGTCCTGAGTATACCCCTGTTCAAATTATTTTCATGTAAGTTTCCCAGACAATGTGGTGTTCAGCCTCCCACCCCACCAAAAATAACTTAGCTGTCTAGGAAAGCCTTTCATTTCTGTGCCCCTTTTTATTCTACCTGCTCCCAAACTGTATTAGCCAGTGGATCATGGCTAGAGCCTTGCAATTCTGCGGATTTCTGCTTTGCATTCATGGCTGTCAACATGGATATCTGTGGCTCATTTTTGTGGATACAAATGTGGATGCAGACACAAATTTTGTATCTGTACAGGGCTCTACTCGTGGCACACTGAGGACCAATGTTGGTGAACATCAATATCATGTGACTTTTTTTGTAGAGATACATTCAGCTGAAAGGTTACAAAACTGCTGCATAGAGCATAGATTCCCAAACTGGGGGACGTGACCCCCTGGGGGGGAGTGAAGAAATTCCAGGGGGGGTGCGAGGCGACCCAGCCCCCAGTCCATCTGGTGAAAAAATTCAGAAAGAGCCCGGTCCGTCCAGTAAAAAAATTCAGAAAATACAATGAGAAATGTCCGGTATTTTCTGTTTTCCCTGGCTCGGGCGTCCGCCGGAACACACGCAGCTCGGGCTGGCTGAGGTGGGGGGAGGATGGAGCATCCTGGGCAGACTTCAAAATGGCCACCTTAAAAGGGCAATACCTGCTATGCTCTTAAAAGGGCAACTTTTTTGTTTGTTTGTTTGTTTGGTCAGCAACTTTCCCCCGCCCCCTTTTTTTTAATGCTGGTCCCGGGAATTAAAGGGACCATGACTGTTTTTTGGTCTCAGTCAGTTCCTTTTTTTTTCTCAACAAGTTTTGCTGCTATTTTTGGGGGGGGGGGGGCGGGAGGGAGGAGGCGTGAGGGTTTCTCAAAAATCAAAAAGGGGGCATGATACTGAAAAGTTTGGGAACCACTGGCATAGAGAGTCCTTGAATAGAGTCCTTCATGATATCAAGATACAAAAGAAAGCTAATTTACAAAATTTAGGGCTGTATAACAAGGCAATAGCTACTCCATTACAAGTACAGATGGGAAAGCTGCATGAGGTTGGTTGCATTTGGTGCATTTTTAATAATGGAAAATAGTTCACAGGAACGTCTTATCTTTTTTAATTGCCCCATCTTGTGGAGTTTCATTAAACAAAAATGAACAGAAATAGCTTGATGAAATAAGTTTACAAATATTTATGAACATGTTACTGACATTCTAATTTTGACATAAAAACTTTACTCTTCTGTACTAATGTTAGGTCTGCAAGAAGAGCAAAAAAATAGGCTTACACCTCACAATTTGATCAATTCTCTAGTTTAATTAACATATCAACTACACACAAAGAATACATCAAACAATTGAAAGTACAGAGTTATTTTGTTCTGTTTTTCGTGCTGCGGTGGTCTTTGTATTCTACCTCATTCAGATCTACGGGGTGCAGGATCATGCAGTTCTGTCTTTCAATGCACTCCAAAAGTTCTCAGACATTTTTCTTCTTCCATGGGGCCTTGCAATAGACTGTTCTTGTACCACAATCAAAGATTGTATGTCTGGAGGGAGAGCTTAGAATACTATTTCTACTTTAGTTGGCATTTCAGGCTAAGCCAGACAGAAGCTCTGATACATCAGTTTTCCACATCTCACAAGAGGTTGTGTTTACTAGGGATGTTAAAATGAGATTAATTAAGTAATCATTAGTAAAATAAAATGTTACTGGTTACACGGTTATACGCTGCGGGCTCTGCAGTACAAAGTGTACACTGCAGAGACCACAGCACCGCTGGCTCCCTGGGTGCGGGGCCAGCAGCGAGTGCATACCAGGAGCTGGCTCCCAGCTGCCAGCCCCACTCCCAGGGAGCCAGCTGTGCTGCAATCTCTGCAAGTATAAGCCATCTTTGAAGGCACTGCTCCCGGAGAGGCAACAGCTACCTGGCACGGGTTGGCAGCCGGCATCCTAGAAGCTGGTGTACCCCAGGAGCCAGCTTTTAATCTAGCTCCCAATGTGCACCGGTTCCCACCTGCAGACACTCTCCCGGTGAGCAGCTGCTGTCCCGCACTGCAGGCTCTTATATAGAGCCAGTAGCACAGGGTGGCAGCCAGTTCCCCGAGAGCCAGCGTGTAACCGTTACTGTAACCAGTAACCTCATGCTTATCAGTTAACCATTTGAATGGTTATTATATTACATTCCTAATACTTTTGGAAATGCCACCATGAGTTAAATAGTAGTAAAAAGCATATTATCCTTGTTGTAGAGATTGTGTTCAGAAATCTCAATATCATAGCTACCCAAGTTTTTTGTTTTAATTTTGTCTTTGGACAAGCTCTTGTAAACAGTAAATAGAGCAATACACACTAGAAAATACTTAGGCCACTCTTGAACTAATAACTCCCAAATTTTCTTCAGTTTTTTTCATTTTTCTGCCCCTTCTTTTGTTTAGATGTTTGTTCTGTATGCTCCTTCAAAGACAATCAAACTCAGCTTCATTTTGATAGAAAATTTAGAGAAAAATAGAGAAACTGAAGTTATTAATTACAGGAACTGAATGACAAAGGTCTTTCACAGGATCTAATCATACTAAAACACAAAATTGTTGATGGGTGTTTTGGTCTGTATCATTTTAAGATAGCTTACAAAGAATCAGTTAGGAAATATTCAGACTCCGAATTCTGAAGACATACTATACACAAATAGACTGTGTCAAATCCTTGTCTAAAACTACTCACTCAGACCACCAAAGTCACTGGTAAAGTCACTCTTTTACTGACTTCTGGAAGGGGAATGAAAGCAATCTTGGAGAATACGTCCAGAATCAAACAAGCCAGGAAGACATGTTTTTTGGCATTAACTTCTGTAATACGCTGAAGTGAGATACCCCAGAGAGGAAGCCAGTAGGCAATCTTTGTGCTGAAATGGCTATACTGGAGAATTCTTCTGTAAGACCTCCAGATGTAAAGAACCTGATTTTGGCTGGCAGTTTCATAAAGGTGTAAACATAAACATTTATCTTGTCACTGAAACAAATATTAAAGTGACACATTAAAGGCAGCCTTGAAGCTCAGCATTCAAGCTTCAGCGAAAAAATAGGAAGCCCCTCTATAAGAAGTTGTTCAAGCTACTTTTCAGCCCCCAAAATACCAACATATTTTGATGAACTCAAAGCCAATGTTAACAGAGCTAAAGTCACTAAAGCCAGGGTTGGAAAATAATACTGAGCATAAAAGCCAAAGCGATCTACACTGAATTTAGTGCACTTGTCACCAAAGATCATTGTGGGCCCTACCAGTAGGGTGCGCCTACACAGCACCCTAAACTCGAAATAAGATACGCAATTGTGCTACACAAATTGCGTATCTTATTTTGAATCTATTTCAAAATAGCTTATTTTGAAATTTGATGTGTCTATACAGCACCAGATTTTGAAATAACGCACTATTTCGAGCCATCTCTTATCCTTCGTGCAATGAGATTTACCAGAATGGTGAAACAGCATGTCCATTATTTCAAAAAATATTTTGAAATTACAGGCGGCTTGTGTAGATGCGGGGTAGCTGTTTCGGGATACCTCTGGTATCCCAAAATAGCCATGCAGTGTAGACGTATCCTAGAAGACCAATAGCTAAGAGGGATGAATTGCACTCTGCTGAACACATATGGTATCTGAAGACAAACTTGAAGTCTTGTATTATGATGAAAGCTTCCCAACTCAAGAAGAACCTTATCAAAAATACAAAAAGCAAACCAACCGACCCTCTGTGTCATATCATTAGGGTACAATCCAGATTAATGAGTAACTGTGTCACCCTTGATCAGCAAGCTTGGGTAACTTACAGTGTTTTGGTTGAAATAAATCCCACCTGGGGTGCTCACAAAGAGCCTTCCAGCATGTAAGCCACCCTTAGCACTTATGTCTAATTGCAGCATTACTTGTCTAACACAACTGGATTACACTCTGGCTCTCACCATCTTTAGTAATACCATAGGGGCAGGGCTTAAATTCATATGGAGTTGTCCGGAGAGGAGGTCTGATACACATTTTCAAACCCTCAGGACTGAATCCCCAAGCCCTGGGGCCTGAGAAATATTCTGAGAATTTAAGCCCTGCATCAGGGTTACCCCAACACAATCTCAGTCTCAGATTTTCTCATAGAAATGTATGTCCTGTATTGCCCAGCCATCATCTGGACAATGTAACTCATAAAACGTCTGTTAATACTTTAAGAGTAATAATCTGCACTCACAACTTGTCACTCCAATGGAACTTCTGAAACAGTACAATTGAAACATACTGAAATAGATAGAACAATAAAACAGGTTTATTGACTGACTACAAAGAGAGATTTTAAGTGAACAGAAGTAATAAGGCATAAACTTTGGAAATGGTTATAAGAAAAATAAAGATAAATTTAACTGGTAACTAACTTAAACTATGATAAATTCAAAGCAGTTTTCTCAGCATGTACTTTTAGTAGTCTTCCAGACCAAACTGAAGTCCAGAACCCTTCTCCAGTACAACAGCTACTTATTTTATCTCTTCAGGCTCAGCGTATCAATAGGAAGAGAAACAGCAAAGAAGGAGTAACATGAGGTGTTTATCACTCCTTTTTTATAATTTCAATTGTCCTCTTGAAAAACATTTCCAGCTGGGTACCAGGAGACAAAAAGTCAGTGAGGAAAGACGTTCCCTGCTGCTTTTTTTTTCACTTGAGTTTTGTTTGCTTGATAACTCAGTTTACTGCTTAAATGCAAATTAACCACCATACACATTCTTTCTTTGAAACTGATCGGTTTGCCAACTGTGCTTAGGACGGTTTGTTATTAACACCATACAGTAGAATCTTATATCTTCACACACACTGTTGCTACACATGTTTCAAAGATTGATACTGATCAGCAAATTGAGTTTTCAAATGATACCTCAGAAGGCATACTTTGCAGAACAACTATTACAGAAGCATATAGGGTATGGACACAGGGGTAACATTCTGTCACCTCCTCCCAAATATAACAAAATAAACAAAACTAAATCATGTTTACTCCCCATTTCATTAAAAAAAAAACTATAACCCATTATAAATACAAACTTGAAATATAAAAGAATCAAGCATGCCCTGAGGAGAGGACATCATTCACAGAATTCCACAAATATTGTCGGAGGAAAAAGCCCTGGATCTAAAGCAGTGTTTCTCAAAGTGGTTTGCAGACCCACTCTGAGAAAGTTGCTCCCGGGCTGTTCCAGTTTGTTTACTTAGTGGCTCTGCAGCCACAGAGCCTCGCAGCTCCCATTGACTCTGGTTCGCCGTTTGCAGCCAAGGGGAACTGTGGGAAGCAGCAGTCTGGGTCACGCTCCTTCCTGTAGCTCCCCTTGGCTGCAAACCACAGCCAATGGGAGCCATGAGGCTCCGTGGTGGCAGAGCCGGTAAATAACAAACTGCAGCAGCCCAGTAGTAGCTTTCTCAAAGTGGGTCGGTGGACTACTTAGAGAAACACTGATCTAAAGGATAGATATCATCCTAAAGACTTTTTACAGATGTGCTCTCATGTTTGACATGAGCAAGAGTGAAGAATATATCTGAAAGGAGCTGCTTTTAGCATTTACAGAGGTCCATAAAGGATGGCATATAATTTGCAGTGTGCAGATCCTTTCATTAAGAGTATCCATAGGAATCATTTCCTGCTTTTTGAAGAATGGAAAAATGTCTAGGTCATTTCAAACGACAAAACAGATTAAAGATTAAACGAAGCATGAATAGTGACAAATACACCTGGACTTCAGCTTACTGTAGTTCATTAAGAATCACTGATGAAATATTCCAGTAGACATATTGTGCATTTTACTTGCATACTAAATATGTGGATTATTGCGCTCAGATATGTTAAGCTATTTAAGCAGAGAGGTGATGGTCACCTACAGTAGCTTGAGAATCTTTAATTGTTGACTTCTCACAGACTACTGTCATTGCAGCATTCAAGTAATGGACACAGAATATCAGGGGGCTTTTGGGGGGAAATGTTCAATATATCGAACTATGGAAAGCAATAACAAGGATTACAAAGGTTTAGAAATTAATGTGAAAATGTTAAGGATCACACTCCTGTGTGGCCCATAGTCTGCCAATTTACTATGCCTCATTTTGGCTGATTTAAGAGTGATAAAAACCACAGTCCCACCTTGTAAAAAAAATTTTCCCTAGCTAAGAGAATACCTTTACAGTGTGAAAGCTCCTATGTAATGTAAAAATGCTATTTTGAACATTTTGGGGGAAGATTTCATATATTGAAAATCCATAACCCTGAGCAACACGGTCATACCAACTGAAATTCTGGTGTCAACTGCACTATGTCTATGAGGGTGTGTCTACACTGCACCATTATTTCAGAATAACTAGCGTTATTCCAAAATAACAATGCAAGCGTCTACACAGCAATTCGTTATTCCAAAATAACAATGCAGGTGTTATTTTGAAATAGTATTGCAGTGTGGACACTCCACTTCTGCTTTTTCAAGACAGCTCCTCACCAGGGCCATTCTAAGTAATTTCTCCCCAGTGCTTCCTGGGGCTCTAAATCGAGATAGCGCGTCCACATTAGGGGAGCCTGCCTTAGACTAATTTTGAGGCTTCCCTGTAGTGTGGATGCTCTATTTCAAAATAAGCTATTTCAGAATATATCTGCTGGATTAGTTTATTCCGAAATAAGTGTGCAGCACAGACGTATCCTGGGAGGGCTTCTCCTATCAACACAGCTACCTACCGCCTATCAGAGAGGTGGAGTATGGGAGGTGGCCAATGGGAGAGTTCCCTCGTCAGTGTAAGTAACGTTTTCACTGAGAGCTACAAACTGAAATATCACGTCAAAGGATGATACAGACTAAGGATTCAGATAGGCTCTTTAGGTACTAATCTAGAATTTGAGAAAGAAGGAAGCCCCAGCTGGCTGCTCAATTTCAGTGAGAGGATGAAAGAGATGATGGGGATCACAAAACTGCTATTAAAACAGATGCAGTAATTATTATTTTGTTTCTTTTAGGACATTTCCAAAGGATCCAGCCTGGGTTAAGGAAATGTGTCATTTCACTAGGGTATAAGTCATTAAAAGGAACAGATACATCAATTTGACTATTTTTATAAAATTTCACATGTATTCTACAGGCCAAAGGTAAACCACAGCTCCTGACACCACCATGTGTCTTACAATTTTATCAGGAAGGATAGATTTTGGAGATTATTTTCATGACTCCTGGCTTGCCAGAGAAAGGAAACAAGTTTATTTTAATGTAACGTATGATATGTTTAGAACATTGTCTAGTAGTCTTTGATCTTGTCCTATACAGCAAGAGCTGTTTTGAAGTCTATATCCAATACTGGTAGTATTTTGGAGGGTCTACTAATAAGGCAACTTAAGGAAGCGTGTGGCCAGCCGTACATGGAAACAAAAAGTATGCAAAATGAAGAGAAGTGTCCAGTATAGCTGCAACATGCTATCTGGTTTCCATAATTGTTCTCTGAGGCCGGATTGGTCTTTCTGCTTGGCAAATTTCTATAAAATAAAATAAAATAAAATACATGTCCATAGCATGTTGCTTCTCTTCATGGGGAAAACGTCACTGTGGATTGAATTAAAAAAAAGTAAATCAGATGCCTGATAAGCAATGGCCCATATAGCTCAAGGAACTCAGATATCACTCTCGACAATGTGTGTGAAAGTGTTCAATTTTGAATTAGCTAATTTTTAAATTAGTGTCTGGGTGTGAAATGTGCAGTACTTTACGAATCAGGTAAACAGCTCACACCTTTTGAATTGTTGTACCAAAATGTCAAATATGTGGTGCCTAGATACCCCATGGTAGGTACAATAAAGACTAGATAAGTGTTCGTGTGACACAATCAGCACATCAGTTTTTCAAAAGTTACTGAAAACACCCCATATATTCATCTGCATAAATTGCTGCAGCAGCCTACAGTTCTGGCAGTATTTTTGCTATTTCAAATATACCTCAAATGGGATATGGTTCTCATAGTGGCACATCAGGGTAGCAACACGTTATGATCCTCAAATTTTGTATAATTTGAGTTGAAAAATGTGTAACTACTGTTTTAGGAACATGTTTAACAAGGCATCCCTCTTCTGCTCCAACAGTGCACCCCGATCACTATGAAGATACACACGGTGAATGAAAGCATGAAAAGCAGCAGGAAAAAGGTCAGTGCTCAATATGGATTTATATCAAGTTCAAAGGGTACTGTGGCTCTTCAAGCTGGATACTATTATGACAAGGCACACTGATTTATTCCATCTGGTTGGTATCCAGTTTTACCCCAAATACCTTAGCTTAAATTTGTAAAATTCTGATTCTTTGATGAAGCATGACCAGACATCATATTATTAGTCCTGCTTTGGGCTGCTGGATTATTACAGGAGACAAAACCCTGTGGTTTTTGGTTCATGTCAAAATAAAAGAGCTAATATGAAAAAATGGGGGCTGGTTTCCTCACCAGGTCTGTTTGTGGTCAGGCGTAAGGGTAATATAATATTTAATGCATATTCCAAGTAATGGGGATCCTCTTTCTGTGGTATTTTTCTCATTTTCCTGATGGATCTAGTCTGATACTAGCTACTTATCCTCTCCTCCCACTCAGAAGTCACATGCTTTCAGAATTTTGGCAACCACCAATGAATAGAGACCAGTTTCATAATCTAGAGCAGTGGCCACCAACCAGTAGACTGGGATCTACTGGTAGATCATGGAGCCTCTGACAGGTGATCCTGACTAGTTTGGCCCAGACAAGTGCCAACACTTCAGCCGCCCCTCCCCACACTGCTATGCTGCTCCTGCCTTCTGCTTTGGAGCTGCCTCCCGAGAGCCTCCTTTTCTGTGCAGGGCAGGGGAGGCAGAGGAGGAGGGTGCTGATGTAAGGTGTACATCACCGCTGTATCCCATCTCTAGGGGTGGACATGACAGGACTCAGGAAGGAGGGAGCTTGCTGGCAGCTGCTCCTATGTCTGAACGTGCTCAACATACTTAAAGGGGCAATATGAATCTGCCACTCACACACTGTGTATCTCTGTGACTCAGACACAGAGCTGTCCCATCCTTACCATGGTTGAAGGTGGCTGCCCCAGGCCCTGTGCTTTGGGGCCCCCCGGGGTGGCCACCCCACCTGTCATATGGATAGGACATAGGGTTGCCAGATGTCCGGTTTCCTACCGGACAGTCCGGTATTTGCGCCCTCTGTCTGGTAGAAAAATTCAGAAAATACCAGACATGTGCAGTGTCTGGTATTTTCTGAATTTCTGGCTGGGCGCCAGACGGAAGCCTGGCGGGGGCGGGGTAGCGACTGGGAGGCGGGCCGCGATTGGCGCTGGGAGCCCCGTGCAAAAGCTGGGCGAGGGGGCAGTGGCTGGAACTCCCAGCCACTCCCCTCGCCGGGCTTCTGCACACAACCAGAGGCTCCCAGCGCCGATCGCGGCCCCGCCTCCCAGCTGGGAGCCTCTGGCTGCGTGCAGAAGCCGTGCGCGGGTAGTGGCTCCCAGTCACTCCCCCCGCCCGGCTTCTATTAGCAACTAGAGGGAGTGCCTGCTGGGGGCGCGGCCTGTTGGACTCCGGCTGCAGCCAGTGGCTGCACCCCCCCCGCCAGCTCTGCTTCCCGCCCCCTCCCCCCTTCCTCCGGCCCCCCCTCCTCCTGTCCAGCCCCCCCGGCCCCCGATCCCCCCCCAGCTTTGCTTCCCGACCCCCCTTCCTCCCAGCCAGCCCTGGGCCCTCGACCCCCCCCCGCCCCCCTTCCTCCCGGCCAGCCCCGCCAGCCCCGCGGCCCCCAACCTCCCCCCTGCCAGCCCCGCCATTCCTCCCAGCCAGCCCTGCCCCCCCGGCCAGTTCCTCCCCCCCCCTCCACGATCAAGTGTGTCCGGTATTTTGGGGGGGATCTACCTGGTAACCCTTATGGGACAGTCCCTCATACTAAGGTTAGCCTACGGGGCCCAAGGCGGCCTAGGGGATTAATGGAGAGCCTAAGGTTGCCCCCTTTCTCCTGCACTCATCATGGTGGTGGGAGTCATAGGAAGTGGAGAGACCCAGCAGCCTGCTCTGCTCCATCACCCTTCTTCTAGCTGGGTTGCTCGGCTTCACCATGGTGGCAGGAAGTGGAGTTACCAAGACCCAGCTCACTCTGCTCCATGGAGCCTGAGTTAGGGGAGAATGACTCAGGGGCAAAGATATTTGGGTGTTTGGGTTTGAGGTAGATCCTGGATTGCATTTAAATTCAAAAAAAGATTTGAGACCATGGGTAGCGGATGAAGGCAAGCTCCCCAGCCTGTGGCCCCACCCATACTTTAGCCTGCTCTGTGTAGACCCTGCCCCCTCCCCACTGCCCCAACCCATCCTCACTGTCTCCCTCTTTTCTTTGCTCACCCATTCCAGCCAAATGCCCAACCCAAATGTAGCAGGTTACATTTTTTGGGGGGGGGAGGGGGGGGAACATTCTCCTAAAATTTCTTTCTAAAGAAAATGGAGCATGTTTTCTACTGCATGCCAGACTGTGAAGACTGGAGATGCAGAAGGTACTGAACTAAAAGCACTAAATTTGGGAATTAAAAATGTCAATCACAGGTTTTTGATTATTCCCTAAAGTTTGTCAGAGACTTATTTGCAAAATCTTGGTAGTAAGGGCAAGTCAATTGTCCTGCTGAATACAACATTAAATATTATGGAATACACGATGCAGCCCTTCTCTGTTTTACATATTCTTCATCAGTATTTCTCAGCTGATTTACTATTTTAAATATACTCTTAAGCCTTCATAAAATAATGATTCCTGATTACTACATATTTAAACTCACTGAAACAAAGACATTAAAGTAATTAGTCAGAGCAGTTTAGTGCGTTGATAACAAAGATCATTGCTTTTAGAAAAAGGGCACACTATTTTTTTTGTGTTAAAATAGGTTTCCAAATATTTTAGGAATATTAAAGGAGTTTATATCTTAGTAAACCCTGATTTTGGTTGAGGAGGTCTCTTAAAACTAGATCATCAAATAGTGAGACGTAAAAGGGAAACTCGTTTGTTCAGCTATCCGGAAGAAAATGCATGTTGTCCCTTTAAGGGCTCTCTAACAGGGGGTGAAAGAAAGGACAGGAAGACTTTAGAAGCAAGTTTTTTTACTAATTAAATTTAAAATTAAAATTAACGTGTATTTTAGATAAGGGTACTCCTTTGAAGAATTTATTTTAACAGCTATATGTCTGAAGATCCAAGCATTGAAGGCTAAAGCCGAATACTCAGATTGTGCATCTAAATATCTATCCATGGATTTTTTTAGAGATGTGATTTTATAAACTTAAGCCACAAACTAATAAAATATTTAAAGCACATGTTAAACTAAGGTCCTGTTGACATAGTAATGCACAACTGTTTTTGTCACTTAAGTCAGGCTTGGCACATGTCTGTTAAATGGTTTCGTTACCACTTAATGGCTCTTTCACGGGTTCAGTGTTATGCTAATAGGTCTGCTAAGCTAGCAGGCTTTTCATTTTTAAGTTAACAGCTCCACTTTGGGGGGAAGAGTCACCAGTCTGCAAGCTACATCAGCTTGCTGTGGGTGTCTTCAGGAATGGTCAGAATAGGAATAGCACAGGGAGAGGTTGATCATTAAGATGCATTGCCTCCCCTTGTCTCTTATACCTCTGCTCATGTTGGAGACCATTCACCTATAGTATCTACAGAATTTCAGAATCCCCAAACAGTTCTGCCATCTGTGTGCCTGCTGGCTCTCAACATCATGTACCCTTGCAAACCAGAAACCACACCTGTGATGGAGTTTTAGGGAAAACACAAGAGCCTCAGGGGAGGCTTGGAGGGATACGACACTAGTTTCAGGGCCTAGGGAATTGGGTCGCAATGTTCCCACTGCCAAGAGGTGTGTCAGACAGGAAGTCTGCGCCTGGAATGCATGCCTGGAGGTCCTAAGCCAGGGATATTGCCTGAACTCTGTCCTGCCCCAGCAAGCAGAGGGTACATGGGATTCAGCATTTGGCTCCCCACATGGAAGTCTGGTGAGCAACTAGAAAGGGGAGCTCAATAAGGCCTGTGACACACCCTCATATATTTACACAGCTCTGATTCATCTCCAGAACACTGTTCAGGCTGTGTACTGAATAACGCAGGGGTCTTGTGAAACAAAACAAGTGGGCACATGCACCCCTAACGTAGTGGGTGGGAGGTTCAAGGGGATGGACAGAAGCCAGTGGGGTCAGAGTCCTTGGGCATACAGGGGGCAAAGCAGGAGGGGTATAGGAGGCTGGCACCAGCAGCACGGGGCAGTGGCAGCAGTAGGGGAAGCAAAGCAACGAGGCTCCAGATTTGTTTGCTCTGCTCTCCTCGCTGCGCTGCTCAAGGGAGAAGGAGGGACTGCCCCTACACTAACCGATAGGAAGTGGAGTGACATGGCTGAAGGAACAGAGTAAGCTGGGGACGTGTTGCTTTGCTTCCCCCTCTGCTACTGGATAGTGCAGGGGAACCAGACCCTGCCGCTGGCATCAAAGTCCCAGCCCCACTAGTCTCCCAGGCCACATCGGTTGTGGAAGGGGCAGGTGGGAAAGAGGTGGGGCAGGGGCAGAGCAAGAGCAGGGAAGAGGAGGGCAGAGCAGACATGGGGCCTGGAGTGGGCAGGGACTGTCTTAGCCCTTCACCAGGCTGTGGGGGAAGGGGGGTGTCACATGGCCAAAGGCCTCCCATGTTTTCCCTCAACAGTTGACTATGCTTGAGTGAAAGAACTAACTATAGTAGATAACAGCAGGCTGAGTAAAGGCTATTTTTCTAAGTGTGAGAGGGGGGAGGCAATATGGTCTACTGGGGACATGTCCTGAGTCCAAAGGAGGACATGGTGTTGGGAGATATTGGCAGGAACTTGGCCCTTTCTCCTCTCCACTCCTGAATGACTGTTTTCTCCAGCAATTTCCAGTGTAGCGTGCTGCTGCTGCTGCTCTGGTGATATGGCCTGGCTTTAGATTGGACATTTCCAAATTTTGAAATGTTCTGCCTCCTTCCCACCCACCCCCAAAAGGAAGAATAATAAATATGTTGTGAAAACTGTGTTTCTCCCACCCCACCCCCCCATCGGCTCTTGTTAGAACTTTCATGTTCAGTTATTGTTTTGGCAGCTTGTCAAAATTTTGATGACAATATATGCAAAGAAGGTAAAATTGACAATTTTCAAAACTGTCTCTCTCAGCCAAACTTGAACAGAATTTCATACATCAAATAAAAGATACTTCTTTTGCCCCAGGGCCTTTTCTCTAAATAATTTTCAAGCCCCTTTTGCAAACAAGTTGGAGAAATCCTTTAAAAAAAAGGTTTGACAAATCTTTTATAATGAAAAGTGAAAGGCTCCTTAAATATAAGGGTCACTATCCAGCTCCCTATAAAAGGCAGCTGGAAGAATATGCCACCTAGCTACTGAAGGCCATTCCCAAAGGCAATTCAGTTAGCCCCTGCTTTGCAAGTACTGGTCTTATTGTTTTTTTCAGATATCAAGCTTGACACATTGTTTCCTGATCAGGCTCCATAAGTACACACGTACGATAATCTAGCTCTGGGACTATTTAATATCAGTCAGTTGACAAGAAATAGCCACCCCATTTCATGAGATCAGTATTAGAGCTATTAAAAAATTATTTTCTTTCTATGAAACAGACACAATTTTTTCAAGACTTTTTTTTTTTTAAAAGGTTTGCATTTTTCAACCAGATCTAATAAGTCTGCCTGCCATGTCTAAAAAGGAGTACTTAAGAGAGGTGTTATTCCCAGGGAGAGGAGAACAGTTTTCCTAATTGGAGTGGTCTGCCCACTAGTTAAGGTCAATATTTTTATTTTGTGTAAACACTTTAAGGAATGTGCTTAATGTTATTAAAGGTATTAACTTCATGTTATGTAAACAAAGTTTTAGCTTTATTACTGGTTCAAGTTTATTTAAATTGGGACCCAGGAGGGTGTGGGCAGATGCCGATGTTAAAGTTATAGCTCCCAGCGATTTCAAGAGAAAACATAATGGCTTAGTAGGAAAGAGAGTGGCACCAAACAGATCATGCAGATTTCTCACCATTATTCACAAACAGCTGTCAGTGCTTTAACATGCTTCATTTCTACATGAGACATGAGAAGCTGCACTTGCAAGAATATCAGATAAAATTAACAAAGGTAAAAAAGTGTCATGGTCTATTTATGATCCTACAATTTTAAAGTGTTGTTTAGCAAAGAAATTGAATACAAAACATGCAGAACTCCAAACATATTTTAAAATGGTCAAGTCTACAGGCAAACTATGTAGCTTTACACAAGCTGTATGGCTGACAAACTATTTATCATGTTATCAGTAACTGAATAATAACAGCAGGTGATCCTTCTGGTTTAAATGGAAAAGTCTCACTAAACATTTTCTAAATCTCTCTCTCTTATATCAATGACATATTGCACGGTTGTAGTTTCCTAGGCCTACGTTAGTAAATAATTCACAATACATCAGTTCAGCATCTAACAAACATCAGCTATGGTAGAGAGAGGTCCAAATCTCAGATTTTGTACATTATTTTAAATTCTTCATTTAGGGAAAAAACAAATTCAGCTACCCAAAGCACATACTGTGTTTTTCTTTAGGTTGGTATGTACAATGTTAAGCACGCTATTTCATGGACTTCAAAAAACATAAAAACATTTCATCTGTAAGTTCAGGGATTCCACATTATCTGTACACTGCCCTGTCCTGACCTGGGGAACAACACCCTTACCAGAGCAAGGCAGCCCCCACCATCCTGGGCTGGCCCCAGGGAGCATCACCCCTGCCTGAGCAGCACAGCCATCACCCCATGCCCAGAGCCCCACCACCAACAGCTTTGACTCCTGTACCCCCCATCCCATGCCCTGACTCCTACACCCTCTGCCCTGAGCCCCAACCACCAGCCCTCACTTATGCACCCCTGAGTATCCCCATACCTCCCAAATACCTTCCGTGACTCTTGAATGACCCATATCCTCAGCCTTGAGCCCCGCCCTGCCCCATCTCTAAGCCACTGTCCTGATTCCTGCCCAGAAGTACCTGAGCAACGCCAGGTAAATCTTCTAATAAGCAAACAAACGAACAAAAATGCATTTCAGAACATTTCCTGGGCATGCATTATTCTTTTTTTTGGTGATATATAAAAATAGCAGATTAAAAATATTCTAAAACACTGCCTAACCATAATCTTTTGAGAAATGTCTCACCTAACTCAAAATGATGTAATGTATTATTTTTATATACATACTTCATCTGTACATTCATACAGACACACACACATATACATGTATATTTCACTTAATGTAGTTTCCTATATTCTCTGGATATTCATAACAATGTTTTTAAAAGAAAAAAATGGTGCTTTATTCCCCATTTGCCCATCATTTCTTTCAATATCAAGGTGTATTTTTTTAAAAAAAGGTACCTTATTGTAATATAACTTCCAGACTATCAACAGAAAACGTAGCATCACACAATAGGTTTATTTTTAAACAACACTTAAAATGGCTTAGACACCTCACAAGTGGTCTCAGCAGAGCATGTTAAATTATGAACACTTTACTAACAAATCAGTGTGAGCTTGCCTTCTGATATATGCAATACTTATGAAATCTAATTTGATTTGGTAATATGGTGTGGGAGCCTCTTTTCTAGCAATTGGAAGTGTGTCTATGCACAGCAAAGAAAATAAAATACCCTTCTACATTACAAAACTGTACATTTTTTGTTTAAAGTAAAAAAAAAAAAACATTCTGGGGGCCAAAGTACCAATCAATCTGATGACTACACAGTGATAGCAAAGCACTCCAGAGAGATGTGATTTGCAGAGAGCCTTAACTTAATTTTGCACTCGAACTGCCCCATTTAGATCCTGCTTAAGCACTCTAAAAGGTACCTACTTCGCTTTGGGAGAATCCCGTTTCTACCTTAAAGTGTGGTAAGTGACTTTTAGAGCATGTCAGTTCAGCACATTATGTCTATTTACAAAATGTACCTCTCTGACATTCTTTGCCATGCTGTATAGACAAGCCCTAAGTAAGGGAAACAGAATTAGCCCCTAATTTTAATATATGCATACCAACAAAAATAAACAACGAAAAATACCTACTAGTACCTAGCCAAGTTGGAAGACGGGCTAAACCTTTACATACTGCCAGCTGAACTACAGACGCTTTGGATTAGACCTCAGGAAAAATACTGAGTCTTAGATTTTTGCCCAGACTCTGCCTTCAAAACATGTCCTATGGCAGTGCTTTCAGATCGGTGAGCTTCTTTATCCAACCAACAGGAAATATTTATTTAGAAAGGGGAATACCAATGTTATAGTCTTACTTCCAATTTTACTCTCCAAAAGTACACTCTGTGCAGCATTTTTCTGTGTGTCATGTACATCTGTTTACTTTACAAACTTTGGCCTCTATTGCCTTTCTTCCAGTTTTCACTCATTAAACCTAGTGTGCATGTTTACATTTCTGTTCCTTCTCAGAGACTGTCAAATGCCCCTTCCATATTCTATTTCTTATTGTAATACACTGTATGACACTGTGCATGATGGACATTTTCTAAAAAATACCTTGTATTAGTATTGATAAAACACAAACATTAAATACAATGAGATGCCCTGGGGAAACTTAAAGACTAACAGGTTTATTTGGGCATAAGCTTTCATGGGCAAAGACCCACTTCAGATGCATGTGACAAAGTGGGTCTTTGCCCATGAAAGCTTATGCCCAAACAAATCTGTTAGTCTCTAAGGTGCCACAAACCTCCTTGGTTTGTTGTTTTTGCGGATGCAGACTAACACGGCTACCCCTCTGATACTTGAAACTTTTAAAAGATGCTCTGACACATAAGAATAATTCCCGTAATGATAGCATGAAGTATGGGTGTCCACAGAACCAAATCCTGAATCTTTCTTGTGTAGGAATATGGGGTATTTCCTCATTCTTACAAATGTGTAAACTGCAGTATCATTGCTGACAGGGCTGTCTTGTCCATTGGATGGTTCCTGGCAGCCATCCCAGACCCCATGCTTTGCGAAAACCTGTGTGGCCTAGGGAGGCCTAAGAGGGATTACTAGGCAGAGCTGAGCTTGGCAGAGTGGAGAGGGTTTGGGCTGGGTTGCTTGGCTTCCTGCTGCTCCAGTAAGTGTGTGTTTGGGGATGGGGCAGGTGAGCACCCCTGCTACCAGCACCAGGCCCCAAAGTAAATCCCCGGGTTGTGTTGCTCGGGGAAGGGGACTTGGAGGAAAGGGTGCAATGGGGGCAGGCGGGAGTGGAGCAGGGGCAGGATGGGGTGGAGCAGTGGGGGGGCTTGTGGAAGAGGTAGAATGGGGATGGGGCAAGGTGGAGTAAGGGGAGAAAGAGGTGGGACAGTGGTCAGGGCAGTATGGAAGAAAGTGCAGATTGTCTCTGGCAATCTAGCAGCCAGAGTTAAGGTTGTTCACAATTTTTTTGTTGAAAGTATTTGTAACACAGGAACCTCTTTGCACCAACTGTCATGTGGAATGGGAGGAGGCATAGGGGTTACAGGATCTGACATTTACATTCCAGAGGGAATATAATAAAAAGTGTGTCATGTGAGGTTTCTAATATAGGCCTGTGTCACACGGCTCATTGATATCTTGTGAAATAAATGTACGACTGTTGTGTGAGGAATCATATACACAGACACATATTGAGCATTATGTTCTTAAGATCTAAGTCTAGGGACTAGTCACCAGGAATGGTGAAAAACAGTTTTCAGGCAATAAATGTTTGTGTGTCTGTTTACAAATAAATGAAGTACTGTATGGTTCACAATTGGGCATCCCATTGCCAGTTTGCACAAATGCTAATGAAGGACTCCAAGGGCTTCAAACAGAGAAAAGTGCAAGGAAGAAGTAAACAGAGGGGGGGAAGTTCTAGCTTTAGATGCACATCAAAGCTTTGTTATGGTGGGAGACAAAGATAATATCCTGGCATCTTTCACCAAGAAGTCAACTGACAGTGAGGTTATTTCATAAAAGGAAGGTCTTAGCCAAACTTGGTTTAAAACAATACAGAGAACTTTTGGTTACATAACATTCTATTGACTGGTGGATAACTTGTCAGTTTAGTTTCTAGAGACTGTGTTATGATTTTGTTTTGTATGTAAACATTTGTTTTCTGGTATTCTTACTCATTGTCACTTAAATCTCTGTTCTTTGATAAACTTATTCTTGTTTTCACTACAAATATATCTAAGATACATGTGCTTAGCAGAGCTGCATACTAAGGCAGTGACTCTCAACCTTTCCAGGTTACTGTACCCCTTTCAGGAGTCTGAAGCGTCTTGCATACAGCCAAGTTACACCTCTCTTAAAAACTACTTGTTTGTGCTAAATCAAACACCAAATACAAAAGCATCCTAGCAGACTATCACTGAAAAATTTCTCCTACCATATAATTATAAAATAATTAATTGGAATATAAATATTGTATTTACATTTCAGTGCATAGTACACAGAGCCATATAAACAAGTCATTGTCTGCATGAAATTTTAGTGTTCCCTGACCTCACTAGCTCTTATTACAGGGGTGGGCAATAATTTTTGACCAGGGGCCACTTCAGAAATTTTTGGAGTGACCCCGGGCCACCCCGGAAGGGGCCGGGACTCAGTTGGAAGGGGAGGGGCCAGGACACTTTGGTGTTTCCCCACCCACAGAGCCTGTTTGGTCTGTGGGGGGGAGAAAAGTCTTTGCCCTGCCCCCTCGAGAGAACCACCAACTGTGGCAGGAAACTTCGTGTGCTCCCCACTGCTGTCCCCAAGTCAATTAGGGCCTGAGGAAGGGAAACACGTGAAGTCTCTTGCTCCCTGCTCCTGCCCTGAAAGGGAGCACCATGCATAGAGTCAACTGCTAGTTGAGCAGCAGCTGGCTGTTGACTTTAACTGCTGAGTCCCTTGCAGGGTGGTAGGACACTCTGCGCGCTTCCCCTCACCCCCAGGCTCTGATTGGCCTGTGGCGGGGGGAGTGACAGGACCTCCATGGGCTGGATCAACTTGCTGGGCAGGCTGGATCTGGCCTGCGGAGGCCCTTTTCCCCCACCCTTGGCTTATAATGTAGGCTGCTATATAACTAGGCCAATATTTAGATGAGCTGATGCATCCAGTGGAAGAACTCTCCTGGGCAGTGCAGGTCTACCTAATATGCAGCCTGTCAAAAGCCACATAAGGGCCCTCTTCAGGCTTCTTGGTATGTTTTGCAGCCCTTCAGCTGGCCCTGCATCACAAAGTGATCTTAGAAATTTAGCTCTTAGAACAGAATGACCCCACGTGGTAATTTAAATACGGTATAAACTAAAACTAACCTCCATTTTGAAAAGTAGGAAAATGTCATGTTCCATGATACAGAATTTCACTGCTCAATTGTTTCAAATACATATTATGCTGGACCTGTGGAGCTTGAAACTGTATCAACAGGAGCTAAACCCATGATAAGTGACTAAATTCAAGTTAAATAAAAAAGCCCACACATTTGCTCTAGAAATTAAGTTCTCTAGGCCATATCTATACTAGGAGATTACAGTATTTCAAATTAACCAAATTCGACTTCTGGACTCCTGATTTAAGAAATTTGAAATTCCGTGCCCTCATTACGAGGAAGCATAGAAATTAGTGGACGCGTTACTTGGACTCAGAGACCCAGAAAGCATTCTGGGGAGCTGTAGGAGGCCCCCCAGAGGCCAACCAGAGCATCTACACTAACGTTATTTTGGATGTACAAGTCTGGAATTAGCATTATTCCTCATGAAAAGCACGAGTACAGAGTTCAAAATCCACGGCCCCTTATTCCAGAATAATGATCTTGGTAGTGTGGACGTACCGCTTACTAATTCAAACTTGGGGGTTATTTCGGAATAAAGTCCTAGTACAGACGAGGCCCCACAGTTTTGCTCCAGTACTCAGTTGGTTCAAAACTGGAGACCAATTCCAGGACTCAAACTCTTATTGCCTTCTTATTCTTTCTGTTCCATGTTACCATCAAGGAAAGGAAGGTCCAGAGTGGAAACTAAGGGGAAGGTAATCCATATGACAATCCCCTCACAGATGGGCTGAGGGAAGGGTGACAGCCCAACCATGGAAAACATCTTGTACCAAACTTAGTGGACCTCAGGAAGCTTTAGGAGACCCCATATCTCTGTACCAGCTTTGGCTTGCAACAGTCATCTCCTCCTAAATCCACCTTGACTGTAGACATGCTACCAACAACTCTCTGTGGCTACGGGTGACTCTGGGATTCCCAGGGGAGGTCTGCATGTAAATTATAGCTATATTGTCTTTCCTGACTAATTTATACAAACTGAAAAAAGAACAACATACACCATTCAGAGTCCTGCCTCTAGCTTGCCCACTATTCTCCATGATTAACTCAGTCTCTATCCCCTATGTCAGCACACAACCTGCACTGTATGGATAGGCCTTCAAGGGACCAAGTGGGAAAAGTGGGGTGTGGTGCCAAGAAGGTGTCTGACTCTTCTCCTGGACAAATATGGGGAAATCCATAAACAGAATTACCTGCTCTATTATGAGTACCTACGGTGAATGTGTGTACTTCATACTAGCAGTAACATGCCCCTTAACTTGTTTTATGTACTAGATGCCACAGAAGTAGCAGCAAGTAAATTTTACACTCTTGGAACACTACATTGAATCACGTGGCCCATCATTCCACATTCCCTTAGTCTATGCTTATTTTTAAAATTTGTGAACATTGAAAAAAATTTTATATTATAGTCCAGATGATAGCCACCCATTATAGATATCTTTTAGCAACTGCTGGAGTCTACCAGAGGTGACTAAATTAAATAATCTTGAAAAGTGTGGTTATTCTTGTCTGATAAAACATGGCTCCTTCGTGTTTATAACCAGCCTCAATAATAATCCATTTCCAGTTACAAGTCAAGACAGCACCAGCCCTTAGTGTTCTAATAAATACATACTTTAACAATTGGGAGCTAATTGTCACAGTGGGACAGCCTGGGAGGCTTGTAATCAGGGCCTTTATTGTCACAATTCATTTTCATATTGTTGCAAAATAATAACCTCAGGAGCCCTTTCTGAATTAAAAAAATCTCATTTTATACTCATAGATGTTCAGGCTGCACACTTTAAATCAGATTCAATAATTTTACACCAGCTTAATTTCCTCAAACGCCATTTCCAAAAATATGTATGGGATTCATTCAGTGGCAAATTACTTACAATATTTTATAGATTTACTCTGCTATACCTTTACTACAAATCTTAGAAAAATCAGTACTTACTTAAACTAAGGGTACATATATTGACAAGTAGATATTATAAATGATAGCCAGGATCTAAGTGGTAAAATAAACTTACTTGCAATGAGACTGCTCTTCTAAAAGTATGCATATAAATCCAAACTTAACTTCAAATGCATCAAGCAGCATGTAACATCTTTCTGAGATTCTTCCAACATGAACAATATTCAAACTGCTCTACCTTGTAAAGGTTTGTTTTTTTAATTTTTTTGTATCCTCAGATATTGTGGTTTGGACAAAGGGCATTATAAGAATGCAAATAATAATAAATTTCAATTCAGTTAAAATACATTCTTCAAAACAATGACAGGTACGTGGACCAAAGAAACCTGGTTTGTGTAACAAGTTCAGAAAATAAAAGTTGGAAAATCATTGTGAAAGTCAACAGTAATTGCCATTTGTTCAAATAAATTCACTCACAATTTTGGCATAACTGCTGGTCCCTGTGGCAAAAAGGCCTGGCAGTTGCACTGGAGAAGTATAAGAAGTCATATCTGATATGCATTACCAGAGATATGTGGTCAGCCTGTGAAACCCAACTGCTCTAGCTGAGTTAAAATTGGTTAGTCTACAACTTACAAAGGCACCATCTTCATCTAGGGTACATCTACACAGCAGGGCAAAAGTCAAATAAAGGTACGCAACTTCAGCTACATCAATTGTGTAGCTGAAGCTGAAATAGCTTAATTCAGCTTTTGGCACTGTCTACACAGGGCCGGCCTTAGGCCGATTCGCCCGATTCCCCCAAATTGGGCCCCATGCCTAAAGGGGCCCCGCGCCCTGAACCCAGAAGCATGCTCCATGCTCCAATATTCAGAGCCGGGGGCCTTGCTCCATCAATATGTGGAGCTGGGTCTCTCCCCCGGCTCTTGCTGGAGTGGGGCCCCAGCCCCGGCCCCCCGTGCATCCTCCCACCCCAGCCCCAGAGCGTCCCCCCCAGCCCCAGTCCATCCCTGCTGTGCGCAGCTTTAAGTCTGGCTCCCCCTTGCCAGCACGCGCTGTGGGCGGCTGCTGCTGCCATGCACGGCGTTCCCAGGTGAGCGGGGATATGCCCGGGCGTGACGTGATGTCATGGCCTGGGACTTTAAAACTGCTCGGCACCGCATTGCGCCGTGCGGCCTAGCTCCAGGTTCAGAGTCGGGGGACTTCTGGAGCCCGAGCGCAGACTCCGGCCCCGCAAAGTGGAAGGCAGAAAGTAAGGTAAGGGGAGGAGGAGGAAGGGGCTTGTGTGGAGGGGGAGGGGAAAATAGGGGAAAGGGTGGGAGAGGAAGGGGCTTGTGTGGAGGGGGAGGGGGAAAGTAGGGGAAGGGGCGGGAGAGGAAGGGGCTTGTGCGGAGGGGGAAGGGGTGCAAGAGGAAGGGGCTTGTGTGGAGGGGGAGAGGGAAGAAAGGGGAAGGCACCAAGAGACAGGGTGGAGGAGAGACAAATGCCAGGGGGCCAAATGCAGACAATGAGGAAAAGGGCAGGAGGGGAGGTGTCAGTGGGAGGGGGGACGGGGTAAGGGCATTGGGAGCTAGAAGGGGGATGGGGAGGTGCTGGGAGAAGGCTTGAAAGAAGGGGGCATGAGAAAGGGGGGGATGGAGCAAGTCATGTGTGAGGCCACAGACGGGCATGAGGGGAATGGGGGCAGAGAGTGGTGAGGGGGTGGGCATCAGGGAAAAAGAGGGCAAATGGGGTAGGGGCAGTGAGGGAAGGGGGAGGCACCAGGAGGGTGCAGGGCTAAGGGAAGGTGCAGGTGCCAGGTGATTCTGGGGGTGAAGTAGAAGGGCAGACACCTGCAAGGGAAGGACCAGTACCAGAGGAGAGAGGCAGGGCAGGTGTGTAGAGGGAGGTGTTAGAAGAGGGGATGAGAAGGGGTAGCTCACATGATCAGAGTGGGGCTACTGGAGGAGTGGGCACAGGGGGCAGAGAAGGGCTGGTGGAGGGGGGCAGGTCGCAGGAGGGCTGAGGGCAGTGAGAAGGGCAGGAGTCAGGACAGCAGAGGAGGGTGAGGAGTTGGGGGCCAGCAGGCACCAGGGGAGCTGATGGAGCAAGAGGAGGAGACATGGCAGCAGAGAGAAAAGGTAGAGGTTTATAAGATATTTATTAATAACTTGGGTGCCACAGTGGCACATCCAAACAGGCCACATGAACTCAGTACTGGTGCACAACACAATTCATTCTGCTCATGGGAGGAAACTCTTAGGCTATGTCTACACTGGCGGCTTCTTGTGCAAGAAGTCTTGCGCAAGAACACGTCCACACTGCCATGTGCGAGCTGTGCTTTTGCACAAGAGCATCCATAGCAGTGTGGACACTCTCTTGCCCAAGAAAGCTCCGATGGCCATTTTAGCCACAGGGGTTTTTTGCGCAAGAAATTCCTGCCGAGCATCCACACTGCCCTCTTGCGCAAGAGAGCTTACACCCGTTAGAAAAGAGCATAGCTCTTGCGCAAGACACCCTCTCTTACCACGCCATACTGTAAATGCTCTTGCACAAGAGCAGGCAGGCAGTGTGGATACTGTCTGGGTTCTTACGCAAGAACGGCTGTACTTGCGCAAGAAGCCGCAAGTGTAGACATAGCCTTAGAGGGAACACTTCCCCCAGCCTCTCTGCCCCTGAGTTAATGTCACACACATTGGGTTAATGCAGGACAGTTGCATGAGGGGGGTTTGGTGGGGGCCAAACTAATCCCTGTTGGTAGGAGGATGGTGAGAAAAGTCCTTCAAGAGGGGTGACATGACACCTTTTACTTCTGGTCATGTGTCCATCTTGCCCCGAGCGTGTTACCTCCAGAGGCCTGGTTAATGGGGGTCAGGGGGTGTGGTTAACAGGAGTCAGGGGGTGTGGCTAATGGGGCACCACCAAAAATTATACAAACCTGCCGCCCCTGCCTGGAAGTGTGCTGGGTGCGCTGCGGGAGGGGGCATCGGCCCCAGAGGAGATGTGAGTTGAGTACAGAGTTTCCCTGCGCCGCGGGGGGTGGGGTGGGTGTGGGTGTTAGCTACCTCTGGGGGAGGTAGCTGGGGATTTTTTGTGTGCAGTGGATGTTTTTTTTTTTGCTCAACCAAAATTGCTGCAGGCCCCCATCAAAATTGTTCGAATTGGGCCCTGCACTTCCTAAAGCTGGCCCTGTGTCTACACAGCAGGAAGTTGAAGGAAGAACACTCTTCCTTCAACTTCCCTTACTCCTTGTGAAATGAGGGTTACAGAAGTCGGAATAAGCCAACATCCAGCTCGACATTATTTTGAAATGATGGCTTGCTGTGTAGACACAATCTTTGTTATTTCAGAATAACATCAGTTATTCCAAAATAACGATGCTGTGTAGACGTACCCTTAGAAATTACTTTAAAAGGGATTTTAAAAAAAGGAAAATACAAATGGGCAGATTTGCAGCTGGTCTCCTTTCTGAGGGCACAATTTTTGAAGGAGTTAATATATACCCTGAAAGTAGGGTAGATCTTCCCACCTATCAGCAATGGTCTGCAACAGCAGGACCACCTAATGGCAAGGGTATGAAGTGGCAACCCTGCCAAGTGGTTATAGTCTGCTCTACTTAGTCAATATGGGATAGGGGACCCAGGGTTTCCCACTTCTCAGCTTCTGATGCAGGGGCCCTCTTAAGCATCAAATGGCAGGAGTCTGCTACTGGCAGTATTGTTAACATTCTCCCCTGGGCATCTTCCTATTGCTCTGTCCCCCACACTTTAGGGCATGTTGTGACTCCATAGAAAGCCACTCGTCTGAAGAAGTGGATTGTGCCCATGAAAGCTCATGATACCATCTATATGTTTTGTTAGTCTCTAAGGTGCTGCAAGACTATTTGTTGCTTTTTAAGTTTTTCTTAGAAACCTGGCTACCAGGTTTCCGCAGTGCTGGGAGTCTCAGCTCTGGATAGCAGATCTCCCATTGGGAACGGTTGCCTGGATTAGTGCCTCTGCACCAGAGAATGCAGGTCTGCTTTTCACTGTCCGTCTTGTCATTGTGCAGAAGACTCTTTCTTTTAAGTCCCTCTCTTCAACTGGAGCAAGCCCCAGCAGGTTGGTGGGGGTCGGGGCTTCCTTGACCTTGAGTCATTCCTGCACTCTTAACTTTCCAGTGTGGGGTTTATCCACCAAATCCACACCCATAATTTAACTACACTTGAAGTGATTTGTGGATGTTAACTGGTTGTGTTCACAATTCATTTTGGGCACAAAATAAGGGAGCAATTCTTTGCACCTTCAGAAATGCAAGCCTCCTTTGAAAACCTCAGACAAATTGTTTTATTTGGACTAGAAGACTAGTTTGTACAACCTTCCCTACTTCCTCTAGCCCTATTAACATTTTGCATTAAATTCTAAACAAATATCTCATTTAAAGTGAAAGAAACATTGGGATCTACCTTTTTGGAACACATGTCGAGTAGCTTTTTGGAATGCCCTAATTAAATCCCAGTAAGTTGTATATAAGAACTAACTGGAGTTTCCTCATTATTGTAGGATCAAAAGGGCCAGATCCAGAAGTCCCTCCTCAGTTCTTGCTTCAGTAAAGAGTGGTGGTTCTAACTCAGGCAAACTTCTAAAAACTGAGTAAAAGTCTTTAAGTTTGCTAATATCTGGCAAATCTACTATAATAATGTAATGTAATGTATATTTCATTACAATGAATCATAAAACCCTCTAACATTTCAAATGGAGGTGTGGACCCCATTTGAAATCTATTGCTTAATTCTGGTTCAGTCATTTTCCAACTTTTTGCACACCCCTTAGCCATAGTCTGCACGGGTCTGCAGGCCACAGGTTGATAACCATGGCTTTAAACCCCCAACTCCTCCAAGCCCCCGAAAACAAAATGAAACTTCTGAACTTTCAAGATAATGAAGAAAGACAATCCTCATGGCTAATGCCTTCACATATCTGATCTCTTGACCCAGGGTTTTAGTTTGCTTAGAACTCTGTGCAAAAAGGTATACTTGCACTTTCTGCATCTTGAATATGCTTTTTGGCATTATTCCTAATGGTTCTGAAGAAAATAATAGTGGTTAAAAAGCATGGGATATAACCATAGAAGAAAATGCACTACATAAGAAGGAACAGTCAGCTGAAGAATAACACAATAAGCTTCAGAATCAGTGAACAGAATCAATGAAACATTTGAACAACATTAATGCAGAGTGAAACTGAAAAAGCTCAAGTTTTTCTAAACAAAGCAACGTGGGCATAGAACTGAATTTAAAGAGAGATATTTTGTTGTATAATATAAGATCTTAGTTCTGACTTGCGTTTAAGTTTTGTTAAACAGTGCATTTTTACTTTTATGCCCCGGAACTGTGGAGTAAACACTGACATTAAGTAGTCATGTTCTAGTGAAAAATATATATGGTATGCCCCTTTGGTGAAACAGTTTTTAAATTCTAATAGAATTTCAAGGTTATTATCTATTTCAGATCAACACTGAGGGTCAGAGTTCACAGCAGCCAGAATTTACAAACCTCCAATGGGTTTTGATTGACAGCAATCAGCATCTCTTCAGCATCACTGAGGGAACAAAGTACAGGTCAAGACAGCAGGCGATTTCATCTGTCATTTTTAATTATCTAAATGATATTCACAGACAAAACCTTTCCCATCCATCAGGGCATCGCATTACCATAGACAATGTTTGTTTAAAGAAGGGGCCATAAAATCAAACAATTATGAATGCAGACAAGCCTTGCTATTGACTGCATAAATAATCAAGTGAGATTTCCAAACTCTCTGCTAATGAATTGGTAGATTGCTGGCAGGAAGCGGCAAGTAATAATACAGACAACAGTCTAATGTTCTTATTGACTTTTACTGAAGCTTGGCTACAGTAGCAAAGATCTAAAAATGACGTCAGCTAAGGTTTCCATAGGAGCAGTATTGATAACGATACACAGCTAAAATACAAGTAGTTAACTCCTGACCTTATAGTTGGACCAGCGATCCCCTGAGAGGGCTGAAACGTTAGCAGTACAATACATCATGAAGTGAGCCAACAGCCGCAGGGCCCTGACAACACCACTGCACAGGCAAGGGTCCCTTCTTTAGCCATTTATAATACAGTAATCTGTAATAATTCAACTGGAATCCTGAAAATTAACTCGATTTGAGTCTGGTGTATGAGTAAATAAACCTCTTTTTTTCTTTTCTTTTTTTTTTAGTAAACGGAGATTGAAAAACATACATTTAATGGAGCTGTGAAAGATACACTGTGAGGAACCTGAAAGGCACAGTACATTCTTATCTTGATGTGCATAGCAGGGTAACAGGAGTTACACAGTTACGGGCCAAATTCCTGGACAACATAAATCACCGTAGCTCCATCCTTCTACTTACACTGGATGAAAATTTGGCCCGCATTGTATATATACCCTCTAACATTTGTTACAGACACCAAATGATCTAAACATTAATGGAAGTGTTGCTTCCATTAGTTCAGCAAAGACAGAAAATGATCTTTTCTGCTCAAGCCCTGAAGTGTGGAACTAAAAAAGTAATTTTTCTTGTCTCCTTTAGGTGGTTGGACCATTCTCATTGGTCAGCAGTTTTATGCCACTCCTTCCCACAGCAGCCCACTCATCATAAACCAGTCTCTCTTCTAACTTGCTTCACACCAGACCCAGATCTCTGCTGTCAGGATGTTTTCCAAGATAAGTGATTCCTTCAAGGAAAAAATTAAAGGAAGATAGTATGTGAAGTGTGCAGTAGATCACTCCACACTGGGGAAAAGCTTCTTTTTGTTCTTCCAACCAAGATGATTCCTGTCCTTGCTTAGAGAATATGAGGTGTCAAGGAAACACTTCTTGGAATATGCATGGAAGAAACTTGGTACAAGACTCTCTATGAAGGCAGAGGCCTAGGCTAGTGATCAGTACCATAAGTCAAGAGCCAGAGCTCTGTACAAGACCCATCAGGATAGCTATTGCATGAAAAGAAGCTAGCCTTCCCCTCAGTCCTTCAGAAGTTAATAGGGGTTTCTCTGATGTCAAAAAAGGATGTGCCTGAGTTCTGAAAATGCTTCTCAGACCTTGCCAATGTATGATAATGCATAAAGCTCTGGTGTGATATAGTCTCTTAAGTCTGTTCTGCCTAGCAAGGAACAAAACTATATATCCTAGGTCATAAAGGCTTAGGTTGCTATGACTAGGACCCTATTTGATAAACAAGGATGCAGCATCCTGGCATGTCTTAGGTTAAAGAAAGGGATTATAGTCACTGCTGCTATTTGTTCAGAAGCAAAGCTAAGTTCTGCAAAACGGTTGCATTTTGCAACTCTATGAGCCAGGGGAAGTTTTCCTCAGCTGAGAGATGTGTCACTCTGCCAGTTCCTTGAAGCATTTCCTTCTGTAAGCCACCACTACAAGTGTGTCTGAATGGAGCTTGAGCTAGCTGATTTTCATTGGCACCCTTATTTCATCTAGACAACGCTGCCTACATTCCATGAGAATTGATGACAACTGGAACTTAGGCTTGGAGAATGGGAATGGGAGGCATAAGGGTCTCCTTTCACAGCAGACCAGTCATCATTTGCAGCTGCTTATGAAATTGCTTCTGGACAAACAGAACCCTAAGAGAGCAGGCAGGAAGACCAAAATCTGTCAAAAGAGCAATATCACATCCATTATTGTTGGTAGATCATATGCCCCATGCTGCTGTAACCAATGCGTGCAGTGTTGCTCTCTTTCCACCCCATGGGTGCGTCTAGACTGCAGGGTTTTTTCAGAAAAACGGCCGTTTTTCCAAAAAAACTTCACTTATGTCCACACACTGCTATTGTGTTCTTTCAAAAGAAAATCAAAAGAACGCAGGGGTTTTTCCGACATTGGTAAACCTCATTCTACAAGGAAGAACGCCTTTTCCCCAAAGAGCTCTTTCTGAAAAAGGCACATGTGGATGCAGAAGAGGGAGTTTTTTCTAAAGAAGAGGAAAGAGGAAAAAGCACAGGTGCTCTAGTGGCCACTCCGTCTATAGTAATCACAGCTTAATTGCGAAATAGCATCCATTCAGTGTGGACACTATCTTTCGAAAAATCAGATCATTTTTTCGATGCTCTTTTGCTGTGTAGACGCTCTCTTTCAAAAGAAGTTTTTTCAGAAGATCTCTTCTGAAAAAGCTTTTTTTGAAAGAAGCCTGCAGTCTAGACGTACCCTAAGTGGTTGGACCAAACAAAGGTTATATGACTGCTACTGACTCATACATGGCTCATACATTTGAGCATAACAAATGCTCAAATCTTTAAAAAGGGGAACAAAAAGGACCCTGGAAATTAGACTAGCAGCTTTATTTTGATATGTGAAAAGATACTGGAACAAATTACTATACACTTAGTCTGAAACACCTAGAGTATAACAGAAACATCTTTATAACGGAGTTATAAAGAAGAGTTAGCATGGAATTGCCAAGAAAAAATCATGCCATCCAACCTAATTTCCTTATTTGACAGCGTTCCTGGCCAAGTGGATAGGGGGAAAGATGTAGACATGATATATCTTGATTTCAGTAAGGCTTTTGGCACAGTTTCAGAAGACATTTACATAAGCAAGCTACAGAAATGTGTTCTAGATATAAGTTGACAGTTGGTTAAAAGATCATGCTTGGAGAATGGCTATAAATGCTTCACTGTGGAACTGGGATGACCTATCTAGTGGGGTTCCAGAGGGCTAAGTTCTAAGTCTGGTACCATCTGATATGTTCATTATGATTTGGCTAATAAAATAGAAATTATATAAAATCTGTTGATGACAAAGTTGTGAGGACTTGCAAACTTTCTGGAGGACAGGATTAGAATTCATAACAATCTTGACAAACTTGAAATAGTCTGACATCAACAAGATGAAATTCAATAAAGACAAGGGCAAAGTATTTCACTTAAGGAGGAAAAATCAAATGCACACATACAAACTGGAGACTAGTGGTACTGCTGAAAAGCATTGAGTGTTATAGTGGGTCACAAATTGAATATGAGAAAATAAAGTGATGTAACTGCAGAAAAGGCTAATATCATTCTGGGTTGTATTAACAGAAGTGCCATATGTGAGACACTCTACTTGGCATCTGGAAGGCGTTAGCTGAAGTTCTTCCTCCAATTTTGGGGGACACACTTTTGGAAAGATGAGGACAAACTGCAGAAAGATCAGAGAAGAGCAACAAAAATGAGAGAAGGTATAGAAAACCTGACCTATAAGGAAAAGTTTTAAAAGTGGGCATATTCTCTCTTGAGAAAAGAAGGCACAGAGGGAATTTGATGATAGCCTTCAAATATGTTAAGAAGACTGTGATCAATTATTCTCCACTGAAGGTATGACAAGAAGTAATGGGCTTAATCAGCAGCAAGTAAGATTGAGGCGAGATATTAGAAAAAAATTCTAACTATATATGTACTTAAACTCTGGAATAGGCTTCCAAGGGAGGTTGACCATACTTAATTTAAACAGAGGGTTAAGGATAGAGGGGATGTTGTCTGGCTAGTCAGGCAAAGGGGTATAGCACTATACAGGTGAGAGAAGAGGGTGACTGAGAGGTTCAAGAGCTACTGCAAAAGTCAGTGTGGCGTGGTTTGTATTTGTTGTATGATATTACAATGAACATATGCTAAGTCCCAGAGAGACATTTTTTAGGTTGAGCAAAATCAGATCTTCTTTCCCCAAAAGAAAACATACCATATATGTATAGACACACATAACTATTAAGATCTGTTCAGTGTTATTCCTTCTTTTAGTAGAACGATCATTTATACAACAGACACTCTGAATGAAAATAATCCATCAGAGCATCATAGTTTGGTTCCAGGCAGTAATAAAAATGCAAGAGTTCCAAGACAATTATAAGCTAATGTTACTTAAAGAGTTCCATTGTATCAGCTGAAATGTGTATAGCTATTCAGCTAGTTGTCTTTATCAAAGGTGAAGTTGTCAAAATTTACATTAAACTTAAGTTAGTAAACATTTTTGTAGCTGCTGAGATAATGAAAAATTTCACAAGTCAAGTTTTTTTTTTTAATTTATCAAAGACGACTGCTATTTATATTAAATGGACCCATATTCTTCCTCCATTTCTAGAGAATAACATCACATTGTTCAGGTTGTCCCCTGACTTCAACAGGAACAGTACACAGAGACATTCTACTCTTTGTGAGTAAGAGTGGCAGAAACTGGCTCATGAGCTTCACCCTGAAGCTGACTCAGCCACATGTCACTCTGGCAATGGATAGGAGTTATTATAAAAACAAAAAGAGGCTCGTGGTCTGAACCTCTAGTTATTATAGTCATCCATTGCTTTCAGTAGGACAGAATAAAATATCTTTCTTCTCCTCCTCCAGGTACTATTACAGTAACAAAAAGACATTCCCAGTAATGGACAGATTTGTTACTGCTTTCTCCTAAGCCACATTTGCAAAGCATTTTGGATTTCTTTTTTTTTCTCTCTCTCACCCAACTTCTGAAAAGTAACTGGCTTACAGTTAAGCATGCACTTAAATCCTTTACTGGTGTGGGTCCTAAATACGTTGGAATCAGAGGAAGATCCCTGAGGGCTAAACGTAATCAAGTTTAAGAATTCGTAATGACACTTGTCCAGACATAGCAAAAACACTTTTTTTTCAATGCCTCTAGCTATTCCAGCAGCCCAGGATGAATTAGTTGCATATGGATTTTAAAAGTGCTCTGAGGAAAGTCCCTAGATTCATGAGGCTATCTAGAGAAACCAATAGCAGGGAGATGGCCCTGCAAAAGTATCAGACACTCAACTTTTCTGCTACTGCTACTGCTTCCCTGTTGACAAAAGATATACCACATGCAGAGGCAAACATTTTTAAAAGTTAAATCAATCTGAGAATATTTAGCTAATATGAGATGATGGCCTACATCGAATGGATCAGAGGTAGGGCAAGACATGATTCAGTAACATGGAACCAAAATGCAGGATCAACAATAAACCTAAACCTAGTTAATAAAGACGATGGAGCTACAAATTAAAATTGCCTTTACAAACACCTAAACTGACCTTTTAAATTCAAAGTTATACATCCTGTGCAAAATAAAGGAAACATGAAAACTATTCTGAAATATACCTATTATACTCAGAGGTGTTAATAACAATTTGTCCACACAATGATGTGTTTGATTTCACAAAGGAAATCTTCGTACCTGTTGTGCAAGCCTTTTTTATCCTTCTACAAAATCCTTTCCAAACACCAGATCAAATTTAATCATTTTTTCTCAGAGGCCCTTGGATAACTCAGTATCTATTCCACTCTAGGACACTATTTCTTAAAAGCCCTTTATGGTAAAACTTTTGTTTCTTCTTTCAGGTCTCTGCAAAGTATATTTTTAAAGAAATGCACAGCACTGTGCTTCACTGCAGACAAGATCACAATTCCACACAGAATACTTAATTGTAATTGATTACAAGAGAAACTCCATGATAATTCAGAAGTGTGGTTTTCAAGGCTTAACTCTTATCCCACTTGCACTGGAGTTCCGGCACAGGAGTTAATGGAGTAATACTAGTATAAAATTAAAGTGAGAACTAGTCTGGTATTATTTGCATATATGAGATGTGCAGTTACTAGGTAGTAAAGCATTAAAATTAGACAAATACATCTATTTCCACAGACTTGTCACTGTAAATTGCAGTAGGAGAGGTAACTTCTATTTTATGACCCTGGGTAGCTCACAAACTTCTTACACAATGAAGCTTCTGAACAGATGCATTATTTTTCTAAATTTGAAATGCTGTGTGCTCTGAAAGAGAATGTAGTAATAAAGATTTTTTTTTAACACTGAAAACCCTTCTCTGGATTTTGTTAATTACATATTCCTAAAATTGTGGCCAGCAAGTTGTGTTCTTCTTTTCCCCTACCCATGTAGGTGAAATAATGATCTGAATTTCAGAAAGAAAAAAAAACGATAGTGGATAATTGTAATCTGCAATTAAGTCTATTGAACTGGCAGACATGTATATTTTGTCCTTCCCCTCTTGTCCTATTTTTAGTGGACCTTTTACAATCAATATTAATTTTATAGTTAAAAATGTAGGGGTATATGTATAGGCCAGAGCCTTAGCTGTTGTAAATTAGCATAGCTTCACTGACTTCACAATGCTATGGCAATTTACATCAGCTGAAAATCTGAGTCATAGGGGAGGTATCCCAGAAAAGCTCTGCCGCATCCAAGGAACGCGTCCACTTTTTTGGAACAGTTTCTGAAAAAGAGGACTTGTTCTTTCAGCATCCCTGTATTCCTTTTAGTAAGAGGAATAAGGGATGTTCCAAAAGAGGAGTTTTTTCCAAAATTTGGCCCGTCTACATTTAGCCAAATATTGGAAAAGCCTCTTTCAGGAAAAAAAGAGGGAAAAGATACGCAAATTGCGGTTCACAATTTGTGTATCTTTTTCCAACTTTTCCCAGCAGTGTAAACATGGCATATATTTTATTATATAAAATGAAGTGATACTGGTGGGAACAATGTCTGTTAATTTTTGTTCACATGGGTAGCCAGACATGAACCCCATCTTGTTCCCCCCCCGCCCCCAGAGAGCAAGAGAAAGGCAGTCAGCCTTTGATGCCCTGGGAACGCAGGTGTGCTGCCTGTCCCTGACTCTACCATAAACAGAAACCAGACAGTAAATGGGCTAGCTGATGACCCGGGGCCTCCCGCCGCTCTGATGGCTAGTACCAGTAATTGACATGCCTGCACTGTCCCCGGAGTGGAATCTTCGCCCATCACATACCAGAGGTGCCCATTGTCTGCATTTTCCCAGGTGTGAATTATGCTTTGCACCCTTTGTGGGAAACTTGGCGTTCAAAGCCATTTTTCCTAATTGGCCACTTGAGACCAGGAAGAAGCCTACGTGACCCAAGGGGTATAAAGAGGGGTTTAGTAGCCCACCCCATTTGAGCTCCAATCATCTACACCTGCAGGAAGGTATTGATTGACTCCCGAGGTCTGTGGGACGCCCAACCTCGCCCTACTTCTTCCCGAGGGATTGAGAGAAAGACGCTGGCCACGCCAAGTCTGGAACGCAGGGGTGAGAATATATACCTGCTAGGTGTCTATTTTGCATGCATTTAATAAGAGCTCAAAGAACCAAAAGGGTTTCATGGTACCTGTAAGTGACTTATTAGTGTAATTTCTGTCCTGTCCTTTGTAGTGGCTGTGTTATCTGTAACACAGTAGTAGCATTTAACAGCTAAGTTTACCCTGTAACAATAAAATAGTAACTGTTTAAGCTGTGACCTGACTCCTTCAGTTGCTGTAACAGAACCAAGCACAATTTTAAAAAGAACTCCAGCCGGTCATAAGGGACAGATATAGGGAGAGCTTGAGTGTTGGATCATGTCGATTCCAGGGTTCAGATCCATTGGGGCATCTCTCAGCCTCCCCAGGCTGCCCGCTGCGAAGGGATCGTGTATCCTAGCAGTCAAAATCTGAGGTGTAATAAGCTCTCCCTGTAAACTCTGGGGCGTCTGTCGGCCTGTTGGCTGCCCGCCGCGAAAGGATCCTGATCCTAGCGGTAAAGACACGGATGTTAAACTCCTCAGGGAGCCCGTCAGTCTCACCTAGACTGCCCACTGCGACGGGGCCTTGTGTCTCAGCAGTTGAAGACTCGGGTGTAACATACACGCATGCAATGCCCTGACCATCGGCTGACAACATGGTATTAGGTTACTCTGCTAAGTGTGCACATCTTTTTTGAATACAACTGAATAAAATAATATGATTAACACTCGCTGTGATGTATTTGGGATGCAGTCAATTGAGGAGCTTGACTCAAGACCTTCTGCTGCCATAAATATTCTCTAGAGTGAAGGTTCTTCTGTACTTTCTGAAAAGCTAAGAAGAATAACACAACAACCCTTATGATCAATTTCAAGGTTATCACAGATGCCCTCCATGTTTTTCTGTTTTTGGCCACATTAAAGCCAATCCAATGCACACAAAAAAACCCAAACCAAACCAAACCAAAACCTGTTAGGAGGACTCAGTCCTTACTTGTGCCCTCCTGGTTGTCCAAACTTTTGTGTGTGTATAACAGGAGATAACATGGATGGAACATCATATTCATGCCTGAGTAGTACATAATGAAAGCATTCTGGTCTAATAAAAATATTTTATATCTGTATGTAACTATCCTCACTGCTCCATGAATAGCTGTATCTTTCTTAAGGCTAAAATGATCACATCACGGGCATTTATTCATATAAATGCCCTTAGTGAGATTACTACCATCTGAAATGTTGTTTACTGCCATTTGCCCATTAATAATTTCATCCTCCACAGTGAAAGCACAAAAGGATTCACAGTTGGATTTCTTACATGACAACATGATGTGCAATAACTGCATTGCTCATGTTTGCCCTTGTCTTAGTTTTTTGTAGAAATGCATGAACTGGATCAATCTGTTAATCCAATAATAGGGGATGGTGAAGAGCAATTACGTAACATCACCTTCGATTTTAATTAAAAATAATATGACAAATATGTATCTGCCATAATATTAGCTATTAAATTTTCCAGAAACAAAACATTCTCCCTTTTAAATTAATTTCAAAAGTTCCTCTAATTTTAAGCCCTTAAGATTTGCCATTATGCAACAACACACACATATATGCTAGTATATAGTTTCTTTTGTTTAAATTATCTTGTCCTTCAGCAAGATAATGTATAATCAATTTGTGCTTAGTAAAAATCTAGACTAAATACAATCCTTAAAGCAACACAATGTAGCAAAATAAACAGGGCCGGCCCACAACATTTTGGCACCTGAGGCGGGGAGCTCAAACTACGCCCCCATGCCTCCTCGCTTGGGCCAAAACTTTGAAAGGTCTCAATTCTGCCCTCCTTCCTCCAGCATAGCACTCCACCATCTCTGTGCATCTAGAGCAGAGAGAATATATATGCACCAGCAGCAGACACAATTTTCTACACTCTGGGTCCTAGTGGCACCCCCCCACAGTCTGGCACCTGAGCCGGCCGCCTCAGTTCGCCTCATGGTAAGGCCAGCCCTGAAAATAAATAATAAACCCGACACCAATGAAATGTCTGAAGGAATTCCCCTCTGAAGTTTTCATTTTTCTTTTTTTAAGGTGACACATTTACTCTTGCTAGGAAATAAGATTATATTGACAGATGACACTATGACACAGATAACATTATATTTTAAAAAAATGTGAACAAAGCAACCAATAAGTTTACATTAAAATAAACATATATAGATGTTCAAATGAACACCTAATGGAACTTTAACAGTACTTGGGAAAAGCACCCAGAAGAAAGAAATAGTGTTTCCTAACTCATATGGCCCTATAACTTTAAATACATCATCACCTTAGAGAGTGTGATCTGCTTAGCATGGATCAACAGGAGGTATTACTAAGACAGAATTTACCCCCTGTTTTATCGGTATTAGAATGATAAGACATTGGTAACTCACTTTATTTTGCCCTCTCTTTTCTGAATGCTTTATATTGAAATACTCACTTTAATTTAACAAGAAGATGAACTATATTTCCCCCTCTAATTTGAAATCTAATTAGAAATGATAAATACACTTCACAAAATCATGCCTTTAAGAGAAATATTGTTGTTGTTGTTATTAACAACACTTTAAATAAAAGCACGTAATTGCTAAACTACAACGGAATCCCTAAGGTGGAAACCAGTTACAGCCACATTAGTTCCAAAGAACTAACATTTTTATAGTACTGAGTACATTAATTAATAATTATTGGATATTTACTTTGAAGGATTGTCATTTTTATTTACAAAGTTACAGAGTAAAGGCTGTAGTTAGTTAGCCTTTAAATAACATTCATGATTAAACCAGAAGAATCCATGTCTTAAAGTAATAAAACTGTAGGAGACATTCACAACCCTCCTGTCAGACCAGGTTAGTACCCATCAATCACCATACATCACAAGAGTTCAGCAGAACACAATATTGACTAAAGACTCTTTCAAAAACAAAACCAACCAAATACAAGCAAAGATTTGGGGTAGAGCAGATAGAAAGCAACGTGTTCACTACTCCTGTCGGTGGTTCCTTTTATACACTCAATCTTGTCTCAGTGTATAAACATATAGCTAGGGCCAAAGTTAGCCCTGGCATTGTGGCCGCTCACATCAGGATTGAATTTTGCTTAGATGGATGGCAGGGGCTTCACTGAGGAACAAACCACTGAAGAAACTTACAGACAAAAAAAGATGGGAGATTTAATCTCCCTTTCCAAGTTATTATTTATACCTTCAGCCTAAAAAAAAAAATCACTGGACTGAATTTCATAGACCTAGACTTTGCAATTTTGTGCTGTAAGAAAACATGACGTATGAGGGAAGATTCAAAGAACTGGGTTTGTTGAGTCTGGAAAAGAGAAAACTGAGAGGGGAAATGATAGCAGCTTTCAAGTACCTAAAAGGATGTTACAAAAAGGAGGGAGAAAATTATTCTCCTCTGATGATAGGACAAGAAGCAATGGGCTTAAATTGCAGTCAAAGAGGTTTAGGATAGACATTAGGAAAACTTCCTGTCACGGTGGTTAAGCAGTGGAATAAACTGCCTAGGGAGGTTGTAGAATCTCCCTCACTGGAGATTTTTCAGAGCAGGTTAGCCAAACACCTGTCACAGATGGTCTCTATGGTGCTTGGTTCTGCCATGAGTGCAGGGGAATGGATTTGATGACCTCTTCAGGTTCCTTCCAGTTCTCTGATTCTATGATTGTCCCATGAGTTTACTAGCTATTCATAGAGAAATGAGTGTTTCTGTTTCAAAGGTCTTTATGGGAAATTCCCCAATTGGTTAATATGAGCAGAGACTAGCAATGCAAGCAGAAATTGCCAAGAGAAGTGAAAGCATGTCTGTATTGGGGGAGGTCAGAAGAGGGGAAAAAGATGACGGAAAGAAGAAAGTTAGAAAATGAAAAGTCATTTATCTCTATCACATGATTTCCCTTTCTTTGGGATCTTGTCTAATCTTCCCCAAGTTCAGCACTACAGGATTTGGCCACTACAGAAATTTCAGAACAGGATGGAAGGCAGAGAACAACTGCTCTTCCTTATTTGAGAAAGGTACTTCAGAGCCTCTGCAGATCTAGTGTCATTTGTTGATTTAAAAAACCATCTCTACGACTTCACAGAGTAAGCAGTCAAAATTCAGTTTCCTGCCCTTGTGTGCGACACTCCACATAAAATGTGATCCTGTGTCTTTTACATGGATTTTTTTTCTACTGGCATTCTTTAAAATTCCAACATTACATTATTATGTAGTTTACTATTTTAATGCCTTCACGGACTAAAATAATTGTACACACAATCTTGACATAAATGGGAACCACCCCATTCCCACACAACATCTTTTAACCTAAATCAACCTTTCAAATAGAACAGTTCTGCTGCGTCAGAAGAGTTGGCTTATCCCTTTCAGTAACAGTGCTGGCTGAGAGTTGTAACTTGTTGGTAATACAAAATCTGCTCAAGGTTGGGAGCCAACTGCTGATGCCACACTGACAGATGCAGGACCCATATGCCCAAGTCTGGATAGGATTCCTGTATCACTAGCATCTGGATGTCAGCTTTTCTTTCCTGACTGTACTGCTGGCTTTGGTGATAAACCCGATTGTCTGTCTGCTGTGGGTCAACCTGCTGCTGCCCTGTAGTCATGTTTCTTGGATCGCGAGCAGTTTCCCTCCATTAAGGAGCACTGTACAAACAGAGTATGCCTCCCTTAAAGCTTTCATAGGCCACTAAACATTTAATTCAAATATTTCAGCTATTTCTGCTGAATTAGACACAGACGATGAAGTGTTGCAGTTGCAATGAAATTGCAAAATGTTTAAATGTCCATTCAGTTTTCCTGTCTATTTCTCTGGGAGCCTCTGTTATATGATCCACATTATTCTTTCATTCAAAACCATTTGTATTGCTGGTGCCCTGTGAGAAATTGTGAGCAGCAAAATCTGTATGCAGCACAATTTCTAGAAAATTCTTTAGGAGACAAACATTATTAAAATGCTCTATCTGAAAGAGACTTCTGTTTAAAAATCTGCTCATATAGCTGCAAGGTTTTACTTAGAAATTTGCAACCATCGCCCTGGTTGGGCATGTACTTGAGACTAAAGAAACTGAGGACCCCCCCCCCCCTTAAATGAAACCCATGCTTTCTTTTTTTACTGCTGTGAGAAACAATGATTGAAGTTTTGCTTTGAGCTGGGAATGCAACTATTACATAAAGGAAGTAAAAACTTGGTAAAACCTAATTACAATAAATCATAAAGTAGTATCTATTACAAAATACAAGGCTCTTTTCCACTCTCATTGCAAGTCTCCAAAATCCCAGCCTCACCCAGAGAGAAGCCCTACAGGGCCAGTCCCAAACACAGCATACAGATTTATATGCATCTTCACACAGCAATCGCAGCTATAGTCAGCTTCCACCAAGCCTCTCACATTCAGATAATTCATACTTTGGTTAGGACCAATCCATCTGAGAGTAGAAGGATCCTTCACAGCATTAGTACCAGTTTGGAACTCTCAAGCAGTGGAGTGAGCAGTACAAAACTGTATGGTCACAGGAGAAGCTTAAGTGGCCTACTGTGCAAGGACTAGTCAGGATACACCATTCTTTTGGAAAAGGCTCCTCAAGTGTTCCTTGCCTACTGCTGATAAAGAAAGGGAATGTGGCCATTTCCCCACCTTCTCCCTGTGCCCCACTGAGGAGGAAATAGGGAGGAGTCTTGTACTCTCCACAGCACAGAAACTGGTAACTGCAACTCCTCCTTGCATATAGGGCCAAAGAGCAAGGCTCCTTCTGTTCTCCCACTGAACACCCTGAAGAATGATCTGGAAATTATTGGGCAAATCTGTGTCCAAACAGAGCACATCTAGAAGTGGGAGATATTAAAATACTATATTGCTTTCATGGACAAAATAGTTGACTGCTAGAACAAGGGGACCTGATAGAAATACCGTAAGTACAGGAGGCTCCTGCTTTACGACCCTCCACACTTGCGACCTTTTCCGTAAGTGTGGAAGAGGCCAAAATTCCCAGACTTACGTCCTCGGCCCCGCATTTACAACGGCGTATGACGCCTGTCGTAAATGCAGGCTCGAGTTATGACACCCCCGACTTGCAATGCTATCCCAGGAACCGATCGTGTCGCAAGTTGGGGACAGCCTGTATTAAGATCAGAAGCACCATTTTCATTTTCAGGCCTTGTAGGTATGGGTTTAAAAATAAACAAAACCAAATATTTGTTCAGTTTTTATTCTATATCTCAATGCAATATTGTGTTCTTGAAAAAACATGAAGTCCTACTTTCTCACATACATTTTGTTAACTATTGTTTACATTTAAGATAATATCTATCCCTTTTCATCAAAGGCAATATCATACTGTACCTTTGTTTTTGCTTGACTGCATGATTTTTAAAGGATGAAAAACCCTGTCTAGATTATCACTGCCTCAGACATGTAAAGGAAGTAATAAAAAAAAGACTGATGTCAAGCTCAGCAACACATTCTTTCAGTGAATTTATTTAAGATCCCATTTTTTAATCCGATTTAACAGATGGCATTTTTTTTTATTTCCAGTATTGTCTGCTGACAGTATACTCTATGTACATAAATCGGTGAATTATAAATTGTGATAGAGATCTGACTGTAAAACTTTGATTGTTCTAAATACCAAAGCATTGTGTAAATTTTAAATCTCACCTGAAAGTTTTCTTGGAAACTATACAGGGAAAATTGCTGAGTATCTACAGGCCTGGTGTACATTAGGCTTCCTTTTCAATGTTTTTGGTATTGTTTTTAATAAAACTATAACATTGATTTTCAAACTGTGGTTCATGGAGCATTTGCTGGGAGCCTGTGGAGAACTGGCAGCTCTCATGTTGCTGATTCCTCCACAGCTGCTTACCCACATTAAAAAAGAGCTCAAAAATATGTTAAATATTTTCCTAATATTTTTTCATGTGAACAACTTCTGCAGTTGCCAATGGCTTGCTATGTGATTGCAAATGACATGGTGGCCAGTGGGATGGGAGGCAGTCATATGAAGATTTCTGCCTTCAGATATGGTCCCACTACAGAAGAGTGTGAGAATGATTGAACTATAGGTATCTATGTGAATCCATCAGGGAGTTGTGATGGGGTGCACTCAATGAAGACCTCTTGGGGATGTTCCCTGGTGTGATGATTATGCCACTGATACTTGCCTTCTGGCTCTCTGGGGCTCCCCACTGCCCAGTCTCGCTGGGCCAGATTCTCTTGTCTCCCCCAGACAAGGCACAGAGCTGGGGTAATCACCCTCCCGGGAAAGCAATGCAGACACTTAACTACTTCAGCTCTGGAAGAATGCAGTTCTACGGCATAGCATCCAGGAAACCAACCCCCAAAAGGGATCAAAATTCCAAATAAATCCATCTTTCTCTGAGTAAAAATTTTACACAAAGATATCTCATGAGGATATTTGTCTTCTTTATCAATATAAAAGAGAGTATGCACACTCATCGCTCCCTCCCCCCACCATGTAACAGTTATTTACACTGGGCTTGATTAGTAAACAAAAGTGTTTTTATTAACTACAAAAAGTAGGATTTAAGTGGTTGCAAGTGAAAACAGATCAAACTAAGCAACAGAATTAAAATCGAAAAAGAAACATATAGCTAGTTCTCATCCACTTACATGTATTATAAACTCACCCTAAAATCTATTCTCATTTCAGTCACGCTTTCAAGTCAAAGTTGATCTTGTAGTCCATCCTTGTGTGGAATGTTGAGCATCAGTAATCTTCTTGAAAACACCATTCTAGCCACCATGGATGTAGAAACTCTTTACACCAACATTCCACATGAGGATGGGCTACAAGCTGTCAGGAACACTGTCCCCCATGATGCCACAGCACACCTGTTGGCTGAGCTATGTGACTTTGTCCTCACCCACAACTATGTCCAATTTGGAGACAATTTATACCTTTGACACAGTGGCACTGCTATGGGCACCCGCATGGCCCACAATATGCCAACATTTTTATGGCTGACCACAAACAATGTTTTCTCAGCTCTCAGCCCCTAGTACTCCTCCTTCTACTTATGCTACATTGATGACATCATCATATGGACCCATGGGAAGGAAACCCTCAAAGAATTCCACACGAATTTCAACAATTTCTACCCGATTATCAACCTCACCGTGGACTAGTCTACACAAGAGATCTACTTCCTTGACACTACAGTAAAAATAAATGATGGTCACATAAACATCACCCTGTATCAGAAACCTACTGACCTCTATTCTTACCTACATGCCTCTAGTTTCCATCAAGGGCACATCACATGATTGATTGTCTATAGCCATGCCCTAAGATACAACCAGATTTGCTCCAGTCCCACAGATAGACACAAACACGTACAAGATCTTTATCAGGCATTTTTAAAACTTAAATGCCCTCCTGATTGACAGAGCCAGACAAGTATCCAGAAGTCAACTACTTCAACACAGGCCCAACAAGGACAATAACAGAACACCATCAATCATCACCTCCAACCCCCATCTTAAAACCCTCCAGCATATCATTGACAATCTACAACCTATTCTGGAAAATGATTCCTCACTCTCACAGGCCAGTCCTCGCCTGCAGACAAACCCCCCCACCTGAAGCAAATCCTTTCCAGCAGCCACACATCACATCTCAGATACACTCAGCCAGGAATCTATCCCTGAAACAAATTCTGTTGCCTACTCTGTCCACATATCTATACTAGCGACACCATCACAGGACATAATCATATAAGCCGCAACATCAGGGGCCTCTAAGGCACAGGTGGGCAAATACCAGCCTGTGGGCCGGATCCTGTTTATTGGGGTTAGCCCCTAAAGGGCCCCAACACCACTGTATTTACCTGCTCCTCCACAGGTATGGGTAATCACAGCTCCTGTTGGTCATGGAGCCAATGGGAGCTACAATCGCCCATACCTATGGAGGTGCAAGTAAATATAGTAGGAGTGGGCCAGTAGGGGCTAACCCTGGTGAACCACTGCCATTTTATTGCCCCCCCCCCGCCCCAATCAATGTGATATGTGACATCAAGTGTCAGCAATGCCTCTCTGCCATGTATATTGGCCAGTCTCTACAACAAAGGATACACGGATGTCAGAAATGCACACAACACAGAAACCTGTAGGGGAACATTTTAACCTGCCTAGTTATTCAACCATGTATTTAAAAGCAGACATTGTCTACAAAATAATTTCATTAACCAATTACAGAGAGAGACTGCAGAACTGGAATTCATCTATGAATTTGACACTGTTACCTTGGGCTTGAATACAGACATTAACTGCTTGGCGCATTACAAAGGCAATTTTTCCCGCTTTTAACATCTGCATTTTCACATAAAAATCTATGTCTGGGAAACATCCAGCCCACTTAATTAGCCTAATTAACATGGATCTTAAATTGCCAGGTACTACTTTTGCTCTTTATATATATATATATATATATATATATATGTATACACACACACACACACACACACACACACACACACACACACAGAGAGAGAGAGAGAGAGAGAGAGAGAAGAGTTTGTTTGTGGATTTGTTTGTACAAAATAAAATCATATTTTGTGATTACCTACAGACACCAAATTTTGCATAAACAATCCTACCACTTAAAACAGCTGAATGTACTACTTCTTACATGTGCTGGGTAAAAGTTTTAAATAATTATTTTTTTATTGGAAAAAAGTTAAGACTGTTATAATTCAAGTTCATAAAATATTTGCTAACAAAATTAAAATTGAGTCACCTGTTCAACTGTCATTTTAGTGCAAAGAACATTTTTACCATTACAAATCACGAAATAATTCAAATTAGTAATGGAAAGAGTAATGAAAGCTTTGTGAGTTTCTGATTCAAATTTACTATGGATGGTAATTATTCAATAACACGAATAATGTTTGAAGTTGAAAACCTACAAATTTAAAACCATTCTTTTACTTCTCTTTTGCAAGCATATTAATAAAAAATTCTATTACATATATTTAATTTCTTGAACTTTCCTATAAGTGTAATCTATGCAAAATGACTTTGGCTGGTCAATGACAGGCCTCACCTGCAAGTATAAAAAACAGCAGAGGTAGTACCTGACAATTGTAGGACTCATGTTAATACGGGGACTAATTGTATATACACACCTCACATATACAGCAGAAGAAGTATCTGGCAAATTTATTTTCACTCCAATTCATCAGATGAAGTGGGTTTTGCCCACGAAAGCTCATAATTGTATATATTTTGGTAAGTCTCTAAGGTGTCGCAAGACCACTTTTGTTTCTCAAGTAATTAAGTTGATCACCCAATCATTAAGGCTTCCTGAGTACCATTGATGGCTCTCATTTGCACATTTAAACCTATGAACAATCCCATACTTTATATTTCTAACTTTACATACAAGAATGACACATGCACCAAAATAAGACCTACAGATCCAGCAGATTGTAACATTAAAATTGGTAAGTTACATGAGGTATTTTATCCAAAGCAATTTTGAGTTCTGAATATTTATATTCATAAGATAATTTCATAAAGTATGGGGGGAACTTGTCACAAGAGTATTTTCTGTTTCTTAAAAGGTGTACTAAAGACAAAATTAATTATTCATGTGTTAAGGCAAATAAGGTAAGTCACACTAGTTTAATACCACAAGTAACTGTAAATAATCAGAAGACAAATTAAAGAAAAAATACTGGATCCAAAATTTATTTAGATGACAACACAGGAAAGGGTGAAAAATAACATTCACTACATAAAATATGCAATTTAAAAACATCTTTGCAATAAAATACAGTTTGACTTCATTCATCTACATTTGAGTTCATTCATCTACTATCAAAGAACTATAACCTTATGTCAATCTATGAGGATATGTATAAATGATGCTTTTAAACTATTAAGAGTCATAGAAGAAACCACTTTCAAATGGTGAAAAGGATATATGCCTACATACAGGAAGAAAACAAATGATTAATTGACTAAATGATGTACCCAACTAATGGGTTTAATTCAACATTGACTTGCATCTTGTGTGACCTCATTAGGGTTCCCTAAAGAAGATGTAATACAATAGATTCACTCAAAAAGTTTCTTCTATTTTGAGTATTTTAACAGCTCTAGCAGTATGCCCATTATGTACTGTCAGGAAATTCTGTTAAAGCAGATAGAAACTTTCAAAATACACTCTTTTAACTGCTCCTGTTGTTATTAGTGGGAATTACCAAATTTAAACAACTTGGTTCACAATAGCATCACTTATAGATGTCTGCCCATTTACTTTACCAAAAGAGAAGTTTTCATTCTTACAAAGTGGCTTTGACCCACAAAAGCTTATGCCCAAATAAATCTGTTAGTCTTTAAGGTGCCACGGGAATCCTTGTTGTGTTTACAGATACAGACTAACACAGCTACCCCTGAGATTCATGCAAATATTAGACTTATTAATTAAAGACATGAATAGGTATTTGTACTTTCCAAGTCAGGGCCAGATTAAAGCATGGGCATATAGACCTGTGCCCAACTCTCCAGCTTCTACGAGTGGGGTATATGGACAAAATCTCAGTTTTCATTTAAGTTTTTTTAAAACAAATTTTTAGCCATCCTGGTAGCAAAGAGTACCATGAAATCATATTCCAAATGTAACAGATTCAATGAAGCATCCCCCTGAGTCTGCATGCAACCGGAAACAATAGTCCTGAGAGAAAGGTGTGAACTACCCATTAATTTTAATGAATGTTAACTCTCAGACCACTGCTCTGCATGTCTGTGCTATCACTCAACAGAAGATTGTGGTTATGTCTACATTGCCACTTACATTGGCATAATGTACGTCACTCAAGATTATGAAAAAACAACATCCCTGTATAAGTTATACCAACACTATATTGGTGGGACGTAGCTACCACTGCAAGTTGGGGATGATTTATGTATGTTGCTGGAAGGGCACTCTCTCATTGCCATAAAATAGCTATGCAAGAGATCTTACTGCAGTGATGTTGCATCAGTACAGCTGTAAACACTCTGCTGTAAACATAGCCTAGCTGTGTGACAGAAGAAGAGTGCTGAAGACTACTACTGCCCTATTGCTGATCCTGCAAGGATAAGGTGACCCATATTGCTGCCACTGGCTGGCACTCCAGCTGGGGAGCCGAGTAATGGCACAGGGGCAGGATAATGGAAGTGTCCAGAATCCTGGATTACCTTAATCTAGCCCTGTATCAATTGTGTGTACATACACTTCAGACATGTGAAGAGACTGAAATAAATGTACATCTTACAAACATTAAAAAGGAAATAAATGAACTTGTATCAATCCAACCCGTCATGCACTGGTTTGCACCCAAACCAGGATAGTTGGAAAAGCTGTAGTAGATGACCTGAAATCTTATTTCTAGGTTTTTCTCCACTAGGTCTGAAAGGAACAATGCAGTCAACTTTGGAAATGTATTACTTGTATTTTTTGCAAACTGGAGACAAATGCCATTTTTTATAATCGCAGTATATACATGAAAGTACTTTTTCCCTTTAAAAACTTTTTTCTATTTATTTATATAAAACCAAGAGCCTTCTCCCCTCCCCAATCACAGTGAATATGTGATTGGTGCCTAAAGCCAGGGAAGTGGGGAGGGGATAAAGCCCCATGATTTCTAAAAATTATGACCTTTTAATTGTCCCCATTGTGTACCTTTACAATCTCCATTTTAGATATGGCTCTGTTCAGAGAACCATGCACCACTTTAGCTGAAAACAGAACTAAGTCCTAAATCATAGCTGAATGAAGACTCCATTAAATACAGTTTTGTTTACATAGAAAGAAAAAAAAATCCTCCTTCAACCTCTACAGGCTGCAGAAAGTCCCCCATTTCTGTTAATGACCTATTCCTTCTGTCTGATTCAATACAGCCCACTGGCTATGGAAATGACAACACTCAGCAGGTGACAACAAAACAGTCAACAAACAGTGCTGAGATATGTCATTTTCTTCAAATACTTTCTCAGGAATGAAATGACACAGTATGGTATGCTGTATCCAGCTCAGATCAAACATTTCTTTATTAAAGCAAACTACATGTACTATAGTGGCCATATAAAATGCAGGTTTAAGAGTGTTACTTCAAGCTTCAGTTGCAAAACAATTTGATACTTGATTTTTTTATATATACATATATATTTTCCCCTTGGTCTCCTCTTAATACACACGCCCTTGGAGCCATATCTTTGCCATATCTTTGGATTCCTTTCTGGATCCAATCTAATGCATTTGTTGTGACTGGGACAAGTTAGAATATGTAAATTAGCACCTCTCAAGTCTCTGAACACAGGAAGTTCTCTTGTCATGTATTCCAGATCATGGATCTGAGGTCTCAGTTCTAAAGAGCAATGCGTGTGCACATGTATTTAGCCTTTTCACATTCAGAACTTGCCTTTCGTTCCAAGCTCTCTTTAAGAATAGTAAGTATTTTCAGCCAACTTCTTTTTTAATTTCTAGAATGTCTTCATAGACTTCAGTGGAGTTGCTCTGGATTTACACAGATCACAGCATTCTGCCCAGAAAATAGTTATGTTTACTCATTACTATATTTATTTACTAATACTAATATTACAGTAGTGCCTAGAAGTCCCATGCTTTTCTCCACCTGTGGAACACTGGGGTTTGTGTCTGCACAGATGCTTTCCACCCTGCTGGAAATTTCTTCAAATCTGTTTTAACTGGTTTAAGAATTTATTTCTTTCATATTATACTACCCCATCTCCTTTGTGATGTAACTAGTCTTTCTTGCTAAATTTATATTAAACTAATATGGCATTTCATTCATTATTATGATACCATTATTCTTCAAACGAGCCTACTATGCCTAAATTGTGTTCTGTTACCAGGTATTCTAGATCAGCGGTGCGCAACCCATGGGGGGTCATGGCCGTCTTCCTGGGGGACCGCAGCACTTTGATCCGGGCCAGCCAGCATTTTGTTTTCCCGGCTCGGCGCCCGACGCACACGCGGTGTGAGTGCAGAGAGTGGACTGACGCTTTAAATCAAAGGGGCTGCAAAAAAATGTTCCTGGCGGGTTTTTTTTTTCCTTTCAACAAAAATTTTCCCGGCTCTAGGGGTCCATTTTCTTTAAAGGCTTTTGCAAGGGTGTAGAGAAGGTTTTTGTGTTTTATAGCAACTTCTTTCTATCGCAGTCTGTTGCCTTTTGGATTATATCTTGAGCTCAACCTGTGTCTCCTTCAGCTTCAGCTTCAGCCTTGAAAGTTTTGGGTATTATTTGAACAAAGGAATGAGTCTGATGACAGTGAATTATATGTGATAAAGATGAGGGAAAAGTTCATAATTCAAATGTATAAAATAAAGGACGTGTCTTTTGAAATCACTCTCCAGTTGAGGCCTATGCCATCTTTAATCCTCTTCTCCAATCTACCTTGTTATTTGTGCACCCCATTTTATCACACAATGCATGTCTCAACTGCCAAGACACAGTTAAAGAACATTTAATCATCTGGTTGAAACTCAAACATTTCTTATCTCCCAAGTTTATTTTAACAACTGATACGTAATTTTAATCTGCCACATTGAATGTCAACAGAATGAGCACATTGCTCCTTTAAGTGAGGTAGTGGGGAGGTAATTTGGCTTTATGGCTGGGGATTAGGAGGGGAAATGAAAACTGCTGATGTATTTGATAAAGGAATGAATGTGGGGCAGTTGGGAATTCCTATGATCAGTACAATAGGAAGTCAACCCCCCATTCTTATAGCCCATCTTAACTCTCCTACAAGGGGGGATGGCGGTAAAGTCCTAGCAATGGATTGGCGGGAAGGGTGGAGATGGAAAAGAAGAGCAGCTGTGAAACCCTTCTGGGTAATTATGGAATAAACACTGTCATTTGCACAGTACATGTTTATCGGCCAAGTAGTCCCAGACATCTAATAATAAAGTTGTGGCCTGCTTAACCCAATCATTCTACTTCTTCACCCTTTTTTCTTTCAGCAAGCCCAGAACACTGTCCAAAATGTATCAGAAAGGTGACTAAAATTTTGTACATTTCACCTCCCCCCATTTCCTTCTTCTGCCATGTGCTTATCTAGGTATATTAACAACCTGTCCCCTTAATCCAGTACAGCCCTATAAGAAACTGAACTGTCACCTTTTATGCTTACACATGGTTCCACTGACATCATTAGCAATTGTCATGACTTGTGCATACATTTCCAAGCCAGCAATGGACTCTTCAGTTAATATCCTTCTAGACTGGCATAATCATCCATGCATTCCAGGACTACCATTTGCTGCTTCCTCACCTTTGGTCTCAAAACTCTGTTGCTATCCTGACCACTGTGGTATAGTGTTCACCTCATTATATTATATTTAATGTTGTTGAAAATACTACATGAGGAGAAGAAACTTTTCCCTAATATTTTACAGCACCCCAGCATGGCATGTGTTTCTACAACAGGACAAAAGACATTAAATCCTTTGGAAGTAGAGAAGATTTTTTTCATAACAGTTTTCAATTAAAATTGCAGTAGAACTGATTAAATATGGGAAAAAAGTTATAATTCATTCAATTTGTTTTACTATACATAGTTCCATATTATTAATGTTAGCGAGTACTCTGACAACTGCTGGCCATTCATGAAAATGTAAATGAATCTCAATAGCTTTACAATATTTGGCCCAAATGAATATTTACCCAAACATTCCTAGTATAAGTTTATAGACTGCTCGTTGTTTTTAAAGTTGTCGACAAAGCTAACCCTCTGAGGTAATATAAGTTTGTTACTATTGCTTATTTGTTTTTCTCCTGTTTAGAATGTCTCAATCAACTAATCAGGAAGTAGAAAAAGGACCACAGATAAAATTTTCCAAAGGACATTAGTAATATAGGAGGTTAAGTCCCTTTTTCAAAACTGACCTAGATACTTAATGGTCCTCAATCCCATTGTTCTGCAAGGAAACACAACCTCCTAGGTGCCAATGTCACTTGTGAAAATGGGACTTGGCTGCTTTTGAAAATTACATCCTATGTAACTAGGGTGAGCAACTATGAATTACAAAAAGTCAATACCTGTGGTCATTAATTGGCAAAAAGTTCACAATTCACTCACAGCCAAAAAACATTTTACCCACTATTTAGCAAGTACACCTGAATGCATCAGAAATACTTTTTGAGTGATTATCAAATAGGCTATGTCTACCCTACAGAATTTTTGCAGAAAAACAGCCGTTTTTCTGCAAAGCTCACAGAGCGTCCACACCTCAAGCGCAAAAAAATCGAAAGAACAGAGGGGTTATTGTGCAATAGGTATTCCTCTTTCTACGAGGAATAACTCCTTTTTGCACAAGAGCTCTTCCGCAAAAAGGCGTGTGTGAACAGGGAACAGGGGTTTTTTGCGCAAAAAGAGGCAATCGAAAAAAGCCCAGGTGCCCTGGTAGCCATTCTATAAATAGCAATCAAAGTTTTCTTTTGAGAGAGTGTCCATGCAGTTTGGATGCTCTCTTTCGCAAAACCACATCACTTTTTTGATGCACTTTTGCAGTGTGGATGCTCTCCTGAGTAAGAAGTTTTTGCGGAAGATCTCTTTCGCAAAAAGCTTCTTGTGCAAAAAGCCTGTAGTGTAGACATAGCCATAGCAAGGAATGTTAAAGTCACATAACATTCAACAAAATGAATAGATAACCAGTTCTAAAGATTAGTAACTCAGAGTGTCACAAACACTACGTTAATACTGTTTCATACAACTATTACTGTATTGCATTTATTACAGAGGCCAAACAAATGTTTATATTCTCTTTATAAATATAAAAAAATGACATTTTTTTAAAAATTGAAGAGGTTTCTCTGGATTTTAAGTATGTTTTAAAGCAGTTATTAAAGATTCTGATTACATACCCTTACATTTGGCAGCAAATTGAATATATTTAAGAGTCAAGAAAATACTTTTTAATAGACCCACAAAGATTTGTTTGAACTATGTTCTTACAAACTATCTGAGAAATGGTTTTTCTGGGCAATGTATTTGTGAATCAAGAACAAAGCACACGTGGCTCTTAGATTCTCCATGAAAATATGTAATTTAATGTAAATTGTGTAAAATGCTAATAACAATACAACAGACTTCTTATATCCATGGGTAGATTTTGTATTGTTTTGAGTTTTTAAATGCAGAAAAGCTGAAGTAAACTAAGTGGTCTCAATGACCTGCGAGATGCTATAGAATTGAGTAAAAGAAGAGTAAACCTCCAGTAAGAATTACTTGTGGAAATTTCTCCTCTACCATTTTACCAAAAGATTGGAGTTTCACTAGCTCAGAAGAGGTCACAGCGCATATACACATACAGGCCAGATCCCCATTCAATCCACAGGAGACTAGGGATTATCACAAAAAGTCCCTCTGACTCCGCAACTTCACAAGTCCCACCTAGCTCTGCATTTGGTCCTTGACAGTGTGGCTCCTTCTAAGGGAGTCACTTGATGAGAAACATCATGAAGAAGACCCTTAGAAGAAGGAAAGAGAAATTCCCAGCTCTGATGGGGAGGCGCAATCTGAAGAGGATTTCTGTTTTTTCAATTTTGTCATGGCTGGTGTAAGGACAATGTAATAATCTCACCTTCTATGAGTCCTGAGGAAATGAGAGAATGCTGTTGAGAAAGTATCTGAGCCCTTTTCCAGCACAGGATGGAGACCTGCAAATCATGGGGGCATGACTGGGCTCACTGATATAGCATTACTAGATAGTTCTGGGGATTTTCATTGGGATTTTGAACTTTTTCACTCCTAGTTCACTTACTCAAATCTGTCAAGGTGCAAAGTCGGATAAGTAATTTTTATTGTCCTATAGGAATTGAGCTGGTGTTCTCAATCTACCTCCTTGTGAACAATTGCACATGACATAAAGCATCACCACAACTGGCACCATGAGAAAAAGTCTACAAGCAAAATGAAGGTTTACAGGATATGGAAATTTGAATAAACTTCTGATGGAAAGGGATAGTGGAAAAAAAATGGAGTAAAAGTACACTAGTAGGGCAGTTTGTAGAATCTAACACAAACACTGCCTGTACAATTGTGTATGGTAATTTAATGCGCCATTAAAAAACTACAGTTACTGAACAATCTGGTGCTTTCACAGTACTGACTTCAATTTTAAAAAGTTGTTGCTCTTATATACAGGAACAGGAGTACACAAACAGTAAGAATCATTGCAATTTAGATACAAAGTTGTTATTATTATTGTTAACAGAATCTTTCATTCCAAATCTTCCATTTAAAGTTTACTGCAGAGCATCTAATACTAAATATTTCTACTTTGGTAAGAGTTTGGCATTTAGAAAAACAATAAAACAATAACATTTAATATTTGATGTAAATTTTTACTGACATTTAGTGAGAAAGTACTGTAAACTTTACTTTCAATTGTTTTTCAGTTCAAATCCTAAGGTGTGTTCTTTTCTGTTCAAGAAATTTTAAAAGCAACTAATTTAAATATGCAAAATTATCTTGAGTTGTTCATACGTGAACTTAAAAGCCGTGCAACACAGGAAAATTAAGTAATTATGCCTCCAAGTTATTTACTGCAATTAAGCTCATTTATCATATGCAAATTAGTGCAAACTGGTCTCATTAGTTACTAAATTACTCAATATGAGCTGAACAATGTAGCACTCCAGTTTGTAATGAAAAATCCCTGTAGAGGCAAGCAGTATCAATTAAGCTAATTTGCATATGCAAATATATTCACTAACTTTCCCTTTTCTCTATATTTAGTTCTATATTTCCTGATCATTCTTGATTATTTGAAGAATTTGGTGTCGCTGACCCTTTTCCATAATCCTCAACAGTTAAGAAGTTAAAGAATGTATCAAGAGACATAAACTAACCCTGTTCTTCTTAACTTTTACATCCTGCTTGAGCTAAAGTTTGCCAATAAGAGATAAGAAACCAACATTTTTCATTTAACTTATAATGAAGTAAAAAATTCACCATAGAGGTAAAATTTAAGATATTTTTCATAGCAGCCTAAAATCATTATAAAGCTACTCTCATGCATAAGATGAACTTGGAGTATAATGAAGACTTACTAATACTTAATAGGCGACTCTAATTATCTAGTTTCTCTTCTACTCAAGGAATTCCCACTATTTCTTCATCCAGGTGTTTTAATTGGGCAATGTCTGAAAGCTTCTTTTCTGATTGTGAGGCTACTGCTATAATATTATTTGGGTATTTCGTTTTATTTCTCCATGAGCACATTGTGGCACATTACTTTTGGCCATAAACCTACCGTGGGAATCATCTCTTCAGTATAATATACTGCAATTGGCTGTGATTTGGAAATTTTTGACATGATTGACTGAGGGTACTTGTTTGTAGAAACAAGATTTAAAATGTCACAAGATGTTGCTCTATTTCTACTTTTATACCATCTCTAAAAATAAACAATGTACACTTTTAAAATATAGTCTTATTATGGTTCTCATGTGTCTGTTAATATTAGAAAATGTCTCTTTAATGTCTGAATTTACTCAGAAATATTAATGGTATTGGGCACTGAACTATTAATCCAGCTTCCTTAGTTAACAGATTCTGAAAAATATGGGTAGCCCCAAAATATGATGCAGGTTGGCATATATTTCTCTGGAGTGCTTTTCCAATAACATCACAAGTTGCTTCTACTAATGACATCACAAGTAGGGATGTCAACAGGTAACTGATTAACTGGTTACTGCATGATGCTTACCAGTAACCATTAACCAGCACCCAGCCTGGCTGGAGCAGCCCCCCTTTGGCAGTGAAGTGCGGTGGGCCCCACCAGTCCAGACAAGGCCTGCCGGTAGTCCCATGTGGCCAGGAGCTGTGAACTGGCAGCCCTTTGGAGCCAGGAGCCGGCAACCAGCAACTGAGACCCTTGGCTAACCCTGTAACTAACAGAATCTGTATTGGTTACACGGTTAGTATAAAACAAGACAGAGGTTTTTAACATATTATGACTAACTTATATCCATTATAAGTTCATTGTGCTCTGTATCCATCATCAACATCTATTCTCTTTTAAATGTCACCTGCGAACTTTCTTCTATCAATTCTGCTAAAGATTAATGGAAGCAATTTGGAAAGACCAACACTTTCTTTGAAAAGGCCACACCTCAACAGATATTCAATGTGGAATTTATGGTGACTTCACACTGAAAACCATTAACTCTACGTACACATGCTGTAGTGATTTTTTGCTCTCTGTCTGATAGCCTTACGTATTAGTCACGGGGAGAGAAATCCAAAATAAAAAGTAAATCTGCTTTAAGCACATAAAAATGATGAAAGCTTCTCAGCCATTCAATGAATGAAAAATTTACATTCCAAATAGTTTGTAAGATTGTAGTGTGATAGACCTCAAATAACAGAATGAACTGAATGCATATTATAAGGTCATGATCGACACCTGGACTGAAACTGGATACAAATCAATTTCAATGAAAATCAATGACACATCATGTAAAAAGTGTGCCCTTACATATAAAGTATATGTTTATATATTCACAGGAGCATGCAGACAAAATTACCTAAATTCAAACATCACAAAACTACTGCTTATTTTGTCTTTTTTCTTCTTTTTGTATTGTCTTGTTACATCTGTGAGGCAGTACAATAGCATTTGTGTCTAATGTGCAAAACTCAGTGCATATTTACCATCTTTGGTAGAGTAACCATAATTATTTGCTTACAGCATTAAACACTTGAACCTAGACCTCTGCCAAGGAAGTACAAACAATTAAATCATTTCATTCATAATTTTTGCACTGAGGGGAAATTCATTCCACTGGTAAACTTTACGCTTTGCTAGAATTACCTTTGTTACCTTTTTCATTCAGTTAACTGTAAAAAGATCCAAAAATTTGGAGATTATCCCTAGCTCCTTTCAAAGACACATCTGTGATAGTACAGAGAAATGCCTCTAAATTTTTTCAGATGAAGTGGAGTATTTCTCATTATAAGTATCCTAAACTTGCCTCTCCTGCATATCAAAAGACAATATTCCATACTGCATGCTTGAATTGAGAAGCAGAATTTTCTGCTAAATAACAACAGCTTTAGAGTCATGACAAGGTGTGGGTGGAGGAAGGGAAATGGTGCTTGTAAACCAAAATGGGGGGAAAAAAATCTAACTCTGAACAGGACACTTAAGAAAAATCAAATTATCTACATGAAATGGTACTTTATATATACACTAACACACACAATAATTTTGTGGGCAATAGCTACTGCACAGTCCAATATAACTACATAGTGTGTTTCATCTACATTATTAGAGCACAAAGAATACTTGCCCTCCCTCCCTCATTAAATTTCTCTCACTGACAGACTTTCTAAAAAGAAAAAAATGAATCTGTAAAAAAATCTCATAAACGTAAGTCTGAATAACAACAGCTTCAAATAATTGGCAGAAATATTACATTTTGTTACTGTCTAGTTATCTTGATTATTTTGGTACAGCCATTATTTTTACCTGTAAAATGTGACTTCCCAAATGTGATTCAAATACTTCAATGGCAAGTGCACTGGGGCTTCTCCTGCGCTGAGCACCTATAACTGAATAAAAAATAATTATGTTCCAACGTCTGCACATTCAGTCAAACTGTACCCCTGATTACACCACTGGAAATATACTACAATCATGGATTCTTGCACTTTTAATGCCACTAGTGTTAATTACAATTTTGCCTTGTCCTATAGTCAATTAAATCACTTTATAATTTTCAGTGACTTGAATATTGTGGCATATTACTCTTTTCAAAAGTTGTCAAAATGCCCAGGAACTATGAAAATTAACAGACTACACCAGTAGGTCTCAAGCTGCTGCCCATGTAACAACATCCTTAGGGCTATACAGGTGGTATATATATTTTGTATGGTATGTAAACATAGCCCAAGTCCTAACAGAAATTTCTTTTTTTCATATTTCTGAGATTATGGGCCAGTTTTGGTTAAAAATAACAAATAATACAGAAGATGCTAAATATTAATTTAATTTATTTATTTAAATATTTTACCCCGCCTTTCTATTTAAAATATTCAATATAAAAAATACTATGCATATGCACCCAAATGTGCAGACAAAAACAAAAAAATTACTCCTTAATTGTAAAAATAAGAAAGATGTCTTTCTGAACATGCTACCTCCTTCATTTGAACGTGAACTGGAAGAATGAAGTGCCTGAAAAAAAATCACCATTTGCAAACAATTCCCTCCCCATGATATCTGAGATATAAAAACTATTTCCTCCTGTAAGAATAAGGAAATATAGCAATATCACAGATATGAAGGTAACTGCTGTGTCTTCAAACAGCAATCACCATACTACTTGTTACAATAAATAGCTTTAAAAATAGAAAGGATGAAACTTGTAGTTACGTTTTCAAAAGACAATGATAACTAAAATAAGAGAAAATAAAAAAATCACACTGTAGAACTTTCATTAATCTCTACTTCATATGGTGTGCCAGGAACAACAAGAGAGTAATCCATGTCTAATAATAGTCAGGGAGGGGAGGATGTAACCTACTGTAGATATAGAGGGGTTTTTTTGTATTAGGTCTAGATCGTGTCTGGCATTGCATGGAAGCATGAAGGACAAGGGAGGTGGGAAGAGGGGAGACAGTTTAAGGAGTCTCAGCTCCCTTTATAGAGGGCAGACATATTTACACCTGATAAAGGAAGGGAGACACATGCTGCAATCTCTATAACACTGCCTACACTGTGCCCATGCTCTACCTAAGATTTAGGTGGAACAGTGCCTCTGGAGACTCAGTAGCGGTGTTGCATTTCTACTCATCACTGTGCTTTGAAGATACAATCTAACAATGAATTTAGCCAAGGAAGCTCAATGATAAAGTTTGTCACAGGTAACATCAAATTCAGAATACCAGACCAACAGAGTAGTCTATAGCCATTACTGAACAAGCTAACTTGTTAGTAGGCTGATTATCAATTGTCCAATGAAAATTAATTTTAGAAGCAACACTTTGTAGCACTCTTCTGTGACATCCGCTGCCAAATTTGATATCTGCACACAAAGATACATGCCAAGTAAATAAGTGTAATCAGGAGCGGCCCTAGACGAGCTGCCGGCAACTGGCACCCTAGGCGAAACGCGCGATCTGCGCACCTGCCTCCAAAGCCCTCAACAGTTGTTTTTCTTGGCGCCCTAGGCAACCGCCTAGGTCGCCTGTATTGAAAGGCCGCCACTGAGAGTAATGTCACTCCTTACTACTGCTTCCTGTAATTTTGTTACAGGAAATTCTAAACTATTTACACTGGACACACAAGTGACTTCATTGTTAATAGATTCAAGCAAGAGTCTGTAACAGTTACAAATGGTGACTGCTCCAGGCCCAATATTTCCATGTCATCTTCATCTACTCTCCTGAAGGAAACCAAGAACATACACAAAACCAGCTAAAAACAAAGACAGGGTTTTCTTAGCTTCTTTCATTACACACCTTACTGAGACAACAGATTTTTATGTATCAATCAGTTATGCACTTTTACTCCATACAATAGCTGAAGAGATACGTCACATCAATATTATGCTTGTACTTGACTTAGTTTCTTACTAATCAATTTACTTCGGTTTTCACTCCAAAAGCTGCCCCCCACTTTTCTGACCCTGTACTGTTTTCCTCATCAATGCTTTTGTCTCTCCTTTTCCCATAGCTACATTAATGCCTGTAATTTGCAGGATGTTGATCAAATATACAATTTAGGAACAAAATTCAAAGCTTTTTAAATTCTTTAGGATTACTTCAGCCTTCAAATGAAATGATTTTCTTTCCCAATATATGGCTCTTATTCTTTAACTACTCCCCCAGTCCTCTACACACAGGCTTATATTTAGAGATGATCCCTTTCATCTAGCTTACCCTGTCCCCGAAATGCCCTGAGTAGTCAGTCTGAATAAGATGTGTTGTCATATTTATTACAGAAAAGTTTAGTTTTAATTATAGATTAGAGTAAGATGTACAGCATTGTAAAACTATCAGTGTTCCCATTATGATTACGATCGGTAAGTCGTACACACAATCCAGCCATTTCATTTATGGTTTACCAGAAATAAAGTGGGAAAAATTTACAGGTTTTCTAACTTAAAGCATTGTGTCTTCTGTTTATATTATCATTGTTTAACACAAACAAATAAAACTTAACCGCTTTTCTTTTTTTTCAGTTAGATTGTGATTTATTTTTCACACCAAGTCTAAACACATCAGTACTCACAATTTTTTCTCATTAATTTTCTATTTCTGTATACCACTCCCTAAAATCCACTGGCATATTTTTAAATGTAGCTGACTTACTGATTGCATCCAGTTCTACAGTATAATTGCACATTATGGTTGTTCAGCATGTGAATGACAAAACTTGAATCAAGTCTATGGATATGATCAAACAGAAGTCAGTAAATGATCTACATGTGGAGTTTTGAAGCAGTATCTGTGATTGAAAAGCCTTTTTACTAATAGCTCATCTGTCGTTTTGTACTTTACACCTTTTCAGTTTCAAAGTTTAAATTAAAATACTCCAGTACAAGTGAACTGACATTTGAAAATGCAAACTGGACTGGATAGTCATACCTTTAATATTTGTCAATCATATCCACTAAAAATCTACATGTGTGTCTTGGCGCATGGCATCCATGTCCATAAATATCTTGTAAGAGTTTCATGCCATTCAGTTCATTGTCATTTTTACAGCACTGGAACACCTATTGATTTATGTGTTTTGCCCTCATGCAGGTGATGTGGGGCTATAATGACAGTTCCTAATTTTATAACCAATATAAATATGTTAAACAGGAAACCATTATGCCTCTAGTAGCTAAGCTCCAACGCTAGCATTATTAGTAACTGAATACATCTTAAATATGAACTTCTTAACTTGCACTTTATTTTTTCTTTGTACTCCCATTATCATATTTGGCATTTTGAGGAACGAGACACTAATGTTTTGATAATTTTCGAGAACATAGAATACAGTGTTATTTCCCTCAGTGTTCAGATTTCATGGCATTAATATTTTACTTTTTCCACCCTCAAGCAGTTGATTTCATGCTGTTCATCTGCATGAGAAAAATAATATTTTGATATACCAGGGTATATCAGATTGGAACATTTCAGAAACACGACGGGTTTCTTATGCAATTTGGTACCCCGTAACAGAGTAGATTCACATGTACTAAATAGGTCATTTATTAAAAATCCTGTCTACAGCCCTATTCCATTTATCTGATTGACCAATTTAAAGATGCTGCTTTTAAAAATTGACATTAGATATAGGATGCTCAGAGAGCAGAGCAAAATAAAATAATTTATTATGAATTAGATTATAACCTTTTACTATACAATCATGCAGGTAAACCAGCCATCCTCCAACCACCATGCACAATTATCAGGCTTGCTGGGAAAGAGAGTCTGGATGCATTTGGGGAAAGGAGACTCTTTACAAGCAGAAATAAGAAAATACATATCTCCACTCTTCCATCTTCTCCATATTTCATTCAGCAGTGGTGTCTAGGTGCCAGGCAAGAACTATGCTCTATCAGGCAGTGTAACTGATGTGATATCAGTGTAACTGATGTGAACTCATGGAGAAATGCCTCTCTGAGTCAGACAGGGAGACCCTCACAATTTATGGAATTGCCATTTGTGATTTCACAGTTTTCTCCCGTCCCTCCCATTGCACCTCCAGCCTAGGGGAGGACGGGTTGTTGCTGGACTGCAACAACAGTAAGGACCCTCAACACCCCCCCACACACACCATGGTGGCTGGGAGCATGGGGAGCGAGTGCCATGGTGAACTCCCCACCATAGCTCCTGTCCCCCGCGGTGAGCTTACCACAGGTCCAGACAGCTACAGTGAGTCCAGGAGCTGTGGGGAGCTCACCAGGGGAGCCAGGAGCCACCCCCCCCCAAGTATTTCTCGATTTTGCCATTTGGGGTGGTGTTAGGAATGCATCCACTGATATCCACATTCACGGATGTCAATGAAGATATCCACAGCTCATTTTTACAGATACAGATGCAGCTGCAAATACAATTTTTGTATCTGTGCAGGGCTCTAACCATGGGAACTACACTGCAAGAGGGAACTGTTATGGTGCTCCAGGACAGTCCACACAGGCCAGCTTCTGCACGATGCACTAGTACAGACCAAAATTTAAAGGGACTCATTCACAATGTAGAGAAGCCCTTAGTTAGTTTTGGTTGGCAGGAAAAAAAAAGGCATTGGCTGTAAACACTCCTGATTGTTCGTATTCAGTCAGACAATATGCACATTAATTATTCTTAAGTTTACCTCTAATAATGTGGAATCATGGATCTGGTTGGACCCACAGAAGGGGAGGAAGGATGCCATCTTAAAATCTCATAGGTTTTCAGGCACGAAGTTTCAAGCAAAGTGCTTGAAAGCAGTTACTGCTAAGGTGACGTGAATATTGATGGAGGGTCAGGCTGAAAGATGTGGCTTTAGGAGTGCAGTCTGCTGCACTCAGTTGTATGCTTTGCCTTATCTAGGGTAAAGTGGGCCTACCTACACTCTCAAGGAAAGGCAAAGGGTTAGATAGGATAATATAGGTATAGTCCTGCTATTGTGTTCAACCTTTTTCCCTCCCTCTGTTTCTTATATTCATATGGACAAATAAATAATGCTTTGTTCTGACTATGCTGCTCTCTGCCACTCCGTTTTCATACTCGTCACAACTCTTGGAGAGAACTCTAGAGTAGAAGCCAAAACCCAATTGCACCTGCTCAGTCATGTTTGATGAACAAGAGTACTGTGACCTGAAGTCTAAAGTGGAGTGAATAAATAGATTTCATCCTGAGTGAAGTATGGGGATGGAGCTATAACTTGGAAAGGTTTCCCATGGAAAGATCAAGTAAGGATGAAAGATCCAGCTCATCCTACACCAGAGCAATTGGCGGTCTGGAGGGAAATCCAATGATTGTGTCTACCATAGTTTCCTGGTGAGCATCCATGAGGCAGTGGCCCTCCTAGGATGTAACACAGTGGAATAATATTTCATTTTGGTTTAGTAAAGTTATTGTAAACTTGTTACCAACTAACCATCAAACCAGTGAAACAGCTGAACATATTTGTAAAAAATGATGGTATATAAGGTGCATAATGCATAGATGATAATCAACTTGAAACACTAACAATGGCATTTAAAATCTATTTTCATGTATATTAATTTGTCATTCTAGATGCATACTAATGTACTTCCATCAGTTATCTGTGAATCTTTGTAAAACACGTATACATTGTTACAGTACACAGCTGCTAAGTAAACCTGCACTTTCGGCAGATTAACTGATCAGATGTCACAGATGGGACAGGGAACCACACTAGGTGTGTGCGTGTTACATATTCATTTGTTAATTTGGTATGAAAGTATACAAAAAAGAAATTACAGGGTTTTTTTATTTGCTTTCCTACACCTCATCTAGCAAACTGCATAAGAACCTTAAGTTCCAAGAATGAAAAATATTTTACTCATAAGACTATTCCATACACTTTAACAACTGAGATTTTCTTTAATATTTATATTAAATATTATAAATATTATAATCTTTATTTTAATATTTAATTATTTTGCTCACAATTCTATAACTTACAAGGGGTTAAAGTAGGCTGAGGTATGGATTAGTAACAACAGAACTTAAGTCTGCATTCCTCTAAGATGTATGTTGGCATTCTTCTCCCACCTCAAAACATTTAAGATTCAAAAACTGCCAGAAAAAATATTCTTCAAATGGTTGTTTTACCACAAATCTTCATGTGTTTTATGGCTCTCCTCCTGGCCTAATTACTCCATAGTGAGTTTTCCCTGAATAAGCAGAGCAAGATCAGACTCCAAATGTCTTTCTTTTGTTTTTTAACTTCTCAAATCAAAATGAAAGTTCTATGTATGAAAAGACACACAATCCTTAAAAACAAGTATATGCAAGATTTTAGAGTATTTGTCAAGTCAAACAGTTGTGTGTGGTTTCTTTTAATTTGTATTTATTCATACAATTTAGAGTATTTCAAAGATTTTCCTTTTCATTGTGAAGGATGACGGCTTCTCTGTTCAAGGATTCCTAGTCATCTAAGTAAAGAGAGTTCTCCATCTGTAGCTGGGGAGGGAGCACTGGCCTTTCTCCCACAGTCTGGTAGTTACTATAGGAACTATTGTGCCTCCTTGAAAAGGGTTACAGATAGAGTGATTAAAATTCTTCATGGGAGAACCCCCACTCCTCTCCTTGACAATGAAATTCCTCTGAGAGAAGGCTAAGCTTTTAGTTCAGGAATGACAGCACCTGAGGGAATGAGGTAGCAGACAATCACCACAGTTTTAAACAGAACCAAAGGAAAATAAACTGCTAGGGTCCACCGACTCTTCAGCACTCTGGCAAATGGTGAGGTGTTCTAAGGCAACTGAGGAGAAATTCTAAATAGGTTTGTGGAGGTACTGAAGTAAAGAATGGCTGAAAAGATGTTTTATTCCCTGGAAATCCCAGCAAGCTTATTGGAAACTCTCAGGAATGAGAAACAGTAGGAACATCCTCAGTGACTGAAACACAACCACATTCAGATAATAAAATGGCTTCCAAAAGCTATTTTCTGATATAAGAAACACAGTACACTTTCAATATCCAAAACTAGAGCAAACAAAGCTATTACCATGCCAATGAAGAGAAAGATCAACTACCCAGTACTCAATCTAGTCATCAGTCTAGTGAAGGGTACCAAAATGCACTGTGGCAATATCAAAGCAGGGTAATAATCCTCTGTTTTATTATTAAAATTTACTGTTTATACAGCCATCATACGCATGGTGGTAGGTGCTATACAAATGTATATGAAGATTTATCATACATACAGAACGGGAAGCGACTGTCTAAGAAGGAGTACTGCAAAAAGGGATCTAGGGGTCATAGTGGACCACAAGCTAAATACGAATCAACAGTGTGATGCTGTTGCAAAAAAAGCAAACATGAATCCGCGATGCATTAATAGGTGTGTTGTGAGCAAGACATGAGAAGTCATTCTTCCACTCTACTCTGTGCTGATTAGGCCTCAGTTGGAGTATTGTGTCCAGTTCTGGGCACCACATTTCAAGAAAGATGTGGAGAAATTGGAGAAGGTTCAGAGAAGAGCAACAAGAATGATTAAAGGTTTAGAGAACATTACCTCTGAAGGAAGACTGAAATAACTGGGCTTGTTTAATTTGGAAAGGAGAAGACTGAGGGGGGGACATGATAGCGGTTTTCAGGTATCTAAAAGGGTGTCACAAGGAGGAGGGAGAAAAATTGTTCTCCTTAGCCTCTGAGGATAGGACAAGAAGCAATGGGCTTAAACTGCAGCAAAGGAGGTTTAGATGGGACATGAGGAAAAACTTCATGTCACGTTGGTTAAACACTGGAATAAGTTGCCTAGGTAGGTTGTGGAATCTCCATCTCTGGAGATATTTAAGAGCAGGTTAGATAGACATCTATCAGGGATGGTCTAGACAGTACTTGGTCCTGCCATGAGGGCAGCGGACTGGACTCGATGACTTTTCGAGGTCCCTTCCAGCTCTAGTGTTCTATGAGTCTATCCCAAATATTTACAGTCTCAGAGGACAAGGTATGTAAAAAAGGTATGAGGGAGATGGAGACAATGAAATGTATTTTATGCACACATTTTGTACACATTCACAATTTTCCTTACTATTAAAATAAAATAAGTATCAACTAATCCCACCGATCCCTCAACTTGTTCCAATATTAATTGGATGTTTCCTTCTAGGAATCATGCCAGAGGTAACTTTTCAGCTAAACTGTGAAGGAGATACAGGAAGTGGCTTTATGGTTAAGTCTAGGGTGGGTGATTTAAGACCAAATGGCACAGTAGAAACCAGAGTGGAAAGTTATAATGAATGAGGTGCATTGTTGAAGGAGCAGGGGAGGTATATGTGAGAGTGAGAAAAATGCAATAAAAGATACTGTAGATGTTAAGGCAGTTGTAGAGAAGTTGGCTGCCATAATCAAAATGAGATAAGGGCGGGCCTGCATGAGAATTTTGGCTGATATGGAGAGAAAGAAGTGTCACAGAGGATGGAACACCAGATTTGGATACCAGCTTAATGTGTGAGTAGAAAAACAGAAGGGAGACAAAGATGGCACTCTTAAGAAGTTTGGAAATTTAGCAAATGTGCAGATAAGCATTCAAATTTGAGGATATTTGTTCAAACTCAAGTACAGGAAGGTTCAACCACATCAAAACAAAAATCACATCATTATGATAACATGAAGAAATACCTCAAAATTCTCAGCTTTCCAAGGATGAGTGATGGCTTAGAAGTATGCATCGGGGTAAACAGCACATGCTGAATGTTTGGAATAACAGTTCTAAGGCCTTTATTTTCAAATCGGTAATAAAATTCCTCTACAAACAAAACTGCTGTCACCCATTTCTAACATCACCGACTCTGTTCTGAAAATGAGGACAGTATATTAACATCCAGTTACTGTTATATAGTGTCAGACTATACTAGCTGGCAAAACTAAGGTTATGTCTATACTGGCAGATGCAAAGCGCTGGGAAACTGCTGTTGCGTGTCCATGCTATGCTCCTTGTAATGGTGGAGCATGTCGACATTAGCAGCTCTTGCAATGCCAAGGAGAGCCATACATTGCTGTAGCTATCCCACTGTGAACTGACTGCAGGGTACTTTGGGAAGGGTTTGCAATGATACATAGAGCAGTCAGCATCACATGATTCAAATTTCCCAATCCGGTTGCTCTATAGTCATCCTACTACATTGACAGCTGCTTTTCAACAAAAGTCCAGGGAAAAGAAGGGAGGAGAGTGTAAGGGTGGGGAGAGGGAAGGAGAGAGAGAGAGAAAGAGAGTGTGCTGGAAGATGTCACCAAGCTATCTTGTAAGTTCAGACAGAGGCTGGAAATAACCCATCCTGAAACACAGGAAGGGGGAAAGTCTGACATTTCAGCCTCCCTGCCTCCCTCCCAGTTCTTAGCACAGCACTCTCTCTCTCACTCACACACATAGACACCTGCCTCTGTGTTCAACAGCAGGAACATTCCACCTGAATGGTTTGCTCTGTATCACGGAGCAAATTAACACAGCATGCTGGCTGTCCAAAATGGAGGTCTGAAAGGGGATATGCACATGCCTGTAGGGCAGAGAACCAAGTTCAGACCAAGGAGCAGAGGGGACTTGAGGGATTATGGTCCATATGCACAGGCCAGTGAGAACGCAGGAAACAATTCAAGTGTCCACACTGGCACTCGAGCGCTATGTCCAGAGCGTCACAAGCTCTATGCTTCTCATCAAGGTAGTTTACCCAGAGCACAACAATTGTGGTGTTAGTGAGTACTAAGTACCTTGCTAGTGTGGATACTTCAGGAGTTACAGCACTGGGCACTGATTTACTGGGCTGTAACTTATCAATATATATTTGGCCTAAGAGGCCTACATCTGTTGTCTTCACTTTTTATTTTTTCACTCTGATGCCAGTGGTTCATGTTTTGATATCTGTAACATCAGGTACAAATGCTGAGGTAAGTCAAGCACGATTTTATTACTTCCAACCTAATACTCCATCCATCCATGAGGCTTTTTATGTGCCACTAGTTTGTAAGGAGACCAAAGGCAATGGGATCTACATAAAGCAAGGTACAATATATATTTCTGAGAGTCAAGTAATTGAAGTATCTCTTTGTGACATCCTATGATCTGTCTTTTATGACTCTTGGTACTGTAATTTCTGTCTTTCTTTCTGCCAAGAGAATGGGCAAGCCGGTTGCCCATAGGGCCAGCATAAATGCCTCTTTATATATTAGGCAGCGGTGTCTTATAATATATGAGAGCTGTAATCAACATCTCTCATACTTCCACCAAGTCTAAAACACAGCCAGGCTCGGCTAACCTGACTCTTTCAAATTCAGCTCTGTTTACAAGTGTGGTTCTACCAAGTGAAACCAATTCTTTTCTCCTCTTCTCAATCTTTTGACAGCATTGGATTCTGCACATTAGCATATTGGCAATACTTTGGTTTTAATTCATAATATTTGGAGACTACGACTCTGACAGATCAGTATTTCAACCCACCCTCCCAAAAAAGAAAGGTAACCATGAGATAAGCTGTTTCACAAACTGCAACATTCATTCCAACAGTTTAACACTGAGTGATGGACGTGGATTTCTATCTGATAATAGGGAATTCTTGAATATTTAAAACGTTACTATTAACTGCCTACCATACACTACGGCTGTTTTATCATTGAAAAAGCACTGAATGCCAAAATATATCCAGCCTTAAAACAATGTGAACATTTGAAAAATACCTGGGCAAGAAGCCAACCATTCACTATGGAGCTGCAACTGCCCATTGTATTTTCTTTAAAAATATTCATGTCCTCTTCTACCAGTAATTGGCATATGTTTTTAGAAACTAATGGCTTTAGATGTAACTGGATTAGGCAGCAAACTCAGCAGTCAACATCAGAAAGCTGAAATGCATATCATATTCCCACAGTCCTGCTTTTTCATTTTAGATTATAAAGGCAATGTAACATCGCATGACAACAAAAGGGAAGCAAGGTATTGCACCTATAGTAGTAGCATTCCTGTTTTTCACATCTACGCTATGTTCACTTTCTTTCTTCTGATGTATCATCATGAGTCATTCCACCAAGGAAGGCAACAACCTCATTTGAAATGGCACTGGATTTTCCACGTTATCATATGGGCATTATTTATCTTTTAATTCACAGTATCAGCCTTAGGACTACAGTGAAGATTCAGAAATGCACAGCATTGCTCTCACTGAACGTAGAATGGCTCAGCAGTACAATTCAAAACTGCCTATGATGTAAGCAGGTAGCAAATACCCAAACAGGAGTCACTGTCCTGTCATACATTACCACCATATACTGATCTGAATCAACATTTACAACTTTTATTGACATTTTTGTGAGCTGCAAACCAGAATTGAAGGCTTTATGACTATTACAGTCTTGGTTGGTTCAGTGAAGCACATAGCTAGCTGGTTTATTTATACACTTTATGCCTTTTATCCTCTTTGTGATGCAGCCAGAGAAAGATATAATGGAGGTTTGTAAATGAAGTGAGGCTGGGTACAACTATGCAATCAATCAACATTTTCAGGGAAGGTATGTGCATCAGATGCCAAAACTGAACTGAGTAATTAACCCAGGATTCTGGTAAGAACCGACTCTGACACTAGTCAATTATTTTTGCTGGTGTTCCAGCTGCCACTTCTATCTATTGATAAGGGCGTTTGCAGGCAAAATATAATGAATTTGAATTTGACAATTTTAACTGAAAGAAAGGAGTTTAAAGAGACTATCAAACCCACATATGACAGAATTGTAAAACAGTTCAAAATCTGTTGAAACTGGCTCCCCTTTCTAAGAATGTCAGATGAGAGCTAAAACAGTAAGCTGAAGTTGCTAAGGTCTGAAAACATCTCAGAACAAATTATAGTCATTTAGAAACACCTTTTACCCTTAAAACACTCCTACTAAAGATGGGGTCCTCCACGGGAGCTGCCACCACGTGGTTGAGAGTCCCCACAAATGGAAGGTAGAGTTACTCAGTTATTAAATTACTGCTATGCAGTGTAGAGACAGTCCGATCAAAAGCCCACTGCAACTAATAGAAAGACTCCCATTTATTTAAAAGATTTTGGATCTGGCTTGGAATGCACTAGAGTTCAGACAATTTGTTACAATCTGTTTCTGTACCTGGTAAGAAAACAGAAACCTTTTTACAGATATTGCAAGGAACTGTAGGAAAAATAGCTGAAATCTACATCTCTTGTATAGGAGACAGTGCTTTGTTGTTCAATTCTTTGCTCAAAGAAAACAAACAAAAAAAAAATACAGTATAAGATGGATGAGTGTGATAATGAAGCAGAACTGGAAAGTTAAAACTGTTTTTTCTTCCCAAGAAGGTTGACTCCAGAAAGACAGACACTTTCCTCCTTAATGGCTTCAGTATCTATTAAAACAAAAATAGAACTGGAAACCAATCACTTTAATCCCTACAAGGAGACATCTAGACAGAACTATTGCAGACTGGAAGATTCCAGAACTGTTGCTGTAGTATGTGAGATTTTGGTAATCATAAACTAGGGACCAAATTCACCATCGCCTTAAGAGTGCACAACACTGTTCACTTCAGTGGAGTTGTAGTCATTAATATAAACAGTGAATTTGACTTACAGACCCCTTCTACCGTAAAAAGAAAATACGCCTTTTTGTTTGCTAATTCCTCAACTGTGTGATTTACTGTAACTACTCTGCATTTTTAATGTCAAGATGTCACATCTCTTCTACTGTGAGACAACAGATGTGGGACTTCGCATTTAAAACACATCATGTCACACCTATCAAAGTTGAATAACTTGCTACAGCCAGGCATTTATTTTTTGTAATCTAGAGGCAGTGGAGATGCTTGTTGAGCAAAGAAAGTCAGAAAACTCAAAAAAGTTGTTCCAGACTCACTGTTTGAAGAGTCATTTGTGGACATAGATGGGCATATGAACTTTGAGGGAAGAATGTGCTTTGTAAGACATATATTGAGTCTTTAATTTGGCTAGATCTCAGTTTTATGATATACTGATACTTCATAGGTTTTTTTCGATCTGAACTCTTGACAACTGTATTGGCAAATCACTGAATTTTGATATTTTTTCTAAAATTATATTTAAGGTACACGGTTACATTTTTACACATACGCACTAAAAGAGAGTTTTGTTTTTATAAAGAATTCAGTGTTTTGTTAGATCACAAGATTAAACTGAAATAATTATTGAACCTTTGTTCACACTTTGTAGCACTCTATGATTCCTGCATTTCTTATTGTTTTCTCTTTATTTGCTGATTTGCTCCAGCGAAAGGAATAGTTTCATAGGAGCAGTAAAGTTGAAACTGAAGGTCATCAATTTAAATGTTTTTCCTTTTATTGATGGGACTTTTTTCTGTGAAATTTAATGTAATGGGATGCTTCAGTGGCAATACAGAGAGAGATCTGAGTGAAGACTGTTCACACTTGGTACATGATATGCTCCTTCCTCCTCCATCCTGTTTATATATTCTGCTGTTGTCCTGGAGTATTAATAAATAATGCTTGAAATTGTTTATCTGTTTTTATTATTTCTTTTAGTAACCTTGTGAGAGAATGTTTGTATTCTGTCATCTTTCATTATGCATGTACTGGTTTTATGGTTTCTTGAAGCCTTGGAATTATTTCTCTATGCCAAACAATGATTTCTTGTCTTGTTTATATATAACATGTTAAAAATCAGCTAAACATAAGAGTAAAAAATGTGTTGCAGTTGACCATGTTATGAAAGGATAGGTCAGAGCTTTGGCCACTTAATAAAAGCTGGACTTCTTTTAACAATCACAAACTTACCCTTACAAACTCCATGCCATTTGCAAATGTATGATCAGGTTCTCTTCAGAAATATGACTTTGTCTATTAGAATTGCCAAAGTCAAACTCTAGACTCTGGGTTGGTCAGAAAGTCTAGTTTTTACAAGTACAGAGCCAAAGATATTGTTGAAAGGCAAGGTAACATTTCAGTCTACTCTGAAAACTATTCTGACATAGGATTGTTCCCTTTCCTGGCAGAACAGTGAGAAACAGCGAAGCAAATAGAGAGGGAAGAGGTGTCTTCATGCTCAGAAGTGGAGGAAGACTCCAGTTGCAATGGATCACAGAGCATCAGATGTTCATACAGTAGAAAGGTATACATATGGAGACTGTGTGTGAAGAGCTAAAGAGGAGACTGGTGACTTCTTCATAGATAAAGGAAAAGGGGAAGAATAAATGGAAAAGTAAAACACTTCCTCCCAAAGGAAAAAACCCAAACATTTCACACGAAGTGAAAGAGAATTAGAGGAGATCCAAACAACAGCCCTTAAACTGGGTACCCAAGTGTAGTCTGCACTTCTCACAATGGTATGTGGAATTAAAGAAAATAAGCCTTGAAAGATGGTGAGCATATACCTATTTCCATCTCACTTATTCTTCCTTTCTACTATTTTATCTTACCTTTTCTATTTCCCCTTATTTCCGCCTCTATTTTGAATATTTTTCCCTAATCTAAGAGGTGGAGCTCCACCTAGTTATATGAAGGTAATGGCTTTCTTCACCACAGAAATGACACCTCACAAAACAATACACAGAATAGAGAGGAAGACATTCAGCTGAAAGAAGTGTCTACTGAATTCTGTCTGTTTTTCATTCACAATCAACAAATGGAAAACACTCTGCATTATTCTAAAAGGCATCCATCTGATGTCTCCAATGGAGAGTTTCAAAAACAAGCTGCACTTTACATCTCTCATTTTCACAGACATCATCACAAAGCAGTTAATATACTATCAAAGTTTTAAAACTACATCAAGGGTGGCTCCCGTCTCAGAGCTATTTGCCTCATGTTATCATTAACTATGGCTCCGAGTGGGGTTGTTTAGGTCACCAGCTTCCAATCCCATATTTTTTCTGGTACTGAGCTCATTTCAACATTGTTCCTGTGCTTTGCAGCACAATAAAAAGCGTCCTCTAAAGATGCTATCACTAGCCCATGTTTCAAATACAGTGAAAGCAGATTACTGAAATAAGTCTACGTTTTGCATCATGTCTAAATCTGCTTATACAAACTGTCTGATCAATAACAAAAATACTCTTTGATCCCACCATCTGATCACATTTTGCCAGACTTCATGTCATAAGGGCATGATGATTATTCTGGAACTTATCAAGTGATGGGAGGAGAACACAGTGCAGGACTGTAAGTATCATAGACGAAGCACTATGTTTCATATTTAGTATCAAGAAACTAGTGACCAAACACAAGCAATGAGTGACCACGATTCAGTCCCTGTCAGAACTCCAATCTCTAATATATTGCATTCAACTCACTGAAAATAATGTACATGGCATCAGGCCCTTCCAGTATGTATTAGAAATATTTAAACTAATCTATACGGTCTTTTATTTAATTTTTTGCTGCTATATTCCCCTCCTCCTCACATGCTTTCTTGGAATTAAACTACATAGGTTTAAGCCTGACAAATGCAAGAGGACTTTTGAGCAAACTCTCTCAGACAGGAACTTCTCTGCTTCACATATCTCAAAAAGAAAAATCTCTAAATCTTCCAAAACTTCAACTGAAGCAGATCTCAGTTAAGCAGTGCAGTCTAAATTACCAAAGCTAATACAAACACAAAGAGAAATGGAGGGCATTGGGATAGCCATATGATTCATGAAAGAGTCCAGTGTTGTGAGACACTGACACAGACATTGTCAACCACACAGTTGTGGTGACTTAAAGGTCAGCTCACATACTTACTGGACAGATAAACAGAGGAAGCCCCCCAAAATATCCCCAAAAGCCTTCTGTCCACTCTTGTCTGTGATCATGATTGGCTATGTCATGTTTATTGTTAGCCCATCTGGACAACAGGTGCAGTACTTAATGGTTGAAGTGTATTTGATTATTGACTAGTGAATATTTCTAAGTGGCACAATAGGCTGCCGAATGACCCTTGGTAATGCAGAGACCTCTTTACAGTATAGACATGCAAAATCGCTAAATAAAAGAAAACTGATTCAGGATTTTAACCTATATTCTGTTGGAGACTTTGAACAGAGCTTAAATATACAACTTACATCAGTCAAACAGCTTGGCACACTTGTAGAGAGTCTATTAAAAAAAAAAAAGAGGTGCATGAATTTCAAGCTTGGAGGCCTCTAATTACCTCATGCTTAAACTTTAACTACAAAATTCAGATAAATTGCTGCACTAAAACCATAGAAGTTCCTCCACCTGATTTGTGCCAATGCATCTAAAGCTCAGTGATGCTGATCCCAGGGAGATTTTTCCACTCAATCCTAAGAGAACTCATTTTGGACCCATTTCTAATGAGAATATAAGGATTACTTGGATGTTTTGGTAAAGCTTCCCGGTAAATTAGTCAAGCTGAAATTTTATTAGCCGCAAAACATTACAGCAGCCATGTAGTCAAAGTACACTGAGGGTACGGACGTTATATTAGTCATCTATTTAGCCAGGTACCAGAGATCAGTACTCAGTACTGGCTGTTAGTTGTAACATTAAGCTAATTGGCTAATAGTTGCAGCAGTTCTTATAATGTTTTTTCACTGAGAAGTGTGACCCCTTCTTGAACCAATTTATGAAAACCCAGAGGAGTCCTAAATTTATTCCAGTTTCATGAATTATGGTCTGGATTAGGGACCCAAGAGCAAAAAGAGTATGCATAAAAACCACTGTGTTAGCCAAGCATCTAAAATTGACATACTGACAGCCTAAAAAGTTCTATTTAACACATTACTAAACAAATGTTGAAAATAAATGCAACAATTTGGCATTATAAACATTGATATTTTATCCAGTGCAAACTGTGGTTTTTCCTTCCTAGCAGTATCCTAGGCTATTTATCTAGTTACAAACTTTTATAGATGTGAAATATTTTAGGAAGTCTTTTGGAAATGGCCTGAGGTAATTTCAAATTTAACAGACCCTGTCCCACTAGAGCTCATTACAGTGAATTTTATAACAAAGTACCCTCTACTTAATTTTCAGAGCTTAGCCAAGCGTAGGAGAAATGCAGCTGCATTAAGTGCAATTAATGGTATAATAAAAGCGGTGGAGAGCTGTTTAACACTCAAGAACCAGCAGTAAACAGTGGCTCCATGTTCTCTAACAGTCAGTGATGTGTCAAAGTGCCAGAAGTGTGAAATTTCTTCTACTAGGGGAAAAGAAGCTGGAGAAAAATCTTCTGTCCTTCAACCTTTCTACAAAGATACAGTGTAAAAGTATACAAATATTATTCCCTCCAGTTATGCCACTAGCATTCATTCCCCTCTTGCTTTGAGCAGGAATCCAAAACAATAAACTCATATTCCCATCCGTGAGGAAAATACGCAAATTCAATTTAACAAAAAATGAGACTAATAGTAAGTGACTCATATAATACACAAAATGATTTGGTTTCATAACTAACAAAGTTAACTGTCAAATTACAGAAAAAGGAAAGAAATATCACTTTTGTGACAGCAAATAATAGTAGCTCCTTATTTAAAAAAACCTCAACAGGGCTAGTGGCAATAAAAACAGTCTAAAATGTAGAATTATCGCTTGGTATCTAAAGTACCCACACCCTGGAGATGGGAACTAACTCTGCCTTGAATCTGAAAAAGAAGAAATACACCTACTATGGAGGGAGACCACTGAGCTTCTCCTTGCCTGAAATCCTGATCGAATCTTTAAGAACTGCAAGATATTTTGAACCTTGATCTGGTATTTAATTCTCATGTATTCTCTGATATTTAATTCTAATGTATTACTTTAAGCTATTCACTTTGTGACAGTATGTGAACCTTTTACTCACACTGATGAGCAATTAACCTCAGTGAGTAGTCACAGTGTAGTCCTCGAAAATCAGTGGTGCACAGTAACACTATGGCTGTTTTAATGAGAGCTGAACGCACTTTCTTGCATGCATTGTAGTCATATGCATCTCAGCAAAATGGGTGTCATATGCCATCCAAATGTTAAGAGCAGAAAATTCTGATTTCCATTTTACACCACTTTTATACTCACTGTAATGGGACAAATGATTAGACAAGAAAGAATCTCAAAGTGGCTTCTAAATACAGATGAATGTAGAAGCTGGGGCCTAGGTCCAGGGCTGGATTAAGGGGAGCGCCAACCTATGGGGGGCGCCTGATGGCAGCTGTAAGGGGGCGCCATGCGCCTAGGGCCAGGGGCTGCGCGGCGCCCCTTAGAGCTGCAATCAGGCGCTGCTCGCCTGATTGCAGCTGTAAGGTGCGCAGTGCGCCGGGGGGCGGGGCCGTGCATGCGCCGTGCGCCCGGGGGGGGGGGGAGCCGCGCATGCGTCGCACGGCCGCTGCCCGGGGCGCAGGAATGACTCGAGCCAGCCCTGCCTAGGTCAATGGTGCTGTGTCTTGGAGCAGACAAAAGCCAAGTCTAACTAGCACATCTTTAAAAATGACTTCAGAGACCTAGGGGAACTGAACACAAAACAAAATCCTACAGTGATGAAGATGGCTATGAAGGATACCAAAACTATCATTGGCTGCAAAGGCACATTCATGTTTGTAATTCTACCTGCACAAAAATTGAAAGGGAAAGAAACTTTTTTTTTTTAAAAAGGGTAAAGAGTTGTTTTAACATTTTTTCTCTAAAGACCATTCAACTCATTATAAGACCAGAATATATGGATATAAATTAATTGGAGACCTCAAGAACATCAACATAAATTGATGTTACTAAATCTTTAGTTTGTGAACTATCCCTGGACCTCTAAGTTCTCAAAAAGTCTTTTACAACAACAACAAAAGTCGTGTTTCCTGTTGATGAAGTACAAGTATCTCAATTTATCTCTCTCTCATGTGCCAATTACCAAGTACTGTCTGATTAACCACAAAGATGTTTGCAAGATTTATTAAATCCCAGTCTCCTTTGCTCTAATTGCTGGAGACAAAGGGTGAAATCCTAGTTCCAGTAAAATCAATGGCAATTTACCATTGACTTCAATAGGAACAGGATTCATTCAGTGGGTCTGACTGGGAAGCCACTCACTTGAGCTGGATCAGGCCCTAAATAAGGGGCAATGTTAATACTGTAAAACAGAAACCTGACAAAGTCTGAGAACTTTACAACTGATTTAACTGATCTTAATGTAAGAGGGGATGGATAGTAGCACAAGGTTAGCATAGGAACAGAAGCTGAATTTTCCATGAAATAACCTCATTATATTCCACTTATTAAATTATCCTACTTCAAGGGCATGAGCCCTACTACACTGGATGCCAGGGATAGTTCACAAACTAAATATTTAGGAGCATCAATGTATGTTGATGTTCTTGAGGTCTCCAATGAATTTATATCCATATTTTCTGGTCTTATAATAGCAAAACACTATTTGGTCAAAGTGCTCTTAATTGGCACTAAAATAAAATACCTATACTAGTGTGGACAGTACAATACTGATAGAAAAAACATTAAATCTGAGAAACACAAAAGTAGTGGGTATTTTAGGGTAGCTGCACAGATGGCAAATTGCTGATACTGCAACAATGATCCTAAAGACTGAAAATGTTACCAACAACATTTGACAGAATATTTATGTGAATTACCACATCTAACAGCAAACTAACAAAGTATGGCTTACAACTGTGCTAAAATAAATTGTAGCCTTGCATCCAACTATCAGGCTGAAAATAATACAGACCAGTATAAACCTTCCTGGTGTTTCTATGGCAAGAGGAGATCAAAATAACAAGAAAAAAGACTGAAGAAATTTTAGGTTGGAGGAGACCTGATGCGTTAAAGAGCCGTCAGGTCTCAGAGTGATGACAGAGCAGGGTGTGAAGTTTAGTAAGTGGAACACAAGGAACACAGCCTTCGAGAAGATCAGGCACCTCATTTCTCTTGATAATCTGGGAAATTTTAGCACTTGCGTATATGTGGGAACTTTAAAAAGAAAACAGCATATCAGGTTTATCAAGGAAAACCAGGACAAATATAAGAAAGATGGAAGTGAAATTTCAAAACTGAAAGTAAAGTAGGAAGGAGGAAACAGAATAATAAGTGAGAAGACAGGACTCATATGGCCAAAAAAGCAATTACTTAAATAACATTTATTAATACAAAGCAAATGGATGACTACAGAGCCTTTCACCTCCCGCTTTTTAGTTTTAATTTAGTCCATTCAACAGTGTTGAAAGCTGTTGGAATGAACCAGGGCTGGATTAAAGGGGGGGCTAGCCGGGCAGCCGCCTGGGGCGCCAACTTATGGGGGGGCACCTGATTGAAGTGGTAAGGGGTAACCCTAAAAAAGTGTCACCGTGGCTTAACCACCATGTAAAAGAAGCAGTGAGGGACAAAAAGGCATCTTTTAAGAAGTGGAAGTCCAATCCTAGTGAGATAAATAGAAAGGAACATAAACACTGTCAAATCAAGTGTAAAAATGTAATAAGAAAAGCAAAAAAAGATTTTGAGGAACAGCTAGCCAAAAACTCAAAAAGAAATAACAAAATGTTTTTTAAGTACATTAGAAGCAGGAAGCCTGCTAAAAAACCTGTGGGTCCTCTAGACAATCGAACTATAAAAGGCGCAATCAAGGACGATAAAGCCATTGCGGAGAAACTAAATGATTTCTTTGCTTCAGTCTTCACGGCTGAGGACGTTGGGGAGATTCCCAAATCTGCACCGTCC